>VZTX01017446.1:0-133359 GCA_013400915.1 Pardalotus punctatus
CGGCCCCGCTGCCCCTGCTCCGCCCCAGGCCGTGACGCCACCGCGCCGCGCGGCTGCTCTGGAAACGCGTTTCCCTCCCGCGCGGGATTGTGGGAGTCCGGGAAGGGCCGCCGGGGGAAGAAGATGGCGGCGCAGGGAAGGGCCCGCGCGGGCGGCGCCGACAGCGGCGAGGAGGAGCGGAGGTCTGGGCGCTCAGAGTCGGAGCTGCTGCTGCTGCACCCGGAGCTGCTCTCGGAGGAATTCCTGCGGCTCACCCTGGAGCAGGTGCGTCCGGGGAGCCGGGCCGGGCGGAGCGGCGGCCCCTGAGGCAGGGCGAGGAGAGTCACGGCGCTCAGGGAACAGCAGGCACCAAGTGGGTGCTCTGGACACCACGAACTTGCAGAGAGGAGGCCCTGGCGCGGGAGATGTCTCCGTGTTTGCAAAGGGGCTGTGTTTGAACTCCGAGGCTGCTAAAGAGCAATTTGCCCAAATCCAGACAGTATCTGCATACAGTGAAACTGGATGTGGAAGGATGAGTTTTACACTGTTAAAGTTGCCACGTCCATACCCAGTGTATCCCACTCTAGGTGACCCTGCCTTGGCAGGCCGGTTGGACTAGAAGATCCCCAGAAATCCCTTCCAAACCTAAAAATTCTGTGAATTAAAGAAATGCAGCTTATGTTATCAGTCAAGATAATGCTTAAATACATAAACATTATGTTTATTAATACCTGATAATTGAAGAAAAATTGAGTTTGAAAGTGAGTTATAAACAGTTCAGGACCGTACAAAGCTTTACTTAATGTTGTTTGGAGTACTAGTTACTGCCTTGGCTGAAAATTTCAGGTGCATGAAACAAGTAGTGATCAAAGTTTCAGGGTTTTGTATAAACTCAAAGAACTTTAATATGCTTTTGTCCATGGAGCCTATATGAACAGGTTTTAGGCCAACACCAGAAGTCACGAAGTGTTGCCAGAACCAGTAGTGGCAGTGGCTTGACCTGCTCTCAGTGACCTGAGAATTTGTAGGATGTTAGAGGAGTTTTTTCCTTATTTCATAAATTTGGCATGAAGTATCAAGAAATGTTCACAACCCTATACACAATTAAAAAGAAAACTGGTGTTCTAACTGATGGTTCCTAGAATCACAGAATAGTTGGGGTCAGAAGGGACCTCTGGAGATCATCTTGTCTAACTCCCCTGCCAAGGGAGGGTCAGCAAGAGCAGGTAGCACAGGAACACATGCAGGTGGGTTTTGAATATCTCCGGAGGGAGACGCCATGACCTCCCTGGGCAGCCTGTTCAAGTGTTTCCTCAACGTAAGGAAGTTCTTCCTCATGTTGGGATGAAACTTATCTCTGTTATTCTTTGGGAACTGGGGAAGAAAGTACAGCTCTACATTTATAAGTTTGACTTGCATTACATTCCAGTTGTCTGCTCTCTAGAAGCGTGAAGAAGAGCTCTGGTATTGTAGCTGGTTTCAGGAAGGTATGTTTAAGAGTGCATGAAAGCATCAGTCATCAACAGTATGTCTATCGTAACTTTTTCCTTTTTTGGCTGCTATTTTCCTCAGGAAAACTGGCCAAATATTGGATAGGGAGGGCCTGCAGGGTTGACCCATGTGGGCAAAGGTGCAAAACTGCCCAGTGCTGGTCACATCTGGATCCATACGTCTCTGACACTGTCAAAAGCAGTCCATCACACGCCAGAATTTGAAGAAGAGTTGTTCATGACACCTGTGCTCAAATGCACTTAAAGAGCAGCAGACACTGGGGGCAGGAGACTCCAGGGGACACACATGAAGAGGCACATGAGGAGACACGTGAAGAGATGCGTTTGCAGGTGGTGGAAAAAGAAACCACTATGCACTGACCAAAACATTCTGTGTTTCCTGTTGCCTCACTGAAGGGAGGGACTGAGTGTAATCCACGTGGAAAGCAAAGCAAGTTGACAGTAGGAAGGTAGGAGACCAGGCTGTTGTTGGCCCTGGGCAGTTCATGGCTGTTGCCAGTAGCGTGGGCTGGACCAGCTGACCACCAGGGATGGTCAGCAGCTCATCGGCGGTGTCTGCTAGCGTCTCTGAGTATCAGGTTCACTGCAGTCGGGGACTGTCTCCCCCAGCCGNGGGGGTTTTATTCTCTAGGTCTCCACAGATTCCTCAGGGGGGAAGAAACTCTCTGGGCTTGAACCACCACTACACATGGCCTCTCCAAACTGATCACCCCAGTCACCCCCTCACTTCTGGAACCCTGGCCCAATACAGTACTTTACAGTGGATTTTGAATTGAGAAATTATGCCGCTCAGATGGTTGAACATTGAATTTGTCATAATAACAATTTTTTTTCTGTTCCCCACAGAAAAATATATTAGTCAAAAATGATGTAAAGGTGGACAAAGATGGGCTCACTGATCTCTACATTCAACATGCCATTCCCCTGCCTCAGCGTGACTTGCCAAAAAGTAGATGGGGGAAAATGATGGAAAAGAAAAGACAGCAAAATGACTTGAAAAGTGAGAATAAAAGGTAATTTAGGTTTATTGGACCAGACTTGAACAATTTAGGACATTAATGATCTTGGACAGCTTTTGGACATTGTTACACTTTACAGAGAATGCCATGTCAGAAATGTTGGGTTCTACTTCTGCAAAAATAGGAAAAAGGGGAAGACAATTTTTTTTTTTTTGTCATCTAAATGTTATTAATTGTATGTAGCTTATAGTGTTTGTTTTCGTAGAATTGTAGAATGTTTTGTATTGGAAGGGACTTTTGACGGTCACTAGCCCAACCCCCCTGCAGTGAGCAGCGACATCTTCAACTCTGTCTGGTTGCACAGAGCCCTGTCCAATCTGACCTTGAGTGTTTCCAGGGATGGGACATCTGCCACTTCTTTGGGCAACCTGTTTCAGTGTTTTGCCACCCTCCTTGTAAAAAACATCTTCCTAATAGCTGATCTAAATCAACCCTCTTGTAGTTTCAAACCGTTCATCCATGTCCTATCGCTACAGACCCATCTTTCTTCTATGTGCCCTTTAAGCACTGAAAGGCTGCAATAAGGTATTCCTGGAGTCTTCTCTTCTCCAGGATGAGCAACCCCAACTCTCTCAAGCCTTTCCTTACGAACATTTTTATGACCCTCCTCTGGAACTGCTCCAACAGGTCTGTCCTCCCTGTGCTGGGGGGCTGTAGATCTGGATGCAGCACTCCAGGTGGAGTCTCACCAGAGCAGAGTAGGGCGACAGAATCACTTCCTTTGATCTGCTGGCCACACTGCTTTGGACACAGTTGGCTTTCTGGGCTGCAATCACGCGTTGCTGGTTCATGTCCAGCCTCTCATCCACTAGTATCCCCAAGTCCTTGTCAGGGCTGCTTTCAATCCCTTTACCCCCCAGTCTGTATTGATCCAGGGAATTGGTATTGTTCCTTCATCCCCCAGCATGTGTTGATAATGAGTTATTGGTACATTTCAAGGTACTTTATAATGAAGAAAAAGGAAATATTTTTTGTTTCACTGTATAATTGCTAATTAATAATCATGTTTGCAGTGTTTAAGGAAAGTACTAAAAGGACATTTAACTATGCTTGCTCCTGGACGGGGGTGCCTACTCTAGAGTGAGGGGTGCATGCTGCAGCAATTTTGTGTGTCTGTTTCAAAACTGACATTTCCTTTCTGAAAGAAATATTCTGCCATCTTTTAAAAATCTTTGTATTTGCTCAGAAAGTAAAATCTCCCTCAAAAGTTTGTTTTACTGAATCTCTTCACTCAACCTTCCCCCTGCCCAAGACTTTAACATGTGATATGTATGAGTGGTGTTCTGATGTAAGTTCAGCAGTAAATCCTAAGGAAAGGTGGATGGAAATTCGTCTGGCTTTTTAGTATTATGGCTTGTTGATGTCTTGAGTATCTTTTAGCTTCACTGAGATTTCTAACTGTGAAAAGCTAAACATATTCTGTCAAGTGATTTGGGGTTTTTTAGTTTTTTTTAGTTTTTAAAAATTATAGAAGTGGCAAGAACACTGAGCTGTCTTGTATCAGGTTTATTTTCCATGTGCATAAGAGGTTATAGTACCTCAGTTTGTTTACATCTGTGGACTTGATGGAAGCGTGAGGTTACTGTTTTGGGTAGGAGACTGTTGAAGTGCTGAAATAGGTGCAAAAGAATTTTTTATCAAAGAAGTAAAGATGGCAAGCTGAGCATTTTTGAGAGAAAGAGTCAATGTTAATTTTTAGATGGGAGAATGGTTTCATCCAGAGTTTGTATATACAATAAGTTTAGGGGCTCTTATTTTGGTACACTAAAATGTGATAATGGTTAAACCTAGGCAGTATTTGCTGGGAAAACAGTAAGTATAAGGAGATAGCAATCTACCAGTCTGCTTCTATTTGCCAGTTGTTCTTTGTACTTAACATCTAGCACACTAGACTTAGTCTTTTGCTCTGTGTTTAGATAATCTTAAGATTCTCCAGCAGTTACTGTTTTTGTTTTTACTACTTCTTTCATATTTAACAAATGCACTGGCAAAATACTGCCTAGAAAAGTTAATCTTTTACTACTAGTATTACTAACCCTAAAGAACTGAAGGAACTTCAGTTGTCTTTTTGGATATTAAGATACTACACTTTTCCTCATAGTTGTGTGCACCACTTAAACAGAATTGACACAGTACCGTTGTGCAGAGGAGGAAATAGAACTTGGCATTCTTGTTTCTAAAAACAAAACAAAACACCTAGGTATTTTGAGCCTGTAAGTTATGTGCAAGTCAGAGATGGGAGCTCAGTGTGCTGTTAGTTCAGTTTAGAAATCAGATAAACTGATTGATTGTATGAACAGCAGGAGCCCTCTGATGAGTTTCTCCATGGAAAGCATAGTTTTTCAATGTGCGCTGGAATTATTATGAGACTTGGAGACTTGATCAGCACAGCTCAGTGTGTGTTGGCTTGCCTCTAGTAGTTACAGATTGGAGATAAAAACACACTGAAATTTAAAAGTCATTGTTGAATACTGCACTTAGTTTTACTGCTGGTGATTAATGTTGTGTCCTAGAAGAGTTGCTGTATATCAGCTGAGTTGAAGTAATGTTATACCTCAGTAACAGAGTTACATATCTGGGGTTACAATTGATGGTTTATGCATTTCATTACTGAATAGTTGAGCTTACAGACAATCATACCAAATAAAAACAAGCGCAGTCTATCCAACTTCAAATAGTGTTTGTGTTCAGGGATGGTTAATTTTGTAGTTCTACAAGATCATCTTGCCTTCTGGAAGAGAGAAGATGGTACGAATCTCAGAATGTATATGTAGTTTCTGAAGTGCCTTCATATCTGAAGACTCACTGCAAATGCTCTCCAAGCACACTGTACTGTGCGTGCTTAGAGTGTGGTCTTGGTAGGGCTCATAATTTCTGCTCAGTCACCTGAGAGGCCACTTCAGTGTCCCCTAAGAACTCCCAGTGTGCCGATAATACTGAGTTCAGGGTAAAACACTGTACTTCTGACCAATGTCAGATCTTCACAGTAAAGGTGAACACCTGCCTGTTTTAGTAGCAGGCAAATATTTAGGATAATCAGGGTGTGGAGCTAAAACCTACACTTCTCCCTGGTTTTAGGTTGCTACCTTAGGTACTAGACTAGGTTAGACAAAATTCGGAGCATTTTTCATTAAATTGGCCTAATGATTGGGAGTTGCCCAGAGGCCGTCTTGGCTGCGTGAGTAATCATGTGAGTGGAAACCCAGATTGCTCATGCCATGAAGCTTTTGATTCCCCTTGTAAATCTTGTATTCTTTACCATGCACTACAAAGTAAACATCAGGATTAGAGTATGCTCGCTGTGCAGCCCAGTCCAAAGTGTGGATAGAACATTTCTCTAGGATGTACACTGAAATCTAGGTTTCACAGAATGTGTCCTGCAGGAGGGGACACAATCCCAAAATGGTTCACTTCAGCACCAGTGTCCTCCCTCAGAAGAGTGTTGTTTTATATAAGTCCTAATCTGAAGCTCTTTTACTGCCTGTACTTGATACAAACAAAGCAAACATCACACCCAAGGCTCTGTGTTGTTCTGTGAGACATGGATGTAAAAATTGGATGAGACAGTTCTTGATGGGATAGCATTCAAATTATTTTGGAACTTTACCAAAGTGCTTCTCTGGGAACCTTATCGGTATTGTGACATGTGGTCATTTGTACAAGTGCTACAATTCTAAAATTCCATTTAGAATAGATAGCAATCTTAGAATTGTATTTAGTTCCTCATTTGCACTCCTCACCAATCTGAATATATTAAAAAACCCCACCTCCATAGGAAAAACAGACTTACTTTGTTAAGATAGGTGACTGAAAAAGTCTGTCTAAGGGCTCAACTTTTTTTTGCTTTATGAGCTGTGTCTAGTTTCAATTTTTTAAAGAACCCCCTGATTTTGGCAGAAATTGTGCAAGCAATTTCTTAATTTGTGAGGATTATCAGCAGCTACTAATCTAGTGTTGTTCCAGGTCCAACTGATTGAGTCTCTGCTTGTGGCTTAATTTAAAGTCTTTTGGGATACCTAACATCAATATTGTCAGATTCATTAATTGCAAATTAATGGATATATTCATTTGTTGGAAACATTGTGTTCTGCTTTTACTCATCTGTTTAATATGAGATGATTGAACAGTCAGTGTATAATGAAAACTGAAGTTTCTAAACAGGAATATTATATATCTTAATGGTCGTTTGGGTTTTTTATTTGTTAAATCTGCACTTTCCAAACACTTTCTTGTTGTCATTCTTGAGCATTACTTTTTTAAAACTTTGAATTCATATAGCGTTAGTTATGTTAACTTTGTACTTTTTTTTTTTTTTGCAGCCAGGATGTTTTCTGATAATACTGTTTTGATATTAGCTCTGTAGTATTCCTTTTCATGAATCAGTGGCTGCTAAACTGGCCAGCTCTGACTACATATAGGGTTAAAGGCACGAACTATTAAAAAAAGGTCATTAAATCTGATTACGGTTCCTGTTCAAAGATAACTTGTTTAAAAAACAGGTGTGCTTTTTTTGCATAATGTTTTTATTTCGTGACTAACAATATTTTGGACTAACCTTAATAATTTGAATTTTGAATAAGATTTTGAATAAGAGTGGAAACAGGGAAATTTATAGGTATCAGAATATTACATGCTGTTCCTGTAGGTAAGGCTGCACATACTTTCTCAAATATTCAACTTTTGAAATACTTAACACTTATTATCTCTGTAGTTACTCTGGAATAGCTACAGTGGTATAGCATAAAGCCTTTCATTGTATAGCTGTAATTGTTTCCTTAGTTCCTCACACAACCCTCTTTGTTGAGGAACACTCAGCAAAGGTCCTTTGCTGAGGACCTCACAAGGCCCCTGCCCTTTTACATTTTGGAAGTGATTTTTATATATGTGTCTATAAGTATATTTATTTTTATTTAAGTTTGGAGCATGTCAGAGTTTTAATATTAGTATTTTGGGATATATATTTCCTTTAGACAAGATAAAATTCATTTTCACTATTCATGTCATGGATATGGTAATTTTTGATCATCTAGCCTATGTTTCTGAGACTTTTATGATTTATATTTTCAGTGTTACAGCAGTGGAAGGTTTAAGGAAACGGCCATTAATTGTATTTGATGGCAATTCAACAAGTACAAGCATAAAGGTGAAGAAGACAGAGAACGGAGCTGCTGATCGCCTGAAGCCTCCTCCAGCTGGAAGCACCACCAACACAGTTAGAAGATTATCAGTTCCTTCAAATGCCTCAACATACATTTCAGCCTCCAGTTTGTCAGAGGACGCTAAACTGGGAATAATAAATAATGAGGCTAAGCAGAACAATATTTCAAAGACTAACAGCAGTGTGTTGACTAGTCTGAAGGTGTACCCTTTGTCTCCAATAGCAGGAACTACTGTCGTGAAGTTAAAGAGGTCTGTTCCAAAAGAGGAATCTGATTTGCCGGTATGTTTGTGCCATATCTTGTTTTGCAGCTTTTTAAAAATTGACACTTACAGGAGCCAAAGTTAGACCCTTGCAAGCGTTTTCAGGATTATTTTGTTTTGGAATAATAGCAGAGTATTTAGAAACAGACAGAAGTGTAGCTAGCTTGGGAAATATCTGAAGGAAAGAAATTTGTACTTGTCCATAGGATACTTCTGTGTGAAAGATGCAACTCTATAGAAAACATGCATGTAATTTAAAAATGAGTAGTAAATAATACTTAAGGTGGTGCTGATAGCAGTCAAAACACAAACATTCTACTGGTAGGTCTCAGAGAAAAAATGGGTATCATAGAAGAATATGAAAACAGCCATGAAAGGAGGACAAGTGATTTGTTTTCTCTAGCACAGAAGAAAAAATTAAATTATTTGTAGCATTCTCACTTGAATGGTTGTGCAGAACAAGCTTTCATTTGTCAAAGTAAAGGAAGAGATGCTTCAGGAACTGGAGTGAGATGCTGAGAGCCATAGAATATATCCTTAGAGGAAGAATGCCATCTGTTTTAAATCTCACATAGTAATTGGCAAGCTAGAGGAGGGAGCTGGCTGTGTAAATCTGGAGAGTGCCTAAGTTGTGGGTCTGAATGAGTAGCTCTAACTACAAACCATATCAGTCAAGGTGAAACACCAAAGGCTGAGTGCTCGTTTTGAGGCATGGGGAATCTTAATCAGCTACCTGGGCTTCTGAAAGGCCATGAGAAAGATGTGCTGAGGTCTTGGGCAGGAGGGTGCTGTTCTCCCCTAGAAGTCTGATGAGTAAGCTGTTAACCATAAAGGTAAAAACAGTCACCTTATTTCTGCAAGTTGGATTAGGCTGCAAACAAATTTTCTGTGCAAAAGAGAACTACACTACAGGTGAGGGCAGAATGAAGGTGATGAGCTTAAGTGATGAGTGAACAGCTAAGGCAGTATTTGTGAATTCATCAAAAGCATATCTTGGAAGGTGTAGGTAATGAATGTAGCTGCCAGATGGGGACAAAGAACAGTGGTTGGTTTTGACAATGGTGTGATTAGTGTTAAAGGGCTTGTCAGTGGGCAAGGAGCAGTGGGCAGTTTCTTAAAAACATGCCACGATATAGGGATCGGTCTTAACACTTGTGTTGTATTCCTTCATGATACAAATGAAGGAGTTTTCGCATTTCCACTGGAATATGGGAATATCTGGAATAAGTCTGGGCTTCAAAGGAAGAAATAGAAACATCTATTCTCAGTTGAACTGCAGGGGGAGCTTTAGATATACAGCATGCAGTTACATTGATTAGAATTTTCCCAAGACATGAGACTGAACTTCTGTTTTCTCAATATTGCTTCATGAAAGGCTTTTTATGTATAAATATGTCTTTTTAAAAAATCCTTTAATGAAAGAATGCAGGTAATGTCCTGCTGTGTGGATTGTTACATTCCATCAGACTTCTGTTAAACATGAGTACCTAAACATTTGGCTCTTCTGAAAGACAGCTTTAGCAACTTTTAAAAGACTCATGGCTGAGGCTGTGAATGGAATTTATGCTTGAGAGGTGTATTTCCTACTACCAGTATTACTTTTAGTATTTAGAACTCTTCCAATTATTGGTTAGATCTGAACCTACAGAGCTTTTGAAACTTGTTTAGTACACACCTCACAGCTTCTTTAATTTAAATGTTTTGTGGACACAGTGATGACACTTCCAAGTGCCACTGTATGACTGACACTCAGAATCTATGACCTCTGACATTTGGCGTCCTACATTAGCCACGGTTTAGGTTGTTCCAGTTAATATCTGTAAGTTCAGTCATACCTTGGTTAATGGTGGTCAGACACATGTGAAGTTAGGCAGGTATGCTCTGTGGATGTTACTTTACCATGTGCTATTGAATAGTAAGTGATGAAGTCAGGAAGAATCAGTGCACTTGGTAGATGGCTGTAAAGCCTGATCTATTTTTAGTGTAATGACAGAAAAGACAATTGTCTCTCCAAGCAAGTGACTGTTCCTTGACTTTCAAGAAAAATTTAATGAATAACATAGAACTATGCATATTATCTTTGTGTCTAATTCCCTTAAACCTTTCAGTGATTGCAGTCCACAGGATTCCTGTAAATAAACTAACACTGAAAGTCTTTTAAAGGGAAATCTCTCGACTGTGCTCTGTGAACCAGTATGTTCTTGAAAACTCATATACCTGTCTTTACTCTGCTTCTGTGAACTGTTGAAGCTCTAATCTCTCAGATTTTTAAATTTTATTGTTTTAGAGGGTGAAAAGGAATTATTTCACCACTTTATCTGTCATTGTTTTGCTTTGGGCTTTCTTGATTTTTACAGGTTTCTTTTGGCGGGGGGGGGCTTGAAAAAAAAGTTCATCTGAGGCTTTGGAGATTTTTTCCCCTTTTTTTTATCCAGGTCATTACAAAGGAAGACCAAATTTTCTTTCCCTAAGGTTTTTACTATTTGACAAAAGTAGATTGGTTTTCTATTTGTATATTTGGGGATTTTTCCTTATACTATCCCATTTCAACAAGTATTTTAAGAAGAGAGACTGAAATAACTTTAGAAGTATGTTTTGAAACTACAATATGTACCCGTTTCTAAGTTGCATAATTGAAAGAAATTTTTGCATATTTGATTGTAGGTTGCTAAAACTGAAACACATGCATGATTTGCAAGTAGTTAAATCCATTTGCTCTATTTTTATCTTCACTAGAGAAGTTCTGTGATACTTAGCTCTCTCCACAAGATGGCAATAGAAAGCTGTTGTAGTAGCCTGTAGCTGAATACTGTAATAGTACCAGATTGAAATATGTCAGATTAATGACTGACTCCTGTTTGCACAGTAACTCTAAGAATACTTATTTATTTTCTTGTATTCCAGAGTGACCTAAAGCCTTCGGAAGCAAAGAAGAAAATCCAGCATGTTACATGGCCGTGAAGTAGCTAATGGTGCTTGAAACATAAATATTACTTCCATATTTTCAAATAGATAGGTCATATTTAAACAGTTTAAATAAAATTATTTTTAAAACTTACAGAGATTCAGATTGCTGTGAAGTTTTAACAAGTTTAACAGCTCCCTATTGCAAAGCTGGAGTCGCTATCACCAGTCACCTTAAAAGTGTCCGCTCTTGTATACCAAGTAGTTAATGACTTCTTTAAAAGATGGTGATGTTACACTATACTAAACCCCCCACTCTTAGTTTTCAAGATTATTATAGTTCATCTCCATGTCACTGTGATTCACACATTGTTTCACTAGGATTCAGGTTTGCTCTACGTCTGGTTAAATAGTTAAAATAGCTATTGAAATTTAGAGTGATCCTTAGAGCCTTCTTGGCTTAAAAAAGGTAATTAATTTAGGTGAGAAAACTGACCATTCTGCTGAGAAGATAGTCTACAGCAATTCTTCCTTTTTGTTGCACAGGAGTGTAGAATTTGCAGTGCAAGTTAGGTTGGTAATGAGAGATGAACTATTTTAACAGCATTACTTCAAATTGAAGTTTCTCTTGATATACGAAATAAGGAATGCACAGAGAGAAATATGTGATTAGACTGTTTGATATGAAACTTCGAGAGGAAGTAGTGAATGGACTAGTGCCATGTTCTCTTAAGTACACAGGCATATTTTATACATGCATAAGTGTAAAAATGTGCCAATGTAGCAAATGTGATTGTTTTCCTGGTTACAGTCTTGCTTATAAAATATGGGGAAAACCAGTGGAATGCAGACCAGTGCTTTCTCAGCTTACAAACATTTGGAGAGGGACGTGGATAGGAAGAGAGAAGTACCTTGAGAGCATTAACACATGTAATTGCACTTGAGAAAAAAAACCCACAAACCTCTCTTTCCTTTAAAATGGATTTTGATTTTCTCTGAAACTTGGTGTTTCATCCGGATTATTGGTAGTGCCTCACAGGGCAAAAGTCCAATTAAGTTGATGGAAACACTTTTATTAAAACTCAGTGGCTCAGGGTGAAACCAGTTTAGATCAGTTTTAGGTATGGATGGTAAATAATAATAACAATTCTCCCAGACTTGGTAAAACAAAGAAAGAAGCAACTTCTGAATCCACTTAGTTAACCCACTAAAAGAAGCTCAGTAGTGATCTGAAAGCTTGTTTACATTTTTAACACTGGTTTATACTGAAACCAAAAACGGTAGCTTAGTTCATTACTTTACAGAAGTTCTCTCTTCACTGTTATGATGTAAAAGGCACTTCTTGAATGCTGTAAAATGGTAAGAATGTGTGTTTTGAAATGGTGTGCTCTTTTCCTTTTACTAAACACTTGTTCAGTTTTTGTACTTCAGTACAGCAAACTTTAATGTAATGTACATTTTGTATGTAAAAACTTGTCTTTTAAGTAGCCTTATCCTATTTAAATAAATGATATTAAAAGCAAACGAAGCAATGCTATCTTGTTTTTGTGATGTAATTAAGCTTGTTCATTTTATACAGTTATATTTCAGTGGACCTGAAGTGATCAGCACTTAAAGCTTACAGGGTAAAAGGGTCAGTAGCTGCTTTGCAGCTGTAGCAGCAGTTAGTCTCATGTGAAGTGCTGATTTTTGTACTAGTGTAACAGTCTGATGGGAATTCTGTTCTGCAGTTGGCTTCTTGTCAGTGGGTGAGAGTCTAGGATGTATTTTGTGTATTTCCCGTTGCTAGGAGCATGTGTGTGTTGGTATGTGCCAAGGAGGGATATGCAGAACTGCCCTGTAATAATAGCGTGATGCTGCTGTTGCATGGTAGCAGTCCTGTTTTCAGGTTGGGATGCTTTCCAGCCTTGTCATGTTTCAACCTACCTTTCCCCAAAGCTGGGGCCATTTTGCTATCTGTTGTAGCACTTGGGAGGCAAGGTGCAAGCCATGCTGCTCCTGCTGCCTTCTTAGAATCATCAAGGTTGGGAAAGATTTCCAAGATCATCAAGTCCAACCTTGAACTGAATTCCACATGCATACTAAGTTATATCACGAAGAGCCACATCTGCTCATTTTTTGAACACTTCCAGGGATGGTGGGTGACTCCACCATTCCCTGGGAGCCTGTTCCAGTGCTTTACCACATCCAGTCAAGAAAATTCTCCTAATATCCAGCCTGACACTTTGAGGCTGTTTCTCATTGTCCTATGGCTAGCTGCCTGAGAGAAGAGGCCAAGCCTCACCTTGCTATGATCTCATTTCAGGCATTCGTAGAGAGCAGTAAGGTCTCACTTCAGCCTTCTTTTCTCCAGGCTAAGCAACCTCCATCTTCAGCCCCTTCACCAGCTCCATTGTCCTTCTCTGGATATACTCCAGCACCTCTGTCCTTGTAGGGAGGGACCTAAAACTGGACACAGGACTCGAGATGTGGCTGCTCATCAGCGCCAAGTACAGGCCACTACCCTTTTAGCTCAAAGTAATCTCTCAGCAAAGCACATGAGCAGGGCTGCAGTGTGTGGGGGATTGGCAGACCCAAGAGGAGAGAGGTGTTTGCCCTCCTTTTGGAGGTGTGGATATAAAAGTGATTTTTCTGGCTATTTGCTACAGCTTTCATCATAGAATTAAATCACCAAGGCATAGAATTTAGCCACTCAGTGAACTCTGATTAGCACAGTGTGCACTTCAAAAATGCTAGTCAGCCAAGTTCTTCAAATTGTGTGCAATAAACTAAATCTGATCTGATACATCTATTTAGCTTGTTGAATTAATGAGAAGGGAATGACCTGTGAGCACTTTGCACTTGGTACAAAGAGATGAATTCAATAGTGGTTGCAGAAACTAGAAGCCAACTTTCCCTACCCAGTAACACACAGAGTAAACCTTATTTTCACATCTGAAGATTCCTGGTGGAGGTGTGACATATTTCTTTCCTCCTTTTTCTGGACACAAATGAATTCCATCTGGAAGGTGTACATTGCATAACATGGCCATATTTCTTGCCGTTTGCTTTGGGAAAAGGTTTATCTTCCTTTGTATTGTTTCCTTTTGATGTTAAAGTCCTGCCAGCATGCTGTTGCTGACAGTTGCCTCTGTGGCAAACTAGTAGCAGAAATAATGCTAAAACAAAGGGTTTTATGTACCTCAATAGAGAAAAAATTAAAGTATGCCCTACTATAGAAGTTAAACTTCTGACTTTCACGAAGATAAATGTCTTCTGAGTTGTCTTGACCTCCTTGCTTGGTGAGAAGAAAAATATTTTGGGTTTGAGTTTAGAGCCTATGAACACATTTTTATCAGCTGCAGTCAGTTCAGTGTTTTCACACACTTGTTAATTTTTCATTTTTCAGTTTTCACCACTGACTTCAGTTAGTAGAAGACCATGTTGTAAAGCAGTGCCCTTCTGAGAATTGTCTAAAATTCACACCCCCGAAAACTGGGTGCAAAAATGATTGTGTTTGTATGCATTGTGTTTCTTCAGAATGTGAAAATATTTTTGTAAATGTTATATAAATACAATTAAGCCACAATCACAATTTTGTTTAAACAATTTTATTTTGAAAAATACAATGTGCAGTGTAATGTCAACTAACTGTAATACTGACACTGTCAATCAGAACTTGTACTTCACACAATGATCAGCTAGTCATGCAATAAAATATGTACCTGTCATGAAGCACTCCCACTTCCACTGTTTCATTGTTATCTCTTTATGGCATGTCACAAATCCATGTACATTGAAACACACTCTACTTTTGCAGTCTTTCTACAGACTTGACAGCACACACTAGCCACATATCTCAAGAACACTGGGGTGAGACAAGTATTATTGGAATTGAATGGCCTTTGCCATTTATTTCAGTGGGCTGAAGGCTTCACCCTGAATATCCACCTATGAATGTATTGTGTGTGGCCATTGCAATCCTTTAACTGTATCACTTGCTTGTAACTGGAATACTTTTTATGAAAAAACCCTTAAAAATAGTATGTTATGTCAAAAATCAGCCAAATAGTTTTACCTCATGGGTTTTGCATTAGTTTTTGTTATTGATAGAAATCTTAAACACCAACACTGCTATTAGAGATTTTCAAGTTGTTTTCCCTTCAGATTTGGAGAGCATAAAGAAAAAGGTTAAGTAATGTTAATAGTACAGTGAGACACAGAGTGGCAAAGCTAGTTCTGAACATCTGTGTGTTTCAGACTATATATTGCAAGCACGGCTTTTCTCCCTTCTTCCTCACCTTTTCATTTGAGCTTTAAATATCCTTCCCACATTCAGGGCAAAGGATGTCATCCCTTTCTGTGAGGAAGCCACGACCCACCAGTGAAAGGGAGCACTTCTTACAGTTAAAGCAATCATTATGCCACTGCCGTTCTTCAAAAGAGATGTACTTGGTTCCTCCAAGTCCTGTTTGAAAAGCAAAATGGTTCTATTACAAGAAAAGAATAGTAGGTCATCCATCAAGTGATGTAGACTGACCTGGAGATCTGACATACAGTAGTGAAAAAATGCCATTGTGACAAATCTGTCTGTTGCTCTGCTAATTTTGCCACCCTTATTCTGTAATGACTAATATTTTCATCCTCAAACACTTCTGTTTCTCTCAGCGAAGTTAATGACCAAGGCTGTTATCACTAGTGATAATAGCAGAAATGAACTTCCAAGGGATGGTCCCACAACATACAGCAGAAGAAAAGCAAAACACCTGCCTCTGAACAGAATTCTGATAGTTTTTACAGAATGTTTTATGGCATCTGAGTATGTTAATTTTTGTTTCGTAGAAGTGCATTTAGATAATTAAAAAATAAGTCTGTCATGTGCCGGCCGTGACTTGATTCATAGCTCTGAAGGAAAAATGCTTCAGGAAAAGAAGCAGGTTAGTAAAAAAGCATTCCAGAGTTTGAGGCTATGGCAGTTATCACAAGCTGTACAAAAAAAAAGCATTAGTTGTAAACAAAAAAAACCCAGAAAAATGTCTCTTAGTAGTAATTGTCTTTTGCTTAACCTCAAAAATGACTAGCTGGAGTTCCGTGAAAAGATTTAGTTGGGCGTATCTCATACCAGGTGAGATTTTTTGTTTAGTTTTGCCTTTAGTAGCAACTCAACATACAAAACCACCACAAAATGTAAAGACGCCAGCCATGAGAGACCTACCACTGATTGGGTTTGTGCATCCAGCACACTTTTTGGCATAGAGGTTGCAGAAGCAGCTCAAGCAGTATGCAAACTCATCCCTGGAGGTAAAGCGCTGTCCGGACAGCTGCTTCTTGCATTCAGTACACACAAAGCACTCCTTATGCCATGGCTGCTCCCGGTAGGTAACGCCTCCTGTAGTGATAGCCTGTTTTAGGGAAAAAAAGACAAGAAAGTATTTTCTTAAGGGTGGCAGGTTCATATTTTGATTTGGAAAAGAGAAGGCTGATGAGATTTTAGTGGGTGGGAGGAGGGGAAGAAGACTTAACAGCAGAAAGATCCTAATTTTGCTTGGAGTTGACCTTGAGAAAATCATGCAAGTGCTTTATTGTAATTTCCTAATTTATAAAAAGAAGTCCCATACTAAAAGTACTTTAGTCTGCATATATTTTTAAATCTCACTCTCAGTTGTACTCTTTGTTTTCCAAGCTACTCTTTCTATGTTGCTTTTCATATGCATGTGCTAGACTTTGTCTCATCACTGTTATTTCACCTGTCCCTTTCTTCATGGTGAAGGAATTACCTGCTGTGTTTCAAATTCCCTGTTCCTTTCTTTGGGAAAGACTGGTTTATTTAATATTTTAGATGAAGTATTTGCTTTCTGCTTCTCCAGAATTTGTCAGGGAGCTTTCTCTTACAAGAAGAAACTGGAACTGAAATTATATAACCTCTTAAAACCAGTTAATTCTGAATCTTTTTACACATACAAAAATGAGATATTCTACCTATTTGGATATAAAATGGGATGAACATCAATCCCTTAAGTTTCAGGTAAGTGAAATAAGAGCTCTACCTTCTTGCACTGGACGCATTGCATGGCAAACTGCTTTTCATAACAGGGCACACAAAAGTTTTGATTGTCCTTAGGGATGAAGCTCTTTGTCCCAATAGGCTGTTGGCAGCGGTAGCAGATAAAGCAGGTCTCGTGCCAACTGTTGCCCTTGTATTCCATCTTCCGAGTACCTGTAATGAGACCAGACCATCAACTGAACTTCTGGATGAGATAGGTGCAATTTGTAGCTCTTGTTTGCCTGGCAGCTAGCTGTCAGTCAAGAAGCATTGCAGCTATGGGATAGAGGCTATTTCAGGTTCCTACCAGCTTTGCATGATATTTGGTACCATTTTAGGTTTTAGGAGAACAAGTAGTTCCTCTCCCGTAAAGAAAAGAAATGTTTATGGCAAATAACTATAGCTGAGGACAGCTTTTTGTGGTATTATAAGGCAAATAATGAATTCCAATGCACAGGAAGATTCAAGGGAATTGGAGAGACACCAATAAAACCTGCTGTTAGTACTGAGTGGAGACAAAGCCATTCCTCATTAAAGATTGACCTCATTCATTCCACATCTGTTTTGTTTCTTTTTCAGATAGCAGCAAGGTACCTGGTTAATTACAGACTCATTGGGTTGGGAGAGACCTTAAAGATCCTCTAGTTTTAAACTCCCTGCCATGGACAGGGACACCTCTCACTAGACCAGGTTCTCAGAGCTTGATCCAACCTGGCTTTGAACACTGCCAGGGATGGAGCATCCAGTTCCTAGCAAGCATCTTGCCTCCCTTTCCCAGTGAAATATAGTCACTGCCTGTGACAAAGGATAATTTCATATATGCTTGGGGGCCTTTTTCTTGTTCTCACTGAGTTGTTTTATAAGTTTGCAATTGTTTCCAGCTCAGCAACACCTATCCTAAATGGTTTTGTGTCTCTTGAAACTTTCAGTAAGAAAGAAGCTTTCTCTCTTTTCAGCTGTATTGAAAATGTGGTTGAAAAGTGGAAAGGAGGAAAATCTTTAAACAATTCTTTACTGAAAAACAGTAAAGTGGTATGGTAGTTAGGAAATTAATGCACTTCTCTAGAATGAAGTTTTAGGGTTCAGATAGTGTGCTTTGCAGATTCAGACCACTGTATGGCAGGTGGACTTTGAGCCCTTCTGGGAAATTTGAGATGCCCTATTATATGGATAAATTTCTTCGCACACAATACGATTTCCTATGTACTCGTTGAAGTCAGGTTATTTGATTCTGGCCAGAAGGATAAACAAACAAATGTTGTTCCTACAGTTCTGCATCGCTCTTGGAGCCTGTAACAGCAAACACAAACTCAAGTGCTTGAAGGACTTACAAGCCAATTGAGCTGGCTAATGATGAAGAACTACACTAAAGGCTTTGATGCCAATTCTCCCACCCCTATTACTGCAGGGTGAAGTTTTACTATTTTCCCCCTTCTCAAGCATTAATTCATCTTTGTTTACAAGTTGCGTATTTTTCTTCTTTTATGATCTCATTAAAGTTTGCTGAGAGGCATTCTTCAGGATTTATTTGGTGGTTTGTTTGGTTTTTTTTTTAATTGACTTACATCAGTAGTAGTAAGTGAACTGTTAATTATCTTTCTTTCTGATGCTTACATTCTTGAATATTTCTGTTCCATTCTATTAACAGACACCTCTACAAATTATGCCCTCTCTATGCTAGTAACTTTCTCTATCATGCCAAAGAGAGAATAAATCAGTCCTTGAAAGAATAATGTTCTGGAAAAAGGAGATGTGGATAATGTTTTTTAATAGTCTAGAATTTTATTTTCACATTTTCAGCTGTGCTCTCTTTGGGATGGAGTTGTCACTGAAACTCAAAGCAGGGAGAGCATTGTTAGCAGCTCTACTGAAGCCAGCACGAGCTGAGATTGCAGAAAGACTGAAAGATCAAGCTTGTAATCACTTAGATGGGCACATCATGATAAGGCTTCATTAAATCTACCTTGCAATTTAGTGGAGCAAAGCAAAGAGCAAGTGTAGCATTAACAGTCTCCACAAAGGGGATCCAACCACTTGCTGGTTCTTTCAAAATGAATTATGCTTCCACTGGTGATCATGTTCCTCTGGAGCAGCTCCTGTACCACCATAGTGTGCTGTGTAAGTAGGAAAAACATGCTGGGTGTACTGCTCTTCCAGTGTGGTGACACCTCAGCTATCTTGGGTAAGCAGCTAAAGAGCAGTGGGTAGCTGTAAAACTTAAAAAAATTAATTTCTTCTCTTTTAGGTTATAACAGAAGAAGGGATTCTCTCTGTCACTGAATCCAGCCTCCATTACTACATACCAATGCATAGCCAGCATAATAGACCAAAGGAGATCCATTCAGTAAATCATTGATTATGTTGATGAACCTGATGAACATTCTTAAAAATAAATACATATAAAATTATAAAATAGTTTTGGTTGAAAAGGACCTTTAATGGTGGTCTAGTCCAACCCCCTGCAATAAGCAGGGACATCTTCAACTTGATCAGGTTGCTCAGAACCCCATCCAAACTGACTTTGAATTTTTCCAGGTATGGGGCATCCACCACCTCTCTGGGCAACCTGTTCCAGTGTTTTACCTTATCAACCTCATTGAAGAAAACTTATTCCTTATATCTAATCTAAATCAACCCTCTTTTACTTTAAAACTATTATACTTTGTTCTATTGCAACAGGCTCTGCTGAAAAGTTTGTCCCCATCTTTGTTATAGGTCCACTTTCTGTACTGAAAGGCTGCAATCAGGTTTTCCCAGAGCCTTCTCTTCTTTAGGTTGAACAATCCCAACTCTCTCAGCTTGTCTTTATAAGAGAAGTGCTCCAGCCCTCTTCTGGACCTCCTCCAACAGTTCCATGTTCTTCTTATGTTGGGGTCCTCAGAGCTGGATGCAGCACTCCAGGTGAGATCTCTCAAGAGCAAAGTTAAGGGGCAGAATCACCTCCCTTGACCCACTGTCCACGCTGCTTTGGATGCAGCCTGGGATACAATTAGCCTTCTGGGATGTGAGTGGACATTCTGTGTCATGTAATTCCAGCTTTAAAACTAGCACTTGCTGTTCCCAAGCAAGTCAGTTTTTATTTCTGTGTCAGCAAAACAGGTGCACGTGGAATAATAGGAGATACCTAAACTTGATCATGAGCATATAGTGTCATCTGCTTTTAAATATTGTTGTTGTTTCTAAGTCCTATTTCATCATCAAGACTTCATTTTTACACCCTAGGAGCAAAATTGGTTTTCTCCTTTTATCTAAGATGACCAATGCCAGAACCAGCTGACAAAGTAACGAGTGATCACAATGGAGAGTGAAGAGGATTCTTCAAATTGCCCTTTAATATTTTATTTCTGCACTGATAGCACTATGACTTTACAGCCCTCAAATCATCATAGAATGCTATAGTATTGACATGAGAAGATGAGGTTTTAGCAATCTATTACTATAACCTCATGTTTCATGTTGAAAAAGAAAATAGCTCTTTCCTGCTTCTTCATATCTTTGTGCTTAAGAAAGACCTCAGAGGCACTTTGACCAATTTTTCATTTGTCTGAGAGAAGCTAAATTTAGAATAATTACACAAAAAGCTACATTTTTAATTAAGTAAGCTGTTAAATTTGCAAGCCCTTCCCGGTTTTCAAGTGAAATTCAATCAAGACAGAATACAAAGCTGAGATTGGACAGAAAGATCAATATTAGTTTTATAGGCATCAAAAGCATTTTAACGGATATTGCTAGGAAATATTATAAATGTCATTAATAAAAATGCTAAATAAAAAAATGCTAATTTTCAAGAATAGTCTGTTTCACATGGGTAACAGTTCTGCCATAAGCCATTGCATGTTCTGGCCATGGAAGTGGCCTAGAATGCACCATCAACTGCTTTTTACACGGTTCACCATGATTTAGCAGAGACAGCCAAGGAAAAACATTTCTCACAAATGTTGCTGCGTTTGGGCTTGATATTTAGTCCAAGAAGTGATCATCCTAACCTGGCATAATAGTCTTCTTGCACTCATTACATTTGGAAGAGTATTCGTTCGAGTAGCAGTCAGTACAAAGTAGATGTTCCTCTTTTGCAGCAAAAGGTTTGTCCACCAATGAATTCTTGCACTGAAAGCAGCGGAAGCAGGTTTCATGCCAGTGGCGGTCCTTGTAAGACAGATCCTGTAGAAATCCAAAACCACAGAGTGAGTGGAATGAATAGTTTGCACAACTGGAAGCTCAGAGAATGCAAATGCATCCAAATCTGAACTGCAGCCAGGAGCTGGGGCTAATTTGCACTGCTCAAGAAAACAAAATGTTCCGATGAAGGTGAACTTTTTTTGCTGTGATAACCAAGAGCAGCTTATGACAACAATCAACCCTTTTTCAGTTCAAGGTAACCTTTTCTGTATGTGACAGAGGAACAGCTAGTTTCATTTAGGTATTTCCTTTGAGAATAAAGCCCCACTTTTGAGTCAGATTGAAACTTGTTAACCTGATACGTATGGTAGACTTCCCCTGTTTGCCTTAATTATTGCTGATTTCTGGTTCATTTCATATATATTTACCCTTGAACAGAAATATTTTTCCTCAATTGTGTTCTGGTATTTTTTCAACAGATTTACACCAAGGGTGAAATTAGTCTGATCTCTTTAGGGCTTTTTTCACTACAGCAAATTTTTAACAACTCTTGTGTTTTGGTTTATGTATATTTCAGATGTGGATTGGACTGAAAGATGCAAGGCCACATTGTACCTGCATCCAGTGATCCAGAATACCAGCCAAGGGATTAGTGTGGACATGTCAGTGCTTAAAATACTCTCTACAGTGGCTCCTTCTATTATTTAAAACAAACAATCCTTCTCAAAATTGTGATCTAAAGTGAAGGATTGTGCTTTTTTAAAATTTAAATTGAGCTGGCCTAATCATGTAATGTTTGAACAGTGTCTTTGGACTTCAAACAATAGAGCTTGTAGCATTACAAGAAACAGTGTCTACCCCAAAATATATAGGCTCTGGTTTGGGTTGGGAGTGTGAAAGTCTAGAATTGTCATGAATAGGGAGTATAAAAATTCAGCAAAACTAACTTCTCAGGTTCTAGCTCAGGATCTACTGTGTATTTATTACAGGATTTAAACTAATTGCATTAATTTAAGGAAAAGTTTGGGTGGTAGAACACCAGATTTTTTAGTTGTGTAAAGCTTCATAAAGGGTTCATACCTAATCTGGCCTAAGATCTACTATGTCAGTCAGTACAGCCACAGGTTACTCCATATGTGCAATCTTAACCCAGAGTAAACAAAAGATACCATGGATTTAGGTTAACTTAAAATAACATTGAGTCTTCAGGAGCCTTGCTTTCATAAATAGACAGCAGGAAATACTGAAATATTTTCATCTAGCTCAGCTGACGTGTGGTAGCTTGTTAAGCTTTAGTAATTTCTGTAATAATTTGACCATGCAATTAAGCATTTTTGTTTGGACATTTGTGCTACTCACATAAATTTTTAAATCATTGTGAGTAACAATTGATACACAATGTGTCCTTTATCTCTGAGATTGCACTCTGGGATAGAATATCTAAGACTCTTACTTTACCGATTTCAGACAGTTATTTACCTCATGCATTAATTTCAGCTAATCCCTTTTGAAACAGCACAAATTTCTGACTGTAAAATTTTAATGTTTTCTAATAGCAAATTGAAAGCAATCTTCTTTGGAAGTCATTTACTTTTTTTTTCTCTTTAAGTGAAGCTGAATAGCCTAAATATGATCTCATATTGTATTTTCAACAGAAAAATACAATATACAGCCAACAGTGTTTTCCAAAATGTGAAATTTGCCTTCTAGAATGTAGAACAATGAATCTGGTTTTCTTTCTCCTGTAACATGATGTATTCAATTGTTTTCCTCAGTTGCTGCCATTTCCCCTTTTTGCAATTTTCAGCAAGCTATTTTGTAAATATCCAAAATTCATGCGCTGATGTCTGCTTATTTTATCAATGAAATTATACTCTGAAAAAGGTGCATGCCTTTTAGAAGAGGATTAATGAAGACAAAGATTAAATGTCAATGACGAAAGATTTAATCCCTGAGTTGGTTATGATGGCAAGATTTTATAGACAATAGCTTGGTAGGTGACAGTAGCAGATATTTCATCATGATGAAGTGATGAAGCATAACTACAACAAAAAGTGCCCAAGATAAAAGGTGGATTGAATAATCTTTAGCTACTCTGGATTACTATAACAAATATTGTCATTGAATATAGAGAGAGTCTAAGACATCTGGTTTTGACAGCAGAATATAAGACTGATCAAATGGATATTGCTTTCTCTATCTCTGAATCTGTCACAGCTGAAAGCAAGGAAGTCTAAGGTACTGATGAAACCATCTATGCATCATGAGCATTCTTAGGTGAGTGTAATATAGTCACTGAAAAAGAGGTTTGGTCTACTTCAGCACGTCAGGTATATGACTGGAGCCTTTGGCTTGTCCATGAACTGTGGATATATTGATCTGGAGCAGATCCTACACCGGAAAAGCATGTACCAAAACTGACTTAAAGCTTTCTGAATGTCAGGCTGACCCTCTGTTAAGCTGAAAGAACATCAGATTTAGTCTAGGCTTGTGAATTGTAGTTTATGCTAGCTGATTATATCCCGAATAAATCTCTTCCTGCAGAAAGTACGAGTGATATACAACTAATTCCTGGTTTATTTTCACTTATTTTCATTATGTCACCCACAAAGAAAACTTTGGCAAGATAACTGTTAACATTGGCAAGATCATGTTTTACAGCTTCTCCATTGTTTTGCAGAGTTTTGCTCCAGCATGGTTTATTTGGCTTCTAGGGTGGGACTGCAGGTGACTTTTTTTAAACTAGAAAAGTGGGTTTAAAAAAAAAAACAAACCAGAAGACCCCCTAAGACTAGGGTTATCAGGTAACTGGGTTAATCTTGGGCTCCTCATACCCTGCATCTATATTGTCTTCTCCTCAGGCTTTTTTAGTCTAAGCAAACTGAAGCAATTTTGCATTACCATTTCTCTTGAACTTGGTTTCAACAGGGACTCAGTAGGAAGAAGGAGATTAGAGAGTTTATTACCGGAACAGTAACTGTAAACGTTGTTCATGAACGAAGACTACATTAGGCTTTTTTGCCTGCCACAATGGTCTTTTCAGAAGGTTGAATGTAGGAAATGGGCTACGCCAACTAAATTCTGTGCAGATTTTAGCTACACACAGCCTGTAGCAAAATACTTAAGTATGTTAGACTGGCACATGCCTATCAAAAGTGTGTTGAGAAAAGATAAAAACAAGCAATACCATGCTGGACTCAGCCCCTTAGGTGTATGAGAAGATATTAAGCTATCCAACTCCTTTGCAATTTCCCTTTACAACAATTAGTCTGAGATTCAGTAATGAGCTGACAAAGTGTTGCATGTCGGGACAGGGTTTAAATATTAAAAATGAGGGAAAGAATTATTTTATCCTTTTACTGATCCTCATTACTGGAGGTTTAATTTTTTTGTTTAGTTTATGTGTGAGACTGACCCTTTTGAGCCATTTTTGGCCTGCATGCTGACACAGTAGCTTTGTGTCACAATCCACTTATAATTTAATTTTCACATTTCACAGAGAGAGTTTTCACCCCCTTCTGCCTGCCAAGGCCCACTTGTGGACTGCGTCAAACACAGGATTACTGTAGGTATTTCCTGTATTTGCAATGGTTTCTGTACCATAGGATCTGCAAGGAAAGTATTAAAGAAGCCAAAGTCAACCAAAAAATGTTCAGCAGTTAATCAAATGGGTACATGATGGATGGATTTCCAGAAAGAAGCATGAAACTGTAGGTGTGGTGAGCATTCACCAGCGACATAGCCAATAAAACACCAGTTTTTTCTAGAAAAAGTAAATTTCTCCTATAATCTGTTGGCATGAAGATAATGTATAGTAGGTGTGAGAGAAATGGCATCATGTTTTCATACTGCCTGCTGGTGCCTCTTAACATTCAGTATACGAAGCTTTTAATTTGTCTGTGAAAGTTTAATAAACATCAGCTAGAATTGTTTATAGTTAACAAAATGGCCTGTGCCCAAAGGTGTAATTCAGACACAAGCTGGCATTATAGGATTTTTTGGTGGAAAAGACTTGTTCTTGTAAAATAAAGAACAAATTAGTTATTACTCAGTTATGTTCACAGTTACCCTTAAACCACTATAAAAACTAGAAACATAGTGAAGAAAATTCTCCCCTGACCTGAATTCAAGGAAAGTTTCTCTACAGCATTGCTGTCTTGTGGGCTCTCTGTGCTGTAGCTAAAACACAATGTGAAAATCTGGCATCAATTTCATCCTCTCAGAGCCCAATGTTGACAGAATTTGAGTTTTACCAGTGTTTGAACAGGCTTAAATTCAACTCAGGTAAATTGATGCTGTGCACCCCTGCTGATACACTGCAGTAGTGTCAGAGACAGAGAGCTGGCTGTCCTCTTCTCAACACCTGTGGTTTCACTTTGGTGCAACCCTGTCAGTTATAGGAGGGCTCTTTTAATTGGGAGGTCAGGAAAGAGGGAAATTAAGAGCATCTGATTTCCAGGGCAGCATTTCTCTGTGTAGAGAAATAATGGTGGTCAAGAAGGGACTTGCAAAGGAAAATCTGATGTGAGAGCTACGTGGGACTTTTCAGGTTGTAATGTAAGCGTGGACACCACTGCCAGATGCAGAGGCCTGGATATGACCTTTTCTCATGACACTGTCACTCAATTTATTTTTTTTTTGTTTTGTTCCAAATTCTGCATTTTTAAGTTATGTCAAACATACAAACAAATAGGAATCCATTTCGTACACGCAGTAAACACACTGGTTTCATTCCCAAACATACAACAATTTATATTCTTTGTTCAAGTGAAAAAGTAAATGCAATGTGTAAAAAGATTTATGTAAAAATACATACATATGTGTGTGTGTGTTTATTTCTTATGTCTTTATTTAACTACGTATACATTCAGTTTAATGAGGAGAAGAAGCCTGATCTTTTTGTGGCTGTTTTATGGCTGAATTATGCTCAGTCATACAGTGCACACACTTCACCTGAAACTTACTTTCTTTTAAGGACTCTCTCAAATATGTTCTCTAGTGTCTGTTACTGTCATTGAAAAAGTACTCTAGTTTTCTTCTCAGTGAGAACATCCATAGGATCTCTTTTTTGACCCAAACATAAGTTTTTTCATAAAACTTGTAGGAATTTAAGTTTCAACTTTTACCCATCTGTCAGAATCTGGTTAAAATTGGTCAACAGCTTCAAGAGCTACAGCATAAAGCATGGACAGGTACAAACAGCAAAGAAACAAAAAAAAAACATGTTTGTTTCTGGCATGCTTTATAGCTCTTTAAGAAATTTTTATTTACTGTCTTTTAGCTGTGTTTTCAACATATAGTCCTGGTTCTTTACATATATAAAATATTCTTAGATTGCAGACAGTTGGGCCTTTTTCTTTTTTTTTTTTTTTCTATCTGATATTAGTGTGTCAAGCTTAAAACTAAAGAAAAGCAGTATATCAGATAACACCCACACTCCCTAAATCCATAAATCTGGGTTGAAAAGTTCAGCCCGATTTATTCCTGAATACTTTGACTGAGATTTGTTGAAGCTGGTCCAAGTTTTTAAATTCTTGACTATCAACACATGAAAATATCGTCTCAGGGGATTAGAAAGAGACCTTAAAACAAAAGCACATTCTGGAACTGGGCAGAAACATTTTGTTTTTCAGGTCAGGCCAGGCCAGCTGTATCTCTTCTCTAACCTGAATATTTATGAGGTGTAGGAAAGCTGGCAATTTTGTACCTTCTTACAGACTATTGCCAGTTCCCTGTCTTGATGGTGAAACATTTTTACCTTTTTAAGGCTTCTGAAAGGGACTTTCCTACTGATTTGCCAATAGGGTGTTGTAGATCAATTTGGAAGATATGAGACATTTATTTTTTCCAATCTGAGTAAGCATATATTTTTATATCTCTGAACTAGTGAATGAGTGGAAGTATCACAGAATTAATTAGTGTTTCTAGAGGTATGGATCAACAAAGTGGAAAATCAAAACTCAGAACTCCTTGTGTCAGTGAAGAATTTTATGGCCATGCAATATACATAGCAGTTCTACTGCAATCTCAGTCTGTCTGTGAAAATCTTGTCCTACTTTGAACAGGTCAGCTTTGTCCAAGGAGGATGTGTACTGGATGAAGTCCATTGGTAGCAGCCCAACAGACACTTCCCTGGATGGCTCATCTGTCTTCATTCAGGAGGAATGATGCTGACATGAACTCCAGCTGATTTGGTTAATTTAAAAGAAATGCAGGTGGTCACACCTGGTCTGTACCAGGTGGGTGTTTCCATGTGTTGTAGCTGTGCAAAATTCAAGCAAGCAAGGCCTCTGCTCTGTCCATCCCATTCTTTAGCTAGACTCCACTATCATCATTCTGTATTTAAAAGGCTAATTTTTCTAACTCTATCTGATTTATTACTTGGGTCAGCATTAGCTAGATTTCTGTTATCTCCAAGTTGGTACCTTGTCTTGAGTGTGTCTTGTCTCTTGATGACCACAGGAGTGTGGTCACTGCACAACCAGCAGTGGCTTAGCTCCCTCTGACCCAAAGGTAGGTAAAACCAGCTTCTGTCACCCTTCCAGATCGCAACTGACCCTGAGGACAGGCTCTCCCAATGAGTTAAAGAGAATTTCTTACTTTGGAGTGTCAGATCATTCTATGTCTTACAGGAATGTATTTCTATTACCATGCCTGGTAAAGAGGGGTTTGCCAAGTGAAATGATACAAAACAGATAGAGGGGTCCAGAAAATATGCTCTCCCATCAAAAGAAGTCCCTGTGTAGCTGTTAGGCTAGATCCTTCCAGATCTCAGAGCTCTGTATCCAGGCTGCTCTGTCAAGATTTCTGTAACAAGACACAAATCCAGCATACCTTGCAGTCAGCGCCAATAGGTTTTTTGCATTCTTCACAGGTGTTGGAATAAAGATTTTCATAGCATTCCACACAGTAGGGGCTGTCCTCCTTCAGGATGTACTTCTTACCAAACAGGGACTCTTTGCAGTAGTGGCAGTCAAAGCGTTCTGTCATGTTGGTGTCTGGAGCGCAGCTATCCTGCCACAGAGACAGGAACAGGCACATGTCAGACTGAGCTACACTTGACCCAATCCCCCAGGAAAAGTTTATCAGTTCTTGTTTATCACATTGTATCTTAGTTTTAATCCACCTTTCAATCAAATAAATGAGCAGAATAGGAAAAAACTGGACCATAAATTTTGCATTGCAGGGCAATGACAATAGCCCATCTACTTTAGCCATCTGCTGATCCATCTTCAGCCAGATCTAGTATTGGAGAAGGAAAGTAAACCCCGAGTCTGAAGAATTCCCGTGGGATTTATGAATGGAATTTGACCTCCAGGTCCCAAATGAGAAGATGTCTCTCTAGGGGATGGAGTGAGTCAAGTCCATTAAGAGGATGAGCCAGCTAATCTTCAAATGCAATATCTCATGCATAAGGCAAGACAGAGGCTGACATTGCCAGCAGACTTTAGTCATGCACAGCCTACCAGGCACTACTACAATGTGCTTCTGCACCTTCCTTCTCTGCATTCTCAGTAAGCCAGTGTCTGGCAGTCATTGCCCCACAGGCAGACACCAACCCTTCCGTCTCTGCTCATGCATGGGACTGTGGGCACAGGAGGTGTAGGGTTAGTGATTGTGTATCAGATTCTCCTCTGGTGAAACTGTATGAGTTATCCAACAGTGTAGTGAATTGGACACAAACGGGAGTTAGGTTTCCTAGCTCAGACAAATGTCAAACAATGATTATGGAAGGCAAAAAGCAAGTAGCAGAAACTGCATACCATGTTTCAGCTTGTCTGAATTAGGAACAATTTCTGTTTGCTCCTCAGGTTTTGTTATGTCTCTATCATTTTGCAGATGCACACACAAGCAACAATGACACAAATGCCTTTGATTATCTGCATGAATATTTTTTGTTCCCTGGGTCAATTTATTTTGCGTTTCATTAGAGTCATCACCTTCTTTCTTAACCTGAGGCTTGTAGCATGTGTTGCACCTGAAATCTGTTTGGAGGTTACAGCTGGAGCAGGACATAGCTGCCTGCTTAGGAAAGGGAATTTCCCAAGCGGAAAATACGTGCCACACGGACTGCATGATCTTCACTGCCTGCCAGGGTGTATCTCCTCTTTAAAGCCACATTTGATCTATAAATCCTTAAATGTTTTGAATACTAATAGCTTAAGTGGCTACCTCTGTCTTTCATGCACAAGTGACATTTACAGCAGCTGCAGTCCTTTTGCCAACTTCAGCTCTCAGTTTTAAACAAAATCTTACTTGCTTAGAGTTCTTGGCACAGGTCACTGGATTCTGGAGTTTGTCCTCTCCTTCTGGCAGTGGGAATCACCCATAGGGCATTCTGAAATCCTGAGTTCTCCTCTAGTTTTTATTATTATTATCTTTCATTCTGTCTAGCTGGGATGTGATTAAGGTTTTAGGGCTGTCTGAATGGAAAAAAATTATTTTGATGGCTAGAAAGCCTTTTTCTTCTTTTTTAATGGTCAATCAGCTGCTGAACTGTGTGGTGACTGGCACAGACTGAGGGGTGAGTGCATTTATATGTGTGAAATAGGTAAGTGATACTTCATTTATCCACTTGCTAGAAAGTCTTATGAACTCCAAGTAATCACTAAAGAAGAGAGACAAACTACCAAACCCCAAAATGTGCTTGGGGGAAGCACAAATCCTGGCAGCTGGTCATCTGTGCTACTGACAACCCCAGACTGGCAGTGCAACTACTTTGGCCTCAAAGATGCTCTAAGAACTAATTAATTTTCTTATCCCAAAGGGGACCTGGGAGTATGTAGGGTGCTCTTTGTCCTTAATGAGTAGAGAGGATAACAGGACTGATAAGAAGACAGAAAGTAAGAAGACATGCTGGAGAGAGAAGTGCAGTGACTACCCAAGGCTCCCCTCTCACCCATCTCCAAGAGCAGTAGCAAGAAATGGAAGCGTAAGGCAGGAGAACAGGGACAATACAAAGGGACATTTCCTCAACAATTGCTTCCAGCAAATTATTCTTCCCTTGAAGTAGAGGTGCAGTCTTTACCAGAACATTTAAAAGATGATAATGGCTTCTCCTCTCTGTTTTGAGCCTGTTTACACCCCTAACCTACATAATATGTTTGGACTTTCCCAGGAAAGAACTAGACAGAACTTAATTTCCTTCTGGAGTAATTTCAGCAAAATGAATGGGGTCAGACCAATGAACACTCAGTTATATGTGTAGATGTATGACTAGGTCTAAAAGGATGGATAGCTTTTGTTAAAATAGTTTGTATTTAAGACAGAAATCTGTACTTTTTACCAGGCTTTATTAGATTTTTCCCCCCCAAATGATAGGAACTTGTTGTCCATTTAATGTGCATTATTGCTAAGTTAAAGTGTGCACAGAAACCACTTATGAGCTTGCATTTGTCACCTTTCTTCAGAATCTGTTCTTTCTAGCCCTGAATTAAAAGTAGACGTGTGATACTGAAGAGCAAAAAATTTCTCTGCAGTGATGAAGTGCACAAGCAAAAACTACAGAGTGTGATTCCTTTACAGGTTTATACCATTTAATCCAAAGCTGCTAAATGTAAAAGATAGAAGTGCATTGTGACTGGAAGAAGGACTGCTCCCTTAGAGGTGGATGTTCCTTTCTCTTGGTCACAGAACTTTCCATCTTGAGTGCTGCATTTTCTTCTGGGTGTATTTCACAGGAGCAGAGGCAAGCATTTTGCAATATATTTATTGAATAATTTGTATAATAGTGTAATAATTCAACAATTCAAAATAATTCAGCAATTATTTAATAGCTGCTGCCACAATTTCAGAAAATACATGGACTGCCTTCCTATCGTGAAAAGGATCTAGTTTTGTTAAATGTGCTCTAAGATTGTCACAGTGGATTGCCCCCCTCACCCTGAGCAGAAAGAGACAGTCCTCATTTCTGCAAATCTCAAACAGAATATTAGGGATGAACTCTGCTCTATGAAGACACTGAGGAAGCAGCTCCGGATGAGATTAGAAGAACAACTCCAGAGATTTGGGTAATTGAAAGACAAGAAAGGAAGTTTTCCCAGATCTGCATTTTGGTTTTAGTTATGTGAATCTTTTATTAGATCTGGGACCAATTTTGGATCCAATATCTCTTAAAGTCAGGAATTCAGGTTCGTGTGGTTTTATTCAGTAAGCTGGAGTTCAGAGTGAAGAACCCCAAATTCCAGGTGGTTTAAATCCAGGCCTTGGATTGGAACTCATGATCTACTATGTGGTATTTTGAGAGTATTGTACAGGGCTTTTTCTGCTCCAGCGAATTAAATGTAAGGTAATCATGGGTCCTACCTACTAAATAATAGCAGGAATTTCAAACAAATCATTTCACTGTTGTCTTAAAATCAAGAAAAGTGAACTCATACTGAGCAATATTTTTGCCTGTCACTTTGTACACAGGGTCCTTTACATTGCCAGTCCATTGATTCCTGATATAAAAAAACACCTCATGTTCAGCATAGTGCAGGCTTTATGCACTGTTTTGGGCTTTCAGGGGGAAAAAAAACAAAACGGGAGACTTGCACAGTTGTGGATGGACACAAATTGCAATTCAACCTCCTCACCATTGATCTATTTCTTCCTCTTGTGTTAGATACTTGTTAACTGTAAAGCATTGGGGGACAGAAGCTCATCATTATTATACCTCTTTGTGGTAAAAAAGTCTTTAGATTTTATCACTGTAGTCATTCTACACTTACGTTTTTTTGGATTGCTCTCAACATTATCATGAAGGAGAAATTGATTTTTTCTGCCATTCAGTCTCCCTCCTACAGCATCAGACATAACAAGTACATCTCCAAAAGGAAAAGAGCTTTCTGTTGCATGCCCAGAAGAGAAGTTACAACATATGCCAAATGTTAGTACTACCCACACGGTGTCTCTCAGGAGGTAAGAATTGGCAGGAAAATTACCGAAAAGTTAGTAGACTGACTTAAAATCTATGCTTCTTTCCTCTTCTTCCCTGGTAGGCTCAGTCTCACTTACTAGCAGCAATTCCAAAAGTTATCATAGTACCTTATAAATATTAGGGCTTATCATGTCCTTAAGAAATTATCCAGTGTTCCCCAATGACACTATTGACTACTGAAAAAGCAGGCCTTGTCTGCTTTTTCAGCTTTGTCTGCAAGCCTAATAAATGATTTTCTGTGCTTCTCTTATTTCAGCCTTTCTTAGGGGCTGTTGAGCACTGAGAGGTGCAGATGCACATGGACAAGAGAGAGAAAGATGCCAAGGGAAACTGTCAAAAACATGTGGGAGATGTTTAGTTTATTCAGTGAAGTTCTGATCTCTTGTTGTAACAGTATCTGGAGACTCAGAATTAAGCCTCTGTAGATGCCAAAGGGAACTTGCTGCTGACCTTAATCAGGTCAATAGTGCTGGGGCTCTCTCTACCTGTGCCTCTGGATCAGGATGTTCTGTTAGCCATCTGCACAGGAAACAAAAGGTCTTCCTTCAAGATGTACACACATTTCTCCCACCTGACTATTTTTCCAGAAGAAGAGTGCATTGAGTATTTTTTATCTGTTTATTTCCCTTCCCCTGAGGAAGGAAGATTTGTGTCTGGCAACTCCAGTGACATGAACCATGCAGGTCTAGAGCATTTGGAAACAATTTATGTTAATGTTCCAAAGGCCAAAATGCAAAGATTTATTTACAACCATGACCTAACAGTACAAACTATGATGGTCTTTCTGGCAAGAGGCGATTTTTTTCCTGTAACTCCGCTGCTCTTACCACATTCATTATCTATCATCTCGTTGCAGCAACAGCAAAACACCCTAGGAAGACCTAAATGTCTTTCCAACCCAGACCATAAGGCCATGTAAGGGGAAAAGAGGGAAAGCTAATTTTATTTCTTTTTTATTTGCTTCAGGAAAAGAAGAAATAACCACTTTCTTGTAGTACTGATGAGAGGCAAGGGGTGGGGGAAAGTTATATATGGTCAGAATTCACCTGAACTCCAGAGTGTGAAATTTAGCTGGTGCAGATGCACACCACAGACACACAAAGTACTCCTGTGTGCTTAGATTTACTGAAACACATTAAGGGCTGATAGCCCTCTTTGTCTGGCTGTCCAGGTGTATCTTACCCTCTTTGTCATGGAATGAGTGCCCACAAGCACTGCCACCATGGAGCAAAGGGAACCTGAGTGCTTGGAGGTCTTGTTGGCCTAGGACAAGTGTTGATGCTTTGAGCTGCTCGGAGCTGTGACCCTTCAGCTGCAGCTGCTGGCCGTGGGGAGCCAATCCAGCTGATGCTCCAAAGACAGCTCTCCCTCCAGGGGCCATGGAAGGACATTCGTCACCTTATAATAAAGGTGGCCAATGCAAAGGCTAACCAGGCTATGAGAGAAAACTGATCTGTGGTTAATGCTTAGCTTGGAAATGAGACAGGAGTGCTTGGGCAGATGTGACTGCACTCATTCTCTTTTAAATTTTTAAATTGAGAAGAAAACAGAAGCCTTCTTCTCTAGCTGCTGCTATGGAAGAGGAATCCTGAAGTAAGCACACCCAAAGAATTTGGCACCTTGTCTTCAAGAAACCAAGGCCCTTATGATATATAATTTCTCTCCCAGAACAGCTGTGTTAACAAGCCCAGGGTGATTTACCAGTGTCCCTATCAAGGTTAGGATACCAGAAGTACTCAGTTACAGAGGTGTTCATTGCTGTTTCTTAAGCTCCGAGTAGATATACACAGATCTTAGAAGCTCTCCAGCAAAAGCCAGGAAAATACGGTTTGATATTTGAAAATAATAGTAATAATAACAAAAAGAAAAAAACAACTTGACCCCAAGTAAAATATCCCAGCCATGCCTTAGATTCTAAATTTTAAAAGCTATTTAAAGAAAACAAAAAGTTTACTTTTTAATAAAGTTACCTTATAATATTCTTTAAAATTACATTTAGATTTTTCTAAGGACTCAACTTCCTTTAGAATGGCTGACCTATATTGCCTATGGTATAACATTCCGATATCTCTTTTTTGGAGCCTTTTTTATCTCTTTAGAGCAATTTTCTGACCAGACAGACTGCATTAACATATGCAGATAACCAAAGCATACCTGGTTCCTGTCTGGATTTCACAGTCAGCCTATCATGAATTGGAAAGTGGACAGTGTGCTGGTTAAGATTGTATTCCTTAGCAGAACATAAATTTTTTAAAAAAATGCAAACAGAAAATGTTTCTTGTGTGGCAAGTTTCCTTATGCATCTGGCTAAAGTAATCGTAGTTACAGCAGTGGAGAAGGAACACTCCACTTGTGGTTTCTGTGTGGTTTGTTGTGTTTGGCAGTCAATAAAGGTCTGCTCCAGTCTAGAGATTCTCCAGCAGTGGTAGAACAAGAGCCAGTGGTAGTATCTACAAATGCCACAGAAGAACTGAGCACTGACACTTTGAAAGTGTCCCCCACACAGTTTACAGTTATCTCAGGCTGATATTGAAATGACTGGAGGATGTATGGCTTTATCAATATTCCTGCACACATTTCAATTACAAAAGGAACCTATTGAAATAACATGGAGCATGACTGAAATCTGCCACAGCAAGGAAGAGCACAGTTCAAGTGGAAAGGCTTGCTCTTATTTTCTGTTTTAAAGCCTTTTGAAATTGCTGTCCTCCTTTTTCTCACAGAATACGCAAATGCTTGCTCAGAGGAAAGGTCAAATACTTGATGCTTAAGCATAAAGATTCATATTTCTAATAAGAGCATTTAAGCAGATAACAGAAAATGATAGAGGGGGGAAATAGTATAAGATTAATAAACCTTATTATTATTTCTGGAACTGTCTTGCATTAGTAGTGTATATGCTAAATGTCTGCAGACACTAAACTCCAACAAAGGTTTGTTTTTCCAGAAAAGGATTGCTTTCTCTTATTGACAGGAACACTGCTAATCTCAGAGAAATTAGACTTTAAGATAAAAATACCCAGAAATGCTATGTGCTACCATGCAGTCACCTTCCCAAATTTTTCTATATTTTTGAAATCCTGCATGCTATTACCCAGGGCACAAAACCAGAACAGAGTCCCAAATAGCCTGTGTTTTCTTCTTTATAGAAAGGATAGAAGAGAAGCTGGGAGGACTCTGCGGAAGAAGAATGCTTTGTTATTTGTTCTGGCCTCTAGCAGAAGAGCTCTGGTTCTGTTTACTGAGGTAAGACCACAAAGCCCCCTTGTGTCTAAGATAATTGGCACACGTGGTTTGAAGGATCAGTTAATGTCAATCTTACTGTGTCATATAAAACTGCTGTAGCAGTGAATGACTCAGGACTGTGAGGTGTCCAAACTTCCCTGCTCAGCTGTCATGCCTGTGGCCTTTCAAAATGTGACAAACTGTTTCAAAACAGCTATGTACACCTTGGGGGCACCTATTCAGCTGGGCACATCTTAGCAAAACAGATTGATAGCACCTGGGTGAAAACAGTTTGTCCCAGTTTTTGGGAGGTTTCTGGGTGGAGACTGGACACAGAGATCAAAGAAAACATTTACTGGGGTTGAGCTGAATACCTGTGGTACGTGAGAGGTACAGAAGAAAGCACAGAAAGATGGAGAGAGCTTGGTGACATGAACATAGGCAATCTTTTTGTGGGCAAGATTCTTTCTAACTGAAGAAGGAGGATGTTCAATCCACCATGGAGAGATGCATGACACAGTATGGAGAGGTGGAATTCATCATAGGTGAAATCCTGGTCTCTGAAGACACTTCTGCTCTAAATCTCAAGGGTGCTTCAGAACAATGACAAAATACATCTATGTAAATGCTTACAGGTATTTCATAGCTTTATGCAACTCACTGCTTTTCTTATGCAAGATGAAGTGAAGAAAGGGTTGGGGGTTTTGAGCCCTTATGCTTGTGCTTGTCAAGGGTCTAGAGCTAACACACCGTCAGGGTGATACCTTAGATCTTGCTCTGCAGTGGTTGATACATTTCAAAGTTTAAACTAGAAAATTTCCTGTGAAAGAGAGCGGTGAATATGTTTATGTCAGTGTTATGCTCACCTACATTCCTCTTACAACATATTATTATATGTACAGTAACCATTCAGCATCGTAGGTGATATAATCCAACATAATAAAAAAGGGTATATGAAAAGGAACAAAATTAGGAGTGTAACTTTTTCACCTGGCATGAGTATTTTGATGTTCATCCTTAGAAGAAGGCTCTAGTGGTTTATAATCAAATTCTCTCTATATACAGCTAATTAATATTGTTGAAATGTTAATGCTTCAGTGGCTGTCAATGTATCCAAGATTTATTTTCATGAAACCTGTCATTACCCTGCCATTTCACACTCTCACTTGGGGTGAATCTGCATCACAAATAACTGTGCATATGTAAATGAAATATTAAAATTACACCATTAGAATTAATCAGTCTAAAAATGCAAATTATGAGATTCTCCCAATTTCTGAAGCAGTACCCAAGTATGGAAAGATGATTGTCTACAACACTACACTCTCCAGAGTTTGTGCAGAGATGTTCAGGACAGATTTATCCATCAGAGGAACATGAATGAGACTTAGACCTGAATGTCACTGGTCTGTGGGGACCTTGAAAGAGTGTGAGCATGCTGGCCAGCAGCAACAGGCACCGCTTGTGGCTGATAGTGTTGACACTTGTCTGACCTTCCCTTAACTGAATGTCCTGGTCCCTGCGAGGTGAGGCAAGCCAGGGAGGAGAGGACATCAACAGGTAAGACATTGCTTGGCTCTGAGGCTCAGGGCTCAATGCCCTGGAGAACTGAGCCAGGGTCTCTCATGAATAGAGGTCTTTGCAGCCCTCCTCATCCCTTTCTTTTGGGATGAAAGCTTGAATTTGCAGTGCACTGCAGCAGAAACCGTCACTAACCCTTACAATTGCAGTCGTTCTTTGCCACCAATGTTTTGGATTTGGTTTTTTTGGCTTCTGATGTTCAAAGCATGATGGAATCCTGGCAGACTGTTCTGTGTGTGATCAAAGGAGTTGTCTGATCTCTTTTCTAATGCAAGGTGTGCCATCTGGGAGAGCTGATGTCTGTATGGACAGGAAAGATGTGATTTCAGGGAAAGTGATATCCCTAGACTTCTCTAAGAACCTGTATAATCATAGGTGTGAAACAGATAATTATTTGTAAGGGAGTACTTCAGTTCAGAATCGCCAGTATGTGCTTTTCATGGTAGGAGCTTCACATGGACAAACAATATCTGACACAGTATAACCACTACTATGAGATAACAGTGATTTGATAAAAACTAGCAACATTTTCCTGTAAATCCGAACCACCTGGAAGTGACTATTTGGCTCTTGCATATGTAGCATTGCTGATTCCCATGGGAGCACATTTGGCAGAATGGTGAGAACCAAAAATAACTATATTTTATCCCAGCACTTTAGCCATCTTGGGCTTTTTCAAAAGGCCACAATAACTGGTCCATCCCCATCTAGCCTCAGGTGCACTAGTTAGATGGAAATGTCAGGTGGGAATCCCAGGTAACTTTTACAAAATTGATTTCTCAACAATAACATTTTTTGTCTTTTCAGCTGCCCCACTCACCTCAACCACATGTTGGCTCACAAGCCAGAGACCACTATCTATGCTATGGCTAGGGTAAAAGACAGTTTTATTGTTGCTCTTGTTAGATTTTGCTACTGGCACTCCAGTGTGTCAGGAACTGAGTTTTCAATATAGCAACTCATATATTGTTTTTAAAAATTTTCTCCAAATGTGACCAAGAAGTGGTCAGATGCTATTGAGAAAGCAACCTTTAGAATCCATCCTTTCCCAGGTATATCTACAGGTGTACAAAATGGACAAAAATTTTTATAAAATAAGAAAATAGAGACCATTTTTTTGCCTTCCATATCCAAATGCCTGAAGCAATCATTTTCAAAGTTTACCATCTGGCTGATAAAGTCATGGAAGATTTTGGCCAGAAAGCCAGGAATCCCATGAATTTATGAACTGATGAAAGCAGAGTTCACAGCAGAAACCCAGAGACAACCTCAATTGTAGCATTCTTACACATTTGGATGCATTTGCATATCTAATAACACAGACTGATGTTGGTTCCTTTTACAACAATTCCTATTCAAGACAACGTATAAATATGCACAGCCATCAATAAATGTTACAGCTACTGACCCTGGCAATCTCAGTGTCAATTAACAATCTTAGTTAATATACCTCTAGACTGGAGTCAGGCGACTAACAATCACAGACTGACTGACTTGCTGGTATACATATTTTTATAAGGTTTGTTTTCTCATGACTCTGTGTGTGTCTGCACACAGCAAAGCTGAAATATGCAGGTATCTGGTCAACTAAATAAAAGCCGTATCCTTTGGGGGAAGTAGAAAGTTTGGAACAGCCATCAATGCAGACAATGAAAGTTAGTATCTCCTTTATTATGTACACAGAGAAATCCACATTAGAGTACAGTAAGGACTGGGTTATTGTGGCTGCACACACATGCACACAGAAGAGAAGCACAAAAAGAAGGAATGCAGAGCTGTTAATGGGGATTTGTATTCTAATTTATTCTCTCCACATAAAAAGAAGAAATACGATGCTGATGGCTCCCCGTTTTTCCCACATAAAATCTGTCCACACTGCTTGCCTGCAAAGAGGAAAGACTACCTTTGTTTCATGTGCATCTGCTCTTGCTACAGTACCAAAATGCTCCTTTGTTGGGCTCGGCAGCAGGAGAGCACAGAGGTGTAAGGAATCTAAGACCCAATCTTCTACTTTTTATCACCTCCCCAGTGGATTACACACGCAGCACAATACAGTCATTAAATATAGTTACACATGAAAAGACCCAGCGCCTCATCAGCTCGCTGATGTGTCACTTTACTGACGGACATGCAGCAGTAATTGCTGTGATAAGAAATTTGTCTTTTTCTCCTCTTCACGTCCCTCCCCGTACACTCAGGAGAAAGGGGGACTAGCAACCTCTCTCCTTGCATCCTTCCCCAACAACCCACTGGGGCATTAAACAGCCCTCTCCTCCTCTCTGCACCCTTTGTTTAAAGCGACACCTTTAAAGACATGTTCTGTGGGTAGTGGGAGGGAAGGGGAAAAAAGGGATATTTACTTACAGAGCAGCAGCGGGCAGTTAATGCCACCTCCTGGAGCGGGGACAGGGGGTCACATCCATTAACAAACGTGCACAGAGCACACTGGCCTGCTTGCAGCGGAGAGCTGGACAGCCAGCCGGGGCTTTCTACCGCCTGCCCAGAGCGGCTCTCCCGATTCCAGCTCTGCAGTCAGTGCTGTGTGGAAAGAGCTGCTGCTTTCCCCAGCCCAGTGAAACCCCTCGCTATCATTTTACCATATAAGGAGACAAAAGCATCGGAGACTCTCATTCTTTTAGGCTCTCTGCAGCTGGCATTCGACACTTTCTCTATTCCAAGGGTGTCAATACTACCCCCTCCTAAACATCTTGTCTTTCTTGGCCCCCTTCCTAAAATAAGGCTCCCTCTCCCCTCCTCCAGCCTTTGTTTCTCTAAACTCCTGATGCTTATTAATAACATGGCTTTGCTAAATCCACGGGCTCACTTTTTACAGGAGATGTTTTACAGTAACTCAAGCGCAGACATTTGTAAGGCTCTTCATCTGGCTGAGAGAGTAAAGTCCTTGGTTGAAATTGGTATGAGGCAGGTCGTTTTGCCTGCTTAGTGTCTTGCCAAAGAAGAATGAACCAACCTCTCTTCTCCTTTGTTGAGGGATGCATATTTTTAGGCATGTGCAGGCATTTCTTTACCAGAACTCAGACCCCAGTCTAGTTTATCTCCACTCTTTTTTCTTTCCAAGCCCCCCCCATAATCAGGAGGAAAAAGAAAAAAAAGCAGGGGAAATCAATGACACCAAAACCAACCATCTTTGTGTAAAAGAAAGCCAAATGAGCAGATTGTCTCAGCACATGCTCAGTACCCAGTCGAGAGCCCTGCCAGTGTGCACATGGTAAGAAGAGGGGGAGCTATTAATCCTACTATAACCAGGAACTACTACGCAATCCAATTTCATCTATCAACCATTCTAGCAGAAACACATTCTGCTAATCAAAACAGTGAGGGTCCTGGGAAACCTCCCGGAGGGAAGAATTTGGATCAGAAGCACATGGGAGATGTCTGCTCTCTGCAGTTTGAGGGGTAGGGTGGGGAGGCACTTCAGGCTAATTCTTCAGTAATGACAGGTGCTTGCCAAAGGGAGGTGCTTTAATATGAATGCTTTCAACCTTAAGGGAAACCAGAAGGATAAAAATGTAAAGCCCATTAGCCCAAGACAGTCTTGCAAATGCTGTTGTTTTGCATCCAGAAGATGTGAGGTAGTCCAGTTTTGCACACTGGGTCCTGGCACATGCCTGGGCACTGATGTAGATGTGCACATGGGATAGACAAGGGTTTCTCCTACAAAGCAAACTTATGCCACAACCCTGACCTGTACTTGGTGTCCTCTTGTGCACCCAAATGCAGTCAGATTTGGAATGGGGGTGAAATGTGTTAGTTGGTCTCAGTGCTACTCTGAATCTAGAAAAGCACAGAATAAAATGGTGGGGAAAGGCCACTCCTAGTTCTTCTATCAGAAGCCAAATCTCCTTTACAGATGGAAGTTATTTTGATGACCAGCAGTGATCTGTTTGTCAGTTGATCCAGCCTTTGCTGTTGAGTTTTCAAAACACAGGCATCATGCCTGGAGGACAGACAATGGGCATACAGAATTAAGGATGCCATGACAATTAAATCTTATTTAAATCAAAGCTTCTGCACTCCCCAGCCACATGGGGAGCCCCTCACCCTTCCCTTGCATTTGCAGTGGCACTGTAAATTGAATTAAACCACAGAGTAAACAACTTTCAGTGAACCCATGAGCTACCCCAGAGCTGCACCTATATCTTGGGAGAGCTACTGGTTGGGTTTCTAGCCCCATCAGTGACTTGCTGGATGCCCTTGGACAAGACATTTCATCTTTCTGTTCTTTAGCTTCATTGTCTCAGGACAGCCAAATTCATGTATGAGTTGTTAGCAAATTTACAAAGGACTAGTTAGAGCATAAACATAATAACAATAATAGGCTTTTTCTTTTAGATTAAACTATTGCACAGTGACAACAAAAATAATTTATTTACATATTAGTTACTGTTCTTATGTCAGCTCTGATTTAGTAGTGCATATAAAGGAGAAAAATGGGCCTTGAAGATGATCAGAATTGGGCTATTTGATTCAGTTTATTTCTAAACTTTTCTAAACAAACTAAACATTCTGAATGTGTTAATTGATTTTTTCAATTTCCATGATATTTTTATTTCTCCATCTGTTCATTGACAGTTACTTCAGCAAGTCTGACAGATTTTTTTGGTGTGTCCTGCAGTCATACAAGACAAGCTTTTCCACAATTATGAGTTTAAATAGATACTGGCTCCAGCTGAAATTATTTAGTTTATCTGCTGTGGGTCTGGGTTGGCTTAAGGAAGATAAAGTGATTTTTGTCTAATTTACTATAACACCTCTGATTCCTTGAAGGCAGAAAAGCCTCTGCCAATTTAAAACCATTGATCTGTGGGCTCACTATGGGACTTGACACTCAGCAGCCACATCAAGACTGCATGGAGCTGTGAAAGGGATGAGGAAGGGGTACCAGGCAGCACCTTCCCTCATCCCATGATGAGGTGTATGCACTCCATCAAACACTACTAGGGAAGATATGGGGAACATCAGACCTCTTACCCTCCTTCAGGACCACTGACTCCACATTTTATCTGGCAAGTATTCTTCAGTGATTCTCCACAGTCCCTTTCTCACCAGAATCAAATCCAACAGGTGTGGGTGGGTGGATGAAACCCCTCATTTCATTAATTTTCAGAGAGATGGGGAGGAACAGGCAGGGGCCTTTCACTGACAAATTTATTATGCTACCCATGTCTTCATTTTTTAATATATATATTTAATATTTTATTTTTACTTCATTGGTTCTCTGATTAACCCAGCAGAGATCAGGTATCTTCAAGGTTTCAGAGGAGTCAGTGCAATGAAAACAGGGGTCAGGGCTTCCAATAGGGGGCCTAAACTAACAGTGGAAATGCAAGTACCATACAGTGGTTTAGAAATTTATCCTATGGTTTATATTTTCTTCATGTATATAATATTTACATAGCATTTATTCCTTGTTCTTCAGTGGTCTGTGTGTTTGACAGGTTAATTCTACGTGTAGAATGCTGTACCGCCATGAGCGAAAAAACAGATGGAAATATTATAATTTCCATAGCAGGACTTCTCAAAGATTTTACTAAGCATTCATAAGTCTCACTTCAGCTACTGGGCTGATGCTGGAATAATTATCATTTCAGCAAATATCTCCTCTTCTTGCTGAAAAGAATGAACAAAGAAAAGTGGTGGAAAGAGGCAGCTGGAAGTGGAATATTTCTATTTTGCCCTGTTTGAAACACAGAGAAATATAATGTCTCTGACAGGGCAGGGGAGGGGAAAATACACACTTTTAGGTTTGAAAATGGCTAAGGTACTGGCTGATTCCTTACTCCACCAATTTATCCTTGAAATTGTTAAGATACTTTATCAGAATTCAACTAATCCCTTTTTGATTCTTGAATCTGAGTAACACAAGCTTCAATTGTATATGAGAGGGTGCATTTAGAAGAGCTGCTATTTTTGGCACTACTGCTTTAGGAAGTAGCGTAGACTAGTGCAGATGTTGCATTTTAATTCATTAAACCTAAAATAACAGCCAGACAATATTAAATCTTCCTGAAATTTCATTCTTATTAGATGCTTACAGATATGTATTTTTCCCAAGATCATGAAGAATATGCAAAGGAAAAAAAAGGTATTTTCAGTATGTGTTTTCTTTTCCAATGCAATCTCCAAGTCACAAGGCTTTTTGCAAAATTTTGATTTTCCTTTCTTCCCCTAGGTGACTTGAACCTCAAGTGGAAAGACACATCAGGTAAGAAATATCAAGGTTTCACAGATTCTGATGAGGGGACAACAGACATCTTTGGACAATCCATTAAAACCACACCAGCCAAGGCAGATAGAGAAAGTCTGTCTGCTTTGGCATGATGCAAGATTTCTATTATTGATGTTTAGCCTGAATCAGTGTGGAAATATTAGTGTTTTAGAAACTCCAATCTAATCTGTATAAAAAAGAACCTCCATGTTTCCATTCTTAATATATTTGAATAGTTTTTGTATACAGTGTTAAATCATTTTCAACCCAGGGTTTAGAGGAATGGTATCTACTAAGGAAAATCCCTCTTGTTGACAGCTGAGTTTTCAACAGATTAGAAAGCTAAGGCACCATGTTACAGAAATGACAGGTCTCTCACTAGACAGGCAGCATTCTCAGAAGATCCATCCCAGGCCCTCATGGATTAAAAAAAAAGGCATACAAGCCATTGCAGGATAAAGGCAGCCCATCAAACAACTCCCCAAGCAGCAGCTGTCTGTACCATGTCGGGCAGCCACCCTGAACAGCCCTTACCAGGCTGCTGAGTGAAGAAGAAATAATGAAGAGTTCTAACAAAGAGAGTGGAAGACAGCAATTCTTATGGAATACATACTTTCCCCCTACTTTCCCTATCATTTTTTCTCCATCTTTCCCCTCACTAAGGAACAGATGGTGCCTTTACTTTTAAGAGAGAAACATTTTGATCTTTGCCATCTTCACACTTCTTTGGATTCCAAGTGTTCACTAAACCCCTCAGCTCCATAGTATGTTTATCTGTAACCAAGGATAGAGATCTTGGTGGCATGTCTTTGGAAATGCTTTGGGATAGAGAGACAACCCCACAATCCCAACAACAAGTGAGTGGTCTTCAGATGATTCTAAATCATGATAGTGCAGAGACTTACAGAGGAGCTCTTGCCTCTTCCCTTTCCTCTGGATTCAACTTGACTGCCATGTGGGGCCTGAATGTGACAGATGGGAAGAGCCTTTTGGGTTTCCTACCCCTGCAGATGGAATCTGGGATGTCAAATTGCTACAGAGGATGCAGTAATTGCCAGTCTTCTGAGCTGGCAAATACTACCCCTTAATTTAGGATTTATTAATTTCAGTATAATCATGATTTATCATTCCCTGTTCCAGAAACAAACACACTGTGATTGTTCCAAAAACTAATCACTCTGTGTTTCTGACAGCACAAGAGAATTGCTATTCTGAAAAAAATAGCTCACATTCCCTGTGGTACTCCCAGCAGCATACTTCAGCATTTTTAGGCAAAATCCCCTTTCCATAGTCCTCCCCCCTCCCACTGCCCCACCACTCATGGCTTTTTCTCCAAACCCTTACTTCTGTGTGTATAATTTGCTTCTGCTCCCCTTAGTGCTTTTTCTGCCTGCATCCATGATATCTCTTATGGCCCTCTGGAAATAACCAACAGCAACATTTGAGACTGCCATTTCACTTTATCAGACAGCCAGAGGCCTCAGGAATATCTGAGCAGAGAGGTTTGGAAAACTGAGCAGTTGGCAGATACCCCAAGAACTTATCTAAATAATTTCCAAGGCAGAAGTGACAATGTCCAACTCATTCTTGGCAGATCTTTGTCTAATTTGCCCTTAAGGATTAACATTAGGACTCCACAACCTCCAAAGTCAGATGAGCATAAGTTTTGTCAGTCAAACACAAATGTAACACAGATGTAAAAGGGAGGGAAGAAAGAAGGGAGGAAGGGAAGAAGGAAGGAAGGAAAGAAGGAAGGAAGGAAGGAAGGAAGGAAGGAAGGAAGGAAGGAAGGAAGGAAGGGAAAGAAAGATTCAGACTAAAGTTTTCAGTCTAACATTCGTGCTCATAAAGGATGAATAGTGTCAGGCAGAGCCTGTCATTTGCAGTTATTCAGATCACACCATAGAAAGATGAGAATCATTGAATAGAAGGCTCCTCCAATTTGTTATGCTGCTCTTGGGATGTGTCTTGGGAAGAAAGTGAGAAGAGAATGTAATGATATCTCTTCATAATACTCTGCCTGCCTCCAACAACTTTTGGCTTGGGGATTTCTCAGCCTGCAGGCAGTATCCATACTGAATATCACTTTCATGAACTTGCAGTTCCTTCCTGATTGCCTGAAAGGAAATTCACACTTTCCAGTAACGGATAGCTTTACTTTGTGTTGCTGAAGTACCATCTTCCTTGTGTTAATTTTGACCATATTACCTACTAGTTTCATTTGGGGCCTCCTAGGTCTTACCTTTAGAGAGATAATGAGCAACTGATCTTTATTCCTATGCCACAGTCTGTTAATGTCTTTGTCAATCTTTATCATATCTCCCCTCAGCCATTTCTCTTCTAGGCCAGGGTGTCCCAGTCTACCTATTCAGTCTGTATGAAAGCTGCTTCCCAAGTTTTATCATTCCTCCTCAGACTTTTTCAATATGACGATTTAGTTTTTCAGATGATGTGGCCCAAACTTTAAAATTCAGTTTGATTTTGTCTGCTTTTGAGCAGTGTGTGTTCTGTTGGTTGGGGGTTTTTTTTGTAAACTTATATAACCTCTAAATTTCACACCCAGGTAGACATGTCAGAATCATTATTTTATAGCTGAAGTTACATTTTCCCCCATGTTCGCTGTTTTATGCTCATCTACATTCAGTTTAAGATGCTGTTCTAGTGCCCACTCAATCTGTTGCCTAAAATCCTTTTCTCTCATCCTGTTTCTCAGTCTTAGAAGAATTTCCATTAATAATCTTCTATTAATCTATTTACTGTAAAACTTGTCTATCTTTCAATTGATCTTATGCAATACATGCAAATATCTTCCCTCTTATCCTATTACTGCTTAAGTGTTTTTAAGGGTGTGTGGTGAGGGCCCTTGTTGAATACATGGAAAAGGACAAATAAGCAGATGCTGTCAACCAAAGATCTCCTGTCACTCCATGGTGTTTATTATTTTACAGGAACCTGACGGATTTGTAGAACACGATTTCTCTTTACCAAGCTATACTGAATTTCTCCCAATATATAATATTTGCCCAGCTTCTCTACCCTGCACAGTGATTTCTACTGAAGTTGTCAATCTTACCAAGCTCTATTTCTCCCGTTTTCTCTCAGAAGCACTTAGAAAGTCTGAGGCTGTATTGGGTACATTCAGGTGCTCAGTTCTATGTCTGTTTTAAATAAGATGCCATGGACAATTATTATTTAAGCTAATTCATCCTTCAGTCCCTTTAGAGCTGTTGGATGAACACCATCTGGTTCTAATATTTTCTTCCTATTAATTTTGTTTATTTGCTCCGTACGTCTTCTACAGACACTTCAGCTTGAAATAGATCCTCTGATGATACCCATAAGGAAATGTTCTGCTGCAGGAAGCTCTCCAAGTTCCTCACAATGAACACAGGAACAAAAAAAAGAGATAATTTAGCCCTTTCTGTTAAGCAATCTCTTCCTCAAGGACTGGTTATCTGTTGGCCCTATCATTCCCCAAACCCTTCAACTTGCCTAATATTCAAAAGAAGCAGACAGTTGCAAATCACTTCCCAGATTGCTTCAGACACATAATATTTTTATGTAAGTAGAAGCAGTCACCTTCTCCGATTTGACCAAGACTGGGGACATCCTGTTTTGCAGAAAGATCCTTCTGCATGGCAACAATAATTTTTCTTCTCAACTACTGTTTGTATATCCTACAGATAACCTGAGAGGGTCTGAGAGTCAGGCTCAGACATATATTATGATTGAGTACATGAGCTTAGATTGTACACTTAGAAGTAGAGTTCTTGCTGTTGATCTTCTTAGGCCTGTGCTTACTTTGAACCCCATAAGTGCTCAGGCCCTTTAAATAATAGGATTAAAGTATTCATTTGGCTGTTGATGTGAATTTCATGTCTAACAATTCACATAGAGCTGAAAAAATATATCATCCATTGTCAGCCCAATAGGCATATGGATTGTGTTTGTCCCTGCCAAGTTTATATTCACATGGCTGTCTAGAGGAGTTGCTGTCTTAATGTGGATGAAACTCAGATTTTGTGAGTAAAACGAAAGGACGACTTGTAACAATGGTTTGTCTTGGAGATAAAGTGTCTCTAGCTGGAAGATAAGTAATTTTTCTGAATCATTAGAGAAGAGTAAAAACTCACATTATGGAGCAGTGCTAGTTCTTTTGCTTGTCCCTAATGCCTGACCATAAAGTCCAGCGAGTCCTTGCTGGTTTGCTACAATGCAAATGCCTTGCATGACTGAGCACTGCCCATCTGTCTGTCCCTGAAGAGCCTGTCCACAACGATGCTGACTCTTCTTGCTATCCAGAATGATTTCCAGGAACCCAGCCTCCTCATTTACAAGGAAGTGTTTCCAACATTTGGATATCCAGAAAAAAATGTGGGGAAGGGGCTGGCTTGTCTGGCAGCAAACACAGCACAGTCAGGCAGTGGGAACTTCACTTGCAGTATTGGGCAGAGGAAGACCTGTGAGGAAGGCAGACTGCTCTGCTTGAGTGCCTACAGCACTTCCACAGCCATGCTCAGCCTGCTTCTCCTGCCAGCTTTCCATGAGAGCATGCCCTGGACCCAGAGCTCTTTGCTATTTCCTTTACTAAGCTGCACACCCACCATACATTTGCATTTGCAAACAGAGGGTTAAAAGGCAGAAAGGAGGCATGGCTGCCCTCAGATCTGGCCCTTACTTCTCTTTTCTGAGTTAGGAAAAAGTACTATTTTTCTCCCCTAAAAGGATGTTGAGAGAAGAAATACTCAAAAATGTGAAATGCAGGCTGTGCAAGTGCATAATACACAACATGTTCAACCTGTGCTCACACTAATTCCTGAGCTGGGGCTTAAATGGTGGAGTTGAAAACTACAACAAACAGAGTTTGTTCTGAGAACTTCCCCTCTTTTATTGTTCTGTACCAAAAATGCCATGCTGTATCTCTCTCTTTGTGTTATAATTAGTGTTGTAAACCCCTGCATGCCCTGCTGCCTTCTACACCCATCACTGGAGGCTGTGAGATGTGTTGCAATGGAAATCATGTGCAGGAAATTAAAATACCCAACATTTAAAAAATGGGATAAATAAGAGAATAATGGGCTTCTGTGTGGTGGCGTTGATGGCTTGCAGGTATCTCTGTTTTCATATGGTAATCTCTAGGCATGCTGGGCTTTGCTTCCCTAGACACAGACTACCAAAAAAGGAGCACTAGTCAATGCTGTCAATGCTTCCCTCCTCCAGAAAACATGCAAATTTCTAGGAAGACTTTGGTGAAAATCTGTTCAGCTTGACAGGGAATATACTGATCTGAAAGTCCACTAACTTTGTCTACAGAATATGTGAGACAACTTCTGTTCCCATGTATGCGCCCATTCTATTATCACAACAAAGTACTTATTTTCCTTTTTAAAGGAGGGTTTTCCTCTAATTTGTTGTGATATGGTAGTTTCATAGACACTGCAGGAAAGAAAAATAGTATTATAAAAGAGAACCTGTATAAGTGGCTTCATAAAAAAATATTACTGAAAATATGAAGTGAAATTGAGATAAAATATTTTTCCTTCTGGCTCTTTCAGTTTCATTACTTGTTGGCAGCATGTCTTAACGGTAGCCAGTAAATCAACCTGCAGCAGAAACATTTGGAGTTTAATGAATTTGATAGATCCCTTTGAAATGTCTATGGTAGTCTTCCTTCCATGTTTGTCAGAGGGAGTTGAGCAAAACCAGCCAAAATTGCTCCAGCTGCTTTCAGAAAAACCAGGACTCTGTGTAATATGACCTATGCCTCTCAAAGCTGATCAGCGTTAGATGACGAACATTGTTGAAACAGCCTGAGATTTATCAGCGTGAAACTGTACTCACTGTGATATAAAGCCAAAGATAAAATATTGCGGTCAGTAATAATTCATCTCACTGAAAAACAACTGTGTCAGAATTGGTTAGACAACACATGGCTACAGAAAAGGAAAAATGGTAAGAAAAAAATATGAAAACGCACTTTTGTGGTAGAAATCTAAGCAAGTTTGGCACTATTAAAATTAGGAGGAAGAGAAAGAGACCTGAGTTTTGTTAAAATAATCAATGGATACTTCCAAGAACTCCCATTGATATCTGTGGGGCCAGGATTTCACCCCCGAGTCAGTATTCACATTCACTTCCTTCTCTGGTTTTCTTCCTTGTAAAATAGCCTTTTACATTTTCTCTATTAAAGAAGTGTTTGAATGAGCCTGCCCCCTCACAGCCTCTTGCCAGCTGCAGTCAAAGGTCTGCCTTGTTCTGATGGCTTGCTGTTCGGAAGGGAAAAAGTAAAGTTATTCATCCATTAATCATATTTTTAAATGCTAGGTAAGAACAAAGTATTATTGTTGGAAAGACTGCCTTTAGAATGGCTTCATTTTGGAAACAGGCTTTGGGTCTTTTTGTTTAATTTCACTTTTAAATTCAAATCCAGTAAAAAATCACAGCATTAGTATGTATATTCCTACATTTTATTCCAGCTAAAGACTTTTGGCCAACACAGGTTTTTTTTTAAAAGCTAATGCTTTGCTGTACATGATTGGAATGCTGTTTCTGCTTCTTATTTTAAAAGGAAACACTGTCAATACACCAGTGGCTGCAATACTTTAAGTGCCCAACCAGGACGATTTTCTTATTTTTATTGTTTTGGCCTGAGGCTTGGAAGATAGACAAAGAATTTGAGGACATGAGAAAATTTCTAGTATTCAAGAAGTGAGACTACTCTATAAAAAAATACTAGTCTAATACAGGATTTCTTTATTGCACAATGTACTCTGGAAGCACATCAGTTTAGCTTAATAGCAAGATCTTGCAATAACCAGATGAGTCAAGGCAGCTTCTATGTCCCACTGGTGTCCCTCTAAAATGCTGCACTCTGGTGGGACATGCTACCTTTGGGCTCCAGGTAACTTAGGAAACTCATCTCACCAGTGCTGGGGAGCAGAAGATTGGAGCTCTGAGCAGGTCTGACCAGACCACAGTGTAGTGGCAAGATGGTTACTGCTGGAGAACAGGGAGATGTGTGGGCGTGCTGGCTGCAGTGTCTGGAGATGTAAAGTCTTCCAAGATATCCGTGTGGGGACAGTAAGCTCCAAGATAAGATAGGTGCATGTGCAGACAATTTGATATTTTACATTACGTTGTTCTTCCACTGAAGTTATGTGCTGTTCTTGACATGAAAGGTGGAGCAAACTTGCTCCTAGCCATGTTGTCTCAGTGCTATCTACACTGACTGTCACAGCCCACACCAGCATAAGCCTGGAAAGCTATGCCAGGCATGACATATTATCTGAGGATATCAACTATGGCAGTGAGTGCCCATCACAGGTGAGGTTGGATACATGGGGGCACCCTCAGAGGCTGTGTCTGTCCCCACAAATCAAATAGGGCACTGGAATTCTCTCAGGCACTGAGACTCAGTCAACCATGCTGGTCTGTTGACCAGATGCCATGCAGGGCTCTCCCACATAGGCACAGCCAAAGAGCAGATCCTGTCCCTAGGACATGTTTTGGATGTGACCACTTGATTTCAGAGGCCATGGGTGTGTAGTGGTCTGGGCTCAGCCCCAGGGCTGCACCTCCCACGAGAGCATTTCCAGGCAATTCTGTCATGACAGAGCCCAAGAGACAGCCCTGGGACCAGACCAAACTGCTCCACCAATGGCACTGATGTAAACACCTCCCTCTCATGTAAAATCAGAGGGTCTCCAGCAGCTTTAGACCAACTGAGCATCTACCTTCTGCCTTTAAAATCCTCCTGTAGGATCTGAGCTCAATCCGAAGCTCTTTGAAGTGGGCTGTCCTTTCCCACAAGCACTGGCTTTCGGTGAGGTCTCAGGAGTCCTGCTCCTCAGAGTACCAGGGCCCTGAGATCCTGCCAAAGCCTGTGAAGGACTCAGAATTTTGAAAAAAACCTTTCTTTCATTTAATTTTTTTAATAATGGAATAGTAAACAAACTCTAAGGCAATGTGTGACAGCTTTAGCTCTTAGTCTAAAAGTAAATTAATATTTCTTACCTTTGTGTTGTATTTTGTGAGACTTGGATTTACAAGCCTTTGGTTGTAAGAATATTTATAATAAAAATGTATGTGTAAATGCATCCAAACAAATGTACACACAGGCACAAACAATTTTATTTTCCCTAAGAGGTGTTTTTTCATTGGCTTCATTTGAAAATTAATGCTCTCATGAGATGAGGTTAAAAGTAATTTAATGTAACAATAGCATGATAATTGGCATCTGGCAGTTATTGCTAATGTTATTTTACAGGCTAGTTCTGATTAATTCCTGCTTTGACACCCAGTTATGATTCAGTGCTTTGCTTACTTTTCCCTTTTCCCACATCTGCTGTAATCCATAACAAGTAATTGTTTAAAATATGAAATCAGCAAGCATCGCCTGTAATTTTCCCTTCTTTCTTTCATGGCCATTAGGAAATGGTCTGAAAGAGGAGAAAAAAGCAGAATGTTTATTCTCTCTGTCCTCTTTTTTTCCACTATCTATTTATTTTCCAAATATTCAACATAAAGAAGAAAATGCTGATAGAGGGGGAAAAAACCCCAAAAACTAATCAAAAGTTTTCTGCATAAAGTAATTCAGTTTGCTATTCAAACCAGGGAAGTGCCTATAGTTAGACACGGCTGTGTTCCTTGAGAGCATGAAAACATGACAGTGTATTATTAGTGAAAATCTAAAGAGCAGCTGTTAGTTAGCACCTGGTTCCCAAGAGCAGACTGGAAATACAAAGAGACACTCTGTGTGTGTGCCCTGGCAGCAAGAAAGGAACAAATATCTTAAAGTCCACTCTTCCCCTGAGAAAGCAGCACTCCCCTCAAGATGTCTATGTAGAGCCCGGTGAAGTGACTGCAAATGGCAGGTGGAAAAGAAAAAAGGGTTCAAAAGGCAGTGAAAACCAAAACAAGGCACGACCTTACCTCAGTGCTGCCTCTGCTCGTGAGTCTGTGAAGAGAGAAGACAGGGACAGACTTGCCTCTTTATTGGATTGCCCAAACTATATATTTCGTAATTAGACAGTTGGGCATTCGTGCTTCGGGTGAGCTATAAATACAATATCTCCAAAGCAGCAGCCATGGGCAGGAGATAATGACTGCGGCATCTCTGTGCTACCAGCCTTTTAAGGCATCACAGCTAGAGCTGCACAAGGGCCCCAATGGAAAGGTCTGTTTTGCTCTTGAGCAGTGCCAGCCCATCATTTTGGTGCGTTTGGGAGTGCCTGATGTTAAAATACAGTCACCTGCCTTCAGGAGGTCCTGTGAGGGACCCCAAGGAGATGGCAATATTTCATGGTGAAATATTTTGGCTGAGATATGAGCAGCTCTAATTTATCAATCAGATTATTTGTCAGGCCTTTGGGATTGACAGAAACACCTTAAGAAATGCTGACTGCTCTGTGGATGCAACAAATTCCAGCTCCCCTACATCTGTCTATCTGTCCACCCCAGGTGTGCAACCCTGTTTCAGAGCAGTTTGTGTCCTATGTCCTGCCTGGTTTTGCCCTGCACCTCCTTGTGCAGGAAGCTGTGGTGCCATCTCACTTCAAAAGACAGCAATTTTGGAGATTAGCCTGAGATCACAAAGTAAGTCTGTGCTGGCAGCAGGGCTGTAGCTCAGGGGTGAGTTTTCTGCTCAGGGCTCCCTTCCTGCTGCAATGTAGGTGTGATGCTGGGTGAAGGGGACACTTGTACAGAAAAAAGAGCAAGAGGTTTGAGGTGGAAAAAGCTCTTCCAGTAGCTCCCATGGGCAGCATCTTACTGGCTGTGGAAGAAAACATGTCCAAGCAAGGGTCAGTGAAGAAGTGGGGTTAAAACCTGCCTACCTCCTTGCCGATATTGGGTCCATCTTTGCATTTCAAGGTACTTATGCAGAGAAAGTTGTAGCAGAGACATAGTCCTTGATATGAACTATTTTAAGGGGAGGAAAAGGAAAAACTCTCTTAAGATGGGGAAGTGAAGAAATAGCATCAGGCAGACTCTGCATGCAGGCAAATGACTGTCCACAGAAGCAGTACTTGTCTGGACAAGTTCTGCGCTGTTGAGCTGAGGTTGCCAGATGTTCCTCCTCTTGACTGAAGCAGCAGTACTTGACAGGGAATACATTTTCTTTGCTGGATTTATTTTTTATCTCCATGGTCCTGAAGAACCCCTCTTTCCCTTCATCTCCCTCTTGTCTCTCTTTTCTTCAGAGCACTGGTTTGAGCAATAGTCCTTAGGAGATAGCATCACCTTCCAGCTGGTCTCTGAGCACTTTGGACAGCAAGCATAGGTCAAGCTGCAGAGACTGGATACTGACACAAACTGTGTGCCAGGCTTTCTGACATGACAAACTGATTTATGGTTTGACATGGAGCCCAGTCAGATTTCATGGTTTTAACTCCAAACCAATGAGATGTTGGCATCTGAGGCATTCATCCTAACATTGAAAAGCTCACAACAGCATGTCCTCGGCCTCTGCCAAGCAACATGATTTGACAGCCTGAGTCAAGGCTCTGGGAGAAAATGACTCTCACACATATCTGTTTATCCATGCAGAAATGCCTAGCTTCCAAACGCCATGGATGAGGAGCATGGCCTAGAGACTTGTTTAGGGAGATAAGAGAAATAAGCCCCATATTCCTGGGGAAAGTATTGTTCATCCTAGATCTGGTGGCCTTTTGCCTTATGTTCCTTTAGCTATCATGTAAACAGCCCTTTCACATTTCCCAGAACAATAAACAGTTATGAAAAGCTGTTAAGCAGCAAAAATGGGGTAGTTAAGACACATGTTTGGACAGCTCTGGAAAGCCTCAACCTTTCCATGTTAGCCAATTTTTTTGTTTGCATGATTCAAAGGTCCAGTTGATGTTGTAGAAACAACGTGGATAAACGATGGTTGTCCCCTGCCCCAGTCCAGGATGTTCTGGGCACTATTGTGAGGTTTAATCCCCAGGTGTCAGCCTGACTGCACAACACATTTGGATCTGGTGCAACATCCAGCAAGTGGGAACAAGCTTGGGGTAAATACGGCCTCCCAAAACACTTAATCTAAAAAATTGTGAAGGTGGATTACAGATCTGCTAATGCAAACATTACTGCTTTTTTCTCTGATAAGAGCAAATGTTGTCTAAAGCTGGTTACTCCACTTTGTCCCACTAGTTAAACTGCCCCAGTTTCATTTTGGATGTTCCTTTACTCTCGAGGACCCTCTCCAAGGAAAGGATTCCTTGAAAAAGGATGCTGCCAGAAAGCTAAAGCATCAACCACATATCAGGCTACTGGTCCTGTTCCTGTGGTCCTGGCAACAGGTGACAGCTGAGCCACTTCCTTGAGACAGGCAGAGGAATGTTCCCACACTCAGGGCAGCAGCACTTCTGAGGTACAGAAGGGTGGCAGGCTAACAGCAGAGGAGAGGTGTTCCTTAGATGTTGTCAGAAGCAGAGACATCTCCAGGTGTCTCAGCTATACAGTGATGTTGGAATTTTGCCTTTATGAAGAGGGATGGGGGTGAGGCTCTCTATCCCACAGCAGTGATGGCACAGTAGGCCCCCTTGCCATCTCCATGGGGCTGTAGCCCCAGAGCCAGCCCTGTTGCTTCCATGACTATGGCACAGGCAGGAAGCAAAGCAGGAATTTCAGCCAGCTCCCTACACCAAAGCAGTGGGATGTGTGTGTACAAGAAGAGAAGCTTTACAATCATAGAATCCTTTAGGTTAGAAAACACCTTTAGGATCATTGAGTCCAAACGTGATTTAGAAATGGAAAGGAAATGCTGCCAGCTGCAGAACACAGTTCCTGTGGAAACCATACCAAGGTGCCATTAGCCATCCATTGCAGTGAGATTTGAGGTTTTACCACCAATCCCTCACAATTAGGATTCGCCCTGCCATTCTCTGCAAGTCACAGAAGATGCCAGAGCATGGGCATCCAGAAAAATGTAAATGTTCAGGATAGATTTAACAAACAAAAATCTAATCAGCTTGCACTGGTACTGTCTTTACTAAAAGAAGGACGCTACAAACTGACATTCATGGGAATCTGCCCTTGCTGTCCTGACATTTGTGTTCATTGTAGGTAGCACAGTGATTAAAACTGTGTTATGAGGTTGTTGAGCCTTTAATCTAATTTGGGGGATTTAGAGGTGGGTTCTGTACACATAATATTGACTGCCAGAGATTTAGCAGCAGAGCCAGAGGAGAAGAGGGCACCTGTGGAGATTGTGCTGGTAGCCAATATTTTGCAAACACTTCCCACTCAGGTCCTCGCAGTGAGGAAGATGGGATTAGCATTTTCTGTTATGAACAGAGGATTCAGCCGTGTTAGCAAGCCATCAGTCTGTCCACTTCTTCTAGCCCTTCACAGCCACAGGTCACACCAGTGCCTTCCAAATGAGACACCTGCACATAAAATTCCACACCACACCCCCCAACACCTGGGGAAAGAGCGGGCCCAAATGTTGACTCCCATGGAAACTTGTGGCCACACAGCCTTGTGCCAGCATCTGACACCTTCAGGCCTTCCTACGCCTGTGAAAATGCTGGTGGCAGGCAGCATTTGGGCTCTAGCAGCAGCAGGCTCCGGGATGCCAGAGACCTCCACGTCTCTGGGGATGGGGAGTACCTGGAGGATCCCAACCCCAGCTCCCTCCTATGAGCAGCTGTGCTCATTGCCGCTGTCATGCCCACATTATGGAACACAGGTGAGATGCAGGTGCTTTCGTATGAAGCAGCAAAATATGGTGATTTCCAAGGGTCTCATCTCTGCCTGATTTCCCCTCCTGCCGTGTGCTTTGAGCTGAAGTTCCAACATGTCATTGCTGCAAAGATATGCTCAGGCTTGAGAGCAGGTTGAAACACTTGGAGCCCTGTGATCTGTGTGTTTTCCATGGATGCTCTCATCAGCAGTTCACCTCTCCCAATTTTTGCCATTAAAAGTTTGCATCTGGTCTAAGCCAATAAGCATTTGGTGTGTGCTTTCAATGGGGTCTGGAGGTGCCTATCTCTTGCTGCTGACTGCCTGGTGAGAGGAGATGTTTCGGACTTTCTTTCACATGAATTTGGTCACTAGCTAACTTCTGGTCACTGAATTTATGTGAAATGCACCTCACTCAGCATGAGATGTCCTTGCTTTGAGTAGTGTGCCACAGAAATACCTGTGTTGGATGAGATGTAGGTTAACCTAGCCTATTTTCTTGCCTCCAGCAATGGCCAGTAGTTTGTGCTTGGGAATATATATATCCCAGAACAGTTTCCTGAACTCCCACCAGTTTTGGTCTGGGAACTCTCTGAGACAAAAGCAAATTATATTTAATGACCTTGATGCATTTCTTTTTCTTTTCTTTCTGTGAATTTTCTGCTGTTTCAGATCTCAAATGCTTGAGGTGTTTGTTCTGTCCCATGTCCAGGCTCTGCAGCTTGTACCCCTCAGGCCCAGTGACTGTCAGAGCTCAGAGCCCAGACAGGAGCTCTGCCCCCAGCACAAACAATGCCACATTTGGGGAAATGATGCAGATGAGCCTTAGTTTGAAAATTCAGACACCAAACCCTGTCCAAAACCTCTAAACCCAAATTTTGCAAAGAAAGCCTAGGGAGATTTTCCCTTTCTCCCCCTCTCCATCCTGTGTGTCACTGAGAGAGATTAATCCAGTCCCCAGGCTGCCTTTCTGCGCCTACTTAATGGCCCCACATCTCAGGGTTTACTTTACAGATCTGCACACAAAACACTGACAAATGCCTTGAGTAAAGAGAGAACTGGTTAGTAACTCTTAAGCCAGAGAGATCTCTGGATATATTTTCAGAGTACAAAGTTGGAAAAGCAGAAATCATTTCTTCTTCACTCCTCCGCTCAACTGCCCAGCAAATATCACAGATATCAAAAGGCCACTGCTTTTAGCAGCTGTTTCATGGCCCCATCCCTGCCCTTTCCCATTTTGGCTGAAATACTCATTCAGTATGCTTTAGCTGCTGGTTTTGGATCATGCTAAGACTTCATCAGTCCAAAAGTAAATCTACCCTCACAATCCACTGAAATAAGTCCTTACAAAGCTAACCAGGCTTCACTTAAGAACAATAAAACCTTTTGTGGTTTGTAGTGACAAAGGGATCCAAGTGATTGCCTGAGTTCAAAGCAGATGAGAGAAGCAATGCCAGTAACATTGAATTTTGGTGCCCTGTTTGCCCACTTACCTGCCTGTTTGAATTAATGCCTTTACTCCACTTTACCTAACTCCACCAGTGAGTACATGTGCAAAAAACTTTTTCAGGACTCTTTTTAGAAGAGAGGTGTTTTCTCCTGAGCTCTTACCTGAGAGAAGTAGTGTTGTGACCCCAGCAGCAGGAGTCAGGAGCTGCTGCTAGCAAAATGAAGAAATCGAGAGCCCAGCCTGCTTTGCCTGCCTCCAAGTGTGAGGCTGCTTGTATGGATCAGGAATTTTAGCCTAAGCAGTTCTATTTTGGCACGCACAAAAGCAGGCCTTTGTAATCAAGGCTGTAGATTGCCTTAAGCATAAGTGTAATCACCAGCCCACCCATAACAAGTAATAATAATCCCAGCTCTGATATTAATTCATGGTGTGACCTTGGATATAACGCTCACATCCATGTTATCAAACCTGGCAAGTACATGCAAGTCCCGATGAAGGAGAGAGGACTTGAAAGGGTCAAGCACTTAGAAAAAAATCAAACTAAGCTCCCAAGATCTCAGGTTTCCCACTTGTTGGGGAAACTGTGAGAGATCATTGCTCAAGAACAAGATCTGAAAAATACACTGAGATGATAAAAAACCACCCACCCCTCAGTGGACTTGGAATTTCCCAGACCTCCACAGCCAGTACGAGGATCTTTCTGGCAGGAACACATTTTCCAACAAAATGTCCCAAGACTGGCAGTGATAGCCCTTTCCCCATATCTTCTGACTCAAGTTTCATGCTGAGTGAGGGGTACATGGTCTCAAGTACAGGTACTTCAGCACCTCAAAATCATCTTGTCTGCACCCATTACTGCATTGCAATCAATAGGCTGTTCTCAGGCTATATAAAGTAGGACTTCCGATGTAGAATTAGTGTGAAATTCTACTACCTTCAAAGACACTTCCCAAAAGAGCATGCAAATAGAAACTAGGACAATGCAACTGGAAATAGTGATAAATCTGAAATCTTGCACAAAAATGTTAAGCCTTGCCTGCACACGGTGAAGTAGGGCAGTGGCCCCCTTTTTTGATACAGCTCTAATGTAAGCCTGGTGGCTCAGGTTAGGCTGCTCAAGGCCATTGTGTGCAATTTGAAACAAGCCCAGCAATATTAAAAAGTTGTGCTTATAAGAGCAGCTGTTGGTGTTACAGGGTAGATATACCTTTCCCCTGGAGACATAATCAGCCGGTAACTCAATCTTTGCTAGAGCTCTGCTAGTAGAAGTGCAGCCTAGGGCTACTGTGTACCTGTTAGGCTATTTAGCACAATGAGAAGAATTTCACTGTAGAGACTAGATTTGTCTGGATGCAAGTGCCCAAATTAATGTCAAACCTGCCACCTGCCACTGCCCCTTACCCAGATTCTGCATGTGACTACAATAAACTTTAAATGCTTCTTTTCTCTTTTTGTTGGGTCACTTATTTTGTCATCCATAACATAAAAAGTCTGAAGATGATTGATACTTCATCTGTTTCAGTGATGCCTTTTGTGAGAGCTCACAGTGATTTCACTGGGGGATGAAAAAAGTTATATATTATTAAAACTGCCAATAATTTTATGGTTAAGCTTAACAGAGAACATGATATTTACCAGGAGGACTGCTCTTTGTGGCACCTCAGTTAAATAACAGCTGCTTCTGGCATCATCAGGGCTGCTCAGATTTTTCAGAAACAACTTGAAGACAAAGTATCAGCTCTATGGACATGCATTAATTTGACAGACTTGACAGGTATGCTTAGCTATTAAGTTGTTGGAGCACAGAATGCAAAACCAAAGCACACTGAGCAATGAAGTGACATGGAAGCTATATGGGCCTTCTCAGCCAAGATTAGCAAAAGTTTTACACACTGATCAAAATGCAAAAAGAGCTCTCTGATTTTCAAACTGTTGGGGAAAAAACCCCCACAGTGTCTTTTTTATGCTTTAAAAATATACACTTACATTCAATATGACTAAAGGACAGTGAGATTAGAGTATTTATCAGGCAAAATCTGCATTCTGTTTTTGCACATATCCTGACTATGAATTTGCTGGCCTTTTTTCTAATTGCTACCTGTATGCATACCTCAGAAAAACATCCTACAATGTAAGGCTAGACCTCTTTAGTATTACCATATTTTTCTTTGCATTTCTTTCCATGTTCCACGATCTCTTTTCCTCTCAGCTGTTATGGCTGGCACACCACATGTCTCCCCTACTTCCTTTCTGCCTCAGACACCTGCAGTGTCAGCAGTGTGGTCTTCCAACCTCCCCCCTCCACTCAAGCCATGAAAACTGCAAGATAATCCTTCTAATTGCTGCCTCCTTAGCATCCTTGCCACCACTTCTTTCCCCTCAAGGATTAACAGATGTTTCCTCAAAACATCTGCAGTGTTGCACCTTACCCTCATTCCCCACACCTCCTCATTTAACTTTATCTCCCTATAGCACATTTTTACTTTTCATTTGCCATTGACAAATGTCCTTGTGGTATTCCTCACCTACCCAGCCCCGCACAAGCGCGTGAGCCTGGCCCCATTTTGGCAGGGTGTGCCAAACCAGGGCAGGATCTGTGGCCATCTGTTGCAGCTGTTGTTTTATGGCTCCTGGCCGTGCTGGAGCAGCCGTTGCCTCTCAAGCAGGAGGGCTGCAGAAAGCAGTTCAAATCGATAAATCACCCAGACACGCCAGGTATGCCCAGCAACAGCGATAAGGGCAGCCGCTGAGCACAGCCCAAGCACCTCTTGGAAAACACTTCTGTAAACAAATCTGCCATTGAATTCTTGGGCACAAATATTAAATATTCCTGACAGCACCCTGCCGAGACGGAGACAAGAGGTTCACAGCTCTCTTTGATCTGTGATCGTCCTAAGCTTGGCTCCTGCTCAGCAGACGGCAATGCTTCTTTCTGTCTTTTAGGAAGAATGTGCTCTTTTGAGAGTGTATTGAGAAAAAGGTGTTTTTCTGAGTCTCTGCATGAGCCATGGGCATCACCTGTAGTTTGAAATTGATCTTGGGCCTGAACAGGTTCAATAGTTGCCAAATCTAAAGAAATACGAAAATAAAGGCTGCCTGACATTGAAGAATCTAGAACCAAGGGAGTCGAACGAGTAGAAAGAAAGAGAAGTTTTTATCTCTGCTTTGCATGCTGAAATGCATTTAGAGCATTCAGTTCTGCATATCGTCACAACAAATCCAAAGCAAGACTGTATCCCAGACCTGTGGACTCTCTGACTCTAATCCTGCTCTGGTCCAGGTCTTTTGTTGTGTCAGGAAGGGCTCTGGAGACAAATTCACCTTCTGGAAAGCAAATTCTTAGGAAAACAGATATTGACTATTGACAGATATTGATGATGATGATGATGGTGATGGAGATGATGATGATGATGATGATAAAGAGGAAGAGGAGGAGGAAGAGGAGAAGGAGGAGAAAGTATGGCAGGGAAAGGCCAGGGGATCACAGAAACACGGCTCTTAAAATACCCTTTCTGGCATAGTTGTGTTAAAGGACTGAATTGAGAAGCTTTTCAGATGTGTGACCTTTCCTGCTATGATGAAAAATGACTTACATCATCTCTCAGTGTGACTAGAGTAGTTCTGCTCCTTTTCAAACATGTCAGCAGCTCCAGTTGCTCAGCTTTCTCTTGGTAGCTCTGTAGACTTGAATGCTACAATCTTATCAAGGACAGGCCTTCTGTATAACATTGTCCAGCCAGCAGTGCTTGTGCAAAAACAAAAGTTGTTTTCTAAGTCAAAACCATTTTTCACAGAGATGTAATCATATTAATGCCAAACAACCCAGGATTATTCCTCCTGTTCATGTGAATTGCAGGTGTATCTATAGTCCTTGCAAAAGAAGTAAAAACTTTTGCCATCAGTGACAGTTTTGAAACTTTGATTTTTGTCAGTATCCCATACAAGAACTAAATACAGGGAGTGCTTAATGCTTTGGCCAACGTGAATCCTGGATTTGGCAGAACAGATGAAAAACAAAATTGTGTTAATAGAATATGGAGTATGACTACTTTTGGTTTTCATGTTTTCTGAAAGTCTCTCATCCAGTACATCAACACCTTCGAAGGAAAAGAATGCCACCTTGGGGTATCACAGGGGCATAGTTCATGCCAGGCATGCTCATGTCATTTTCACCCCAAAATAATTTGATTGCCATTAATTCTTGTCTCAATACAGTCAAGATCTGATTAACTACATGTGTTATCACTGTTTCTGTCTGCCATGATTGTTAACTTATTCATGTATACAAGCTGGTGTTTTCAGTGTATAAAAAATTAATGCAAGGAGGCCTGAATCTTGCTCTGCCTTTGAGGAGATTTCCTTTGCAGTCAGCATGCATTAAGGTAAGCACCAAGATATTTTGTTTGGGCAGAAGAACCCACCTATCCAGCAGGCACCAATACTTCCCAGCTCAGGCCATAGCATGGGTGGGAGAAGTGTGATGAGGACCTGAAATACCCCAGGGGAGAAAAGAGGTGTGCAAGGACATGCCTACCCCTGAATAAACATCCCTTCAATGACATACATGCTGGGGACCAGGTCTTGCTGAAAGACAAGTTTCCAGCTGAAAGGTATGTAAGCATGCTGAGAGCATTTCAACAGGATAAAACAGATAACATAGTTAGAATAATTGGTCTGCAGCTGTAAGTTTTCTTTTCTTTATGCACAGCTGCCTCTAAATAAGGAGATTGCAATGCTGATCTTTGGATTCCTGAATAAATTCATTCCTTACTTTATCTTCAAGCATGTCTGGTGGTAGGAGTGATTTAAGGATAACTGGCAAGCCACCATCATTCCATTCCCACATAAGCCACAATTCAGTAAAGGGCAGTGTTGGACCGTTCTCCTAGAAAAGATACAAAGCCAGAGGTAGCCAGATGCTTCTCCACATGTTGCATGAGACATCATGAAAATTGGTAATGAGGCTTGTAAAGGAAGTCTTCTTGGGACACAGTCTTTATCTCTGGAAAGTTGGAAAAGTGCGTCAGCAAGGATCTCCATCAAGTTCAGGGTGCTAGGGTTGGCTGAACTTCATCATCTTTGGGATGTAGGTGAGGTTGTGGCAGCTCTGTGTTCATGGATCCAGCCTGCAGCAAGGCTGAGCACATATTCCTGATAGGCAAACACACACACACGCACACAGACAGACAATGTGAACCCTGCTGGTTACACGGATGAGCACAAAGAGCAATCAGTGCCCTTATCAGCACCACCCACACTCACACAAACATGAGCACCACAGACAGCCCCACCTTGTTGCCCCTCTCTTGGGAATCAGGTCTGAAGGCTGCTACTGGGCTGTAAACACAAGGTGTGTCACTTCAGGACATCCTTCAGGAGTTGGTCATAGACACCCTGTCCTCTAGTAGGCGTCTAGCTCCCAGTCTCCTCCAGCTTGGACCTATGAGCCCCAGAGGTCTGTGGTTCCCCTCTGGGTGCTGGCACTCCCCGATCCTACAGTCTGGTCTGCAGCTTGGCTGCACTCACACTAAATGCTCAGGACAGAGAATGCACCCTCAGAGAAGACAGGTAGAAATAGGACCCAGTGAATGACAGGATAGGTGGTGGTGTAGAAGCACAGGTCTCCATCAAGGAAGCGTACACTCGATTGGGCCCTTTTATCTCCTTTCCCCCTCTATTTCTTCATGTTTGTTATCCCCACAGTTCATCTCAATTCCTTCATTTTTCCACTTCTGGTCTTTCCTCTCAACATCCCTTACTGAGACGTGCACATTCCTATATTCCCCTGAAAACCTACAGCAAGAAATTTTATACAAATCTCAGATTGTCCCTCCTGTGCATACTGCATTAAGTCCTGCATACTTCTAGGCATTATCTCCCTTTCCTGTGTGTGGGTCTCTGACCCATTGGGCTGTCCCATCATGGGGCATGATTCTTTTCTCTTGATGGTTGTAGAGAGTTGCTGATCCACTGGGCCCTAATTTCACTGCTCAAGTCACTAGGCTGCCTCCGTCTGTCACAGATCCTTGCTGGTCCCACTGCTTACTCCTTGCTTACTTGCCCTTTAGACACGTGATTTAACACATAAAAACTAACGTTGTTCTTTGGGTGATTAGTAAAAGCCAAGCATAATTTCCCACAGGGAGCAATGCTGCATGCTGTCTTGGCTCTCCTGGCTCTGCAGAGGATATCAAAAAAGCAAAAATACTTCTTTAGCACAGAGGAATAGCTGCATCTCCAGTTCTTCTTGCATGTGTAAGACTAGGTTTCCACAAGTAATCTTGATGGATTCCGTCTTAGAATGTCTAACTTGAAATACATAAAAGAAGCATGATTTCTAGAGGATTCAAATGCTGATGAAATTCAATCCTCTGAAAGTTTCATATTCCCACAGAACAGAATCTATCCCCTCCCCTGGGACCACAAGTGCTGTGTTTATCCTCAGCATCTCTGCCTCACATACTCCTGGAACTGAAATAACCCTAGTTGCCATAATTTAATTAAACTATCAGTTTAAAATGTCTGAGTGCTGTATTGAGACTGTGTGGAAAATATGAGCGCAGATAATTGTGTTAGCTAGGAATAATCAGACAGCTTGCAGGGTAACAATAGAAAGGCTGATGTTAGGTGCAATCCAAGCTGACAAATCCTGAGGCTATGGCATCAGGGTAGTCCTTTGTGGACTGCTGAAAAATTGAGGCTATAAACATGTATTTTAAAATGAGCATCGAAGGGTGTGTTCTGGATGATTTGTTACTCCATATTGAGGCTGTGTGTATTTCCTCAATAACCACTACTGATCTTAGCCCAGCCAGTGCTCAATACTACTTGAGCAAAGTAATTTGTGAGAGGGAAAGTGCAAGACCTGGGCTTACTGTTGGCAACATCCAGATAATGGAGATGCTTAGAGACTAATCATAGGGAGGCTTTGGCCCTTTTTATTTATACTCAGATGTCTTTTTTCTTCACTGGCATTATGTTTATTTTCACCTCACTCAAACTGAAGAGCTATCCTGTGAGAAAGAGGAGAGCTGTTAAAGGAGATTGTGGCAGTTACACAATACTGTCCACCTCTGAGAAAGCTACCAGGTTTATCAATCCATTGTACACCAGGTGGGGAGCTATGCTGTGTGGTTTTCTCTGAGCTTTCCACTGTGCTTTAGCAGCAGAGAATTCTGTGACAGGGCCATAGCGATAACCTTCTGCTCCATCCTCCTGGCCACTTCAGCCACACTGAATGGTCTCCCCATCCTCATGCCCTCCTGGCCACTCCTGCCCAGGCAGGTGGGTGGCTCAGCAAATCTGATATCTGGAGTGGCACAGCTGGAGGTGGCTGTTAGTGGGGAGAAAGCAGCACCAGAATGTTTGCTAATTCCTTATCAACATGCTTTGAATTAAAGACCATAATCCTTGTCAATTATATTGACACACATAAAAAAGAGCCCCTGCCAAGAGATTGGGAAGTCATGGCAGCAAATTAGTAGAAAAGCGATTAAAAGGCATTTTATCTTAAAAGTAGCAAGGTGTGAAAACTCTTTTTGTTTTTAAGGCTGATCAGTTGTGTGATGTCAGTTCTAAGGCAGGATCATAAAGCAGGCTGCTAAAGGCAGTCATTAAAAAGCAAAAGTCTTGATTTTCCAACTGTTCTGAAGATGTTATTTTTAGGGTGTGTGATAAATGCATCTGTGTGCTTCTAAACCAAAAGGATGTGAAAGGAAACAAATGTGAGACTTGTTTCACATCAGCAGCTTGGCTCATAGGGCTTTCACAGTAGGCGGTTGATCTCTGGGCTTTCTCAAAAATGGAAAAGCAAAGCTCAGTTCAGCCTGAACATAACCCAGATTATAAAGACTGACTTCGGACCAGGCCCAGACTAAAACAAATCATGGCTCTTGTTAGCCCAAGTCAAACCTCTGCCTTTCCTGCAATTTGCTCACCAGCTCCCAGGACAGTCCCAAGGGCTGCCATGGGTTTGTAACCTCCCCTGTGAGTCTGTGGGCTCAGGGGTCACCTTCTGCCCCTCAGGACAGCCTCCACCCAGCATGGCTCTGGAGAGGGAACATCTGAGCATAGCTCTGCAACCTCATCCTGCCCCAGAGCTTCTTGCTTTCCCCCGGCCCTTCAGGAGCCCTGGCTGCCAGCTGGGTCATGGACCGCATTTCCTTGCAGGAGCTCCATTTCAGCTGCCTGACCATCCCTGCAGCCACACGCCCTGTGGGCTGTCCTCCTTACTAACCAAAATAGGAAGAGAAATGTAACATTAAAAAAAATCCAGGCATTAGACTATGAGATGCTGTGGGGAGCTAAAACCCAACCAAACAACAAGAACAACAAAACCCCCAAAACTACCTAAATGTCACAGAATCTTAATTATCTCTGCCTGAATTCTTTCCTTGGATCACTCCAGGAAAAAGAGTAGGTCAATCTTTTTTCTCTTCCAGGCTTTTGGGCATGATGCAAACTTCCCTGAAGTCAATGAAAAGTTTCCAAGGTCTCTGAATCAAGCCCCAAATGCAAGGTGGTAAAAAGTATGAGCATCCTGCCTTACACTCCAGGTGAAAATACCCACATTCTAGAGATGCCATACATCAGTGCTCAGTAAGTAGCTCTTTCCCTTTCCATGTTTCTCCAGTGCACAAGTCAGTCTCTCTGACACAGTAGATGAACCTCTTCTCAGAAAGGAGGACAGGTCTGGCTCTCTTCTAGATGGGAAGTGGCCATTAGCAATGAGCAATGGAACTGCACATCACAGGAGTGGTCCTTGTTCGTGATCCTTGACTGCATAATTTCACACAAAGCCCTGTTTCAGTGACTTTGTCACCATATGAGATGCTTTACCTGGTAACACCATAGGTCTCTGGATAATGGCCCCTGCTTGTGGTCAGGTTGAAGAACTGTGGGCAATCTCTGTGAACAGTCACCAAACTGTCCATATGGCCCAGGCCATCTGTATTTTAAACAGTTAACCTTTAAATTATATTTTCCAATAAGCAAACAACCTTAGATAGCACAATTTCAGTGGCAACCTAAGAGGTGAGACAATGACTGATGCCACAAGCAGACAAACTTGAATTTATCTTGAGTGCCTACTGTTGTGATTCTTTGCACCAAGGTTTTTAAAGAGGACAGATAAGCATCTGGCCACAAAAATAGTTCCACAGGCAGACAGAGCAGCAGAGGATGAGGTGATGGGAACCATTTTAAGCCCTCTGATTCATTCAAATTACTCTGTATTAGAACAGCTCTGCTTGCAAATAGCTGAGGTGAACGCTGAAAACTTACCTGTGATTTTATAAGCTCTGTTTAGTACAGTTTGTGCCAGGCACGGCTCAGAGCAAAGTTTGCCAAAGGTTCTCATGAGGATCTGACATAAAGGCATTGAATTTTGTAGCAAAAAATACACATTCCCCTCCTCACTTAGCACCATCTTCTAGTGAAAATGAACATCACAGAGATGTAAGGATAACCCCACATCAAGCCACTACTTGTTATATCAGCTTGGTTTTTCCAGAAGTGATGCCTCAGGCAAGCTTCAAAATTTAAATTTCTGGCACTCTTCACATTTCCCCAAAGTTGTTTTTTCATTATATATTTTTTTCTAAGCTGTTACAACTCCCTGAGAAACTCAGGTTCTGTGTGGTTTTGTGCAGCTTTCCTCCTCCTGACCATGGGACTCACTGAACACCACTGAGTCACAGAAAAGCAGAGCTGGATCCTCTGCCCCTGGGCAAGATCAGATGCAGACATACAATTTCTGACAGATGTCCTGACAAAATGTTATCTTGTTCTTATTGAACAGCCTTCCTGAGCTGTGTCAGCATTTTTGCTCATGACTGACTCAGACCTGTAGCTCAATTTGTAAATAAAAGCTCATAAGTAGTACTGCAGTCAGTGGAGGCCCCTGAAAGGTGGGTCAGAGGTGGCTCACATAAAGGCACACGTGTTCTGGATAGGTTAGGCAACATGAACATCCTGCTATGTGCATTTCTATAGTGTGCCAGGATGATTTGGAATAAAAAATCTTCCAAGGTTTTCCTCTCAACCCCTATGGTGTGGTAAAGGTCAAAGCGGTGAAGCACATCTGGCCAGCTGTGTTGTAGGTACTCAGAGAGAATGACCAGTGGTGGCGCCACAGGTGGAGACATGCAAAGATAAGAAAGAAGAGATTTATTTCTTTTTGCATGAAAGCTGTCAAAATTCCTCTTCTTGGAAAGCTTCCCATACACACATGCACCACAAGACAATAAGAGTCTGGTCTAGGGCTCATCCTCAATCACCTTACATCTTCACTTCCCTGCTGCAGGCAGCCCATCCCACATTAATTAATTATTGTTATTATTATTATTTTTATGATTATTGATATTATTATAAAAACTGTTAACAATGGTAATAAATATAGAAGCCAACTTAAACTATGTGCTATCAGCCTTCTATCTCCCTTTTTAGTGGAGTAAGGTCCCTGCTGGAAATTCTTCCTGCCTACAAAATAATATTCTGAACCACTTCTTAATGCCGAGGGTTGAGGAGGGGGTGGAACAAGCCTCTGCATTTACCGAAAGTGTCTCTATGGCGTCTGAGAGATCACTCCAGCCAGCACTGCTCTGGTGCTGTACAGAAAGGCTTTTCTCACACCCGAGCTGGTGTCAGGCACAATTCTCACTCACCCACTGAGCTGGACAGCTCGAGCATTCCCAGAGACAAAGAATCCAGAGGCCCTCTCTCCTGGAAGTTCCAGACGTTTTATTCTGAAGGGGTCCAAGGCAGAAAGAGGGCAAGATGGCCCCGAGCACCCCCAGTTATAGGGACGATCTGGGGCCAGATAACAGGAGGCGGGGAGAAACCCCCTTAACCAACGGGGAGTAGGGAAGGGTAGGATTTAGGGGTAGGTTACAACCAAAGGGGCTCACACAGTTTCGGGGAGAGACCATTGTGTTTTCCAGGGGGTGCTTAGATCAGGAGGTTTTCTACCAGCGAGGTCCTGCAGTGGTAGAATTGGTATGGTCCACTGCCACAACTTCTTCCATCATGCAGATGACATACTTTACAAATACTCTAGTTCATGAGACACTCTTTGGAAATGTCAGATTTGTCTTTTGTGAAGAGCACCTCTTTCAGCAAGATATTTGTATTTCAAGCAAATACTCAGTGAGTCTCCAGGTTTTGCCGGGGGGTTCTGGCATCTTTCGGAAAGAAAGGGTATTTATGAGCAATGCTGGGGGGTGGAGGGGTGTACACCAGGGATGTAAAAATCACTGGAGGTAGTGAGGTGCATTCCAGTCACTGTGACAAAGATAAAAAGCAAAGATTTGCCTTCCTATTTATGGAAGTCTGGTGTTCAACTGTGCAATGTTGCATAGATAGATTTCCCTTCAGCAATGTACTGCAACTTTAGCTGCCCCTCACAACATCCACTCAGTCATTTTTACATGGATGAGTGGTGACATGACAGAAGTACTGTTTGTTGTGCAGGTGTGGCTGGAGTGCAGGGCTCTTGAGAGTGGCTCCCTGTGCTCCTCAGGTACATCGTGTTATACCTCAGAGAATCCACGAAGCAGGGGTACGTGTAGCTGCCCAAAAGCGATTGTCTCAGCCATCCAGGGTGAAACTCCAGATGGGTACAAGTCCTCTCTCTCCTGCTCTTTAGTCCAGCTTTTCTCTCTTCCCTCTCTCTTCACTCCAGGTTAGGCTCTGGTCAGTTTTAACATGTCACCTGCCAGGCATCTTTTAGCTTACTATTATCAGATGGCTTAGATAAATACTGCCTTGTCCTGGTCTTGGCTGCTTATTTTACCCACAAACTACCTCCCCTGCTAGGCTGCAATAAAATGTCTTTCCAAAAATTTGTCTGGTTTTGGCTGAGCGAGTTGCCCCAAGCACCATGTACAACCTCTGGAGCCCAAAGCACCATTTAGTTTACCTGAAAGTGTGGGGACATCCTCACTTTTTTAAACATCCTCACTATTTTAGACAGTGAGCACTGCTAAAACAAAACAAGACAAAACCCCCCAGATATTAGCTATAAAAACTACTGCAGCAAAAGAGTTGCTCCAAGTCAACCTTCAGGTGGAAATCATCCCTGGTGGAGCTGGATTCAGAGAGGGAAAAGGGCAAGAGAGCCTGTGATCCACGGATAACTTTCACAGTTTTCCTCTTTCACCACTCAGTGCTTTTGCCCAGCTGTAGCAGCACAGCACCAAAGAAATTACACTGCCTCATAAATGAAGGTAATCTGTGCACATGCTGGGCTGAGCTGACATGGGCTTGCAACAGAAGGTTTTACAGGAGATCTGCTTAAAGCCTGCTAGGGGATGGCAGGTCATTTGCATGTCAGAAAACACTCCCGATGGGAACAAGCAAGCATAAACACCTACCCTTTACAAGCCTGCTTTCATGCTCAAAGAAACCTGATGTTCAGTCATGTGGAGAAATAATTTCTTTCCTCTCCATAACAGAAAGTTCACTGAAATGGAAAGCAGCTCTTACAGCTGAGTGCTCCAAGTAGAATTATTAAGGATTTTTAGTGGCTTGCAAAATGGTGCATTCACTTTATCTGCTATCATGTAAATACTCTGTACTAAATACACTAAACCATCTTCTGTAAGATTAGTTTGGCTTGGACACATACTATAATAATTACTTTTAATGAAAATATTTTGGTCTGAAACAGGATTTTGTATTATTTCCTATCACTTTAATGCTTTTGTATAAAGGTGAATGTGATCCTTTATGTTTAAAGTTTTTAAAGGATTCAGTTTAAACTGCATTACACAAGAACTTCCATGTTGCCCTCAATAGCCCACTCTTAATTTGAAGTACAGAGGAAAAATAGCAATCAAAACCTGAATTTCCAAGCATTTTCTACTTTAAACATATTTCACTTACTTATATTAAAAAATGTGATTTATTTGCTAAATTAAGAAACTCTTAAGACACTAAAAGAAGAAATGATAAAGCATACAGTTTACCTGAGCTGCCTCGAGAGTCCCTCTATAACACACTTGCCTGGGCTCATCCTTTAAAACTGAGTTAATAAGGATTTAATGGGAAAAAACCACCACAAACTTACTAGACTGACAACCCCAGCTCTCTGAAAGGATGCCCTCCTTCTGCATCTTTGTCACTGCTGTCCCTGCAGACAGTGGTGGCCTCTTTCCCCACATAAGGCTCACCTGGCACCAGAGAGGTGCCAGGCCGGTTGGGAGGAAGTGTTCTCTGCTTGCAGGACAATGAGGCCACTATATTTTTAGTACCTGGATCCTTGCCCATTCCCCTGCCCCTCCGGGATCAGCTCCCTACCTTGATTTTTGAGCCTGTGACACCACAGTCCCAGGAAGAGACCAAAACCTATTCTCAGCATGCAGAACTATACATGCTCATGGCATGTTTCAGCCAATGGACATTCACACACATTTAAATCTTTTTCTGGCCCGGGGCCTTAAATGTGTGCTAAGAGTTTACACATCAGTTCCAGGGAAATCAGTTTCATAATTTGGAAGCTGCTGCCCAGCAAAACTCAGATATTTGTCATCCTTGAGCTATTGACAATCAACCTGAGGACTCTCAAGTTAAAGTCTAGGGTGGTCTGAAAGATGCAGCTGAGATGTTCACATTTGGTCGCAGCTCTTTCCCTTTCAGAACAGAGGGAGGTGGCTCTCAACAGTGAAATTATGCTCCCAGCAGGAGCTCTTCAGCCCAGCACCCCCTCAGCTGTGGGCATGATTTAACAACCCTCAGGCTTTTGCTTGAGATTTTAGCCTTTTCCTGGGGAATTTTCTCACCCTTCAGTACATTTTATTTTGAAAGAATATAAACCGTTTCTATCTATATGCTTCAATGGTTTTAAAATACGTTTTTAATGCTACCTGAACGGCCAGTTAATACCGTGCAAGATTTCATATCCTGGAAAAAAAGTTTATATTTTTCACTGGCTGTCAGCCCTGCAATGACTAGCTCACCAGAGCTGTGAGACCATTTTATAAGCACACAGCAAGGTGATACGTCTGGCTCTTGCAACAGGAGCCACCTGCATCCCTCTCTTCTGCAACCCTGTTAGGGCATGGCAGTGTGCCAGCAGGGAGCAAGCATTATGGCAGGGGAAATCCCTGCCAGGTCTGTTGATAGCCGAGTCTCTGCCCTCACAACTCCTTCTCCCGGATGACAAGTAACCCTCTGTTTGCTGTTCTCCTCTGCTGGAGAAGATGATTCTTGTTCTACCACCTTAAGTTTATATTAAGGGATGGCACAGGAGAGCAGAAAATCTAAACTGTGTGAGTTGAGCATGGGTTTCAATGGTCACAACTCTGATGGAGAAGTGCCTGTTTCAGAAATAGGAGCCAAGCAAGTCTAGTAGCCTATAAATAAACAACTTTGGGGACCAGGCTTTCAGACACTCACATGTGTCACAAAAATGCCTGTTACAGATCTTCAGCACTTTAGAACTGAAGTTAATAGCTACAGGCATAATAGCTACAGGCACATGATGGGAAGCAAGACTGTAGAAGACCTGAGATGTATAGCAGGTCACATATGACATTTTAAAATCATGACAGAGCAACTTCAACCGCACAGACAATTGAAAGAACTAGCAGAAGATTACCTGTCCCTATGTATAACCTGTCAGTCTACATCTGTCTGTTTTGGGCCCAGATACTGCATCTTAAGATGGTAGCTGCAACCTAGGCTATCTACAATAATCTGTCATACTCTACCTGCCTCAGTTGCCCTGCCTTTTGTACCCAGAATGCAGCCACACGATGAGCATGTGCCTGAGGGATCAATCACTTTCCAAGATTATCAGATTAAAAAAAAGGGATGGGTTAAATTGCCACTAAAAATGTGCAGCAAAGGTGTGATTGCGTCATTTGTCAGCTCAGTCTCACGTGGAGGCAAGCAGCATAGATACAAGGTAGCCTGAAGGTTAGATGGACTGCCAAGGCTGATTTCTCCAGGGCTGGGCTCTAGATGAAGGTGTACTCTACATCACAGTCTCCCCAGCCAATGTGTAAAAAAATGTCTGGATTAAGCAAGCACAGGTATGAAGGCTCATGTAAGCCTCACATCTTCCCCTTGCACGAAGATGTTCTACTAGATCTTGCTGCCTCAAAGCTTGTATATCTCTCTTGTGCAAGCTTAGACAGAATCATAGAACCACAGAATGATCAAGGTTGGAAGGGACCTCCAAGATCAGCTAGTCCAACCACCAACCTAGCATTACTATAATCACTCCTAAATTATATCCCCAAGAGCCATACCTATTTGGTGTATATTAATTAAAAATAAATAAAAAAAAAAAAGTAATTAACTTGCCTTTTTCCAGTCTTCTAAGGCCATTACTCTACTCACTGACAGATTCATTTTTCTTCACAAAGCAGCCTTTGTGGTGGCAAATCTATCTGATCTTTTCAGAGTGGTGTGTGTTTCCATGGATAACTCTCCTCGTGGCTACACCACTGTCAGCAAAACCCTCTCCATCTCTCCTCCTGCCCGAGCACCCAGATGTCCACCTCCGCTACCACAACACAGGACAGAGCTGGCTCAGCTGAGTGGGTACAGCTCTGCCTGGGTCTGTACTGGCACAACTGAGCCACCTAAAAATACTCTTTAAAAATATTAATATGACCCAAATTGTTCCTCTGCTTGGTTCAACACATGTTCCTCAAACACAAAAGTAGCAGCACAAATAAAGTGGGATCGTGGCATTGGAAATTATTGGTGAAAGTGAAAATGTTGGCAGAGGATCTTCTAGCTGAAGTCATCACAGAAAGAAAATCTGTGGCGTCACAGAAAGCTGCTTGCACCATGGGAAACTGTCATGGTCAGAAGATTTCAGGCTAAGTCTCTGTGTTTCCAAACATCTGCTTTCAAGAAATCAGGAGAAAAAACAGTACAGCAGTTAACAGAGGTGGCCAGAGAGCACGGTGTATATCTGTGGGCTTTTCAACAAAAAGAACTTCTTGTCTGACACCACACAGAACCCACAACTTACAATACAGATCAGCATTATCTGGTGTGAGAAGGTGGAAAAATGGCTCAAATAAATAGAACAGCTCAACAGAAGCCTCCTGCTACATTTGGGGTATAACATGACCCTTACTACACCTTTTTTCTCTTGACAAGAGGGCATGAAATCTGCCTTAGAGACTCAAGTAACAAGAAGAGTTCAGTCTCATGATTAAGGGGAACAAAGTATTGGGACTAGTTTGTGCATGGGGAGCAGTACTATTCAAACCACTGGTCTCTCTTGATCCCCCTTCCCCTCCCACATCCCGCTCTGGTAGGATGGAATTGAGAATTGGAGGCATGAAAGGTGAAGATCACAGGCTGAGGTAAGAACAGTTTACTGGAAACATCAGTGAGATAAGAAAGCAAACAGTAACAGCAACAGTATTAATAACAAAATTATACCAAAAGAGAGAATGATTCACATGCAAAAACGCTCACCATGGGGACAGTGACAATAAAGAATACCAAAAGAAAAAACACAGGATTTTTTCTTCTTTCCTCCATGATTGTAACAGAGGCATATAATACAAGATATTTTTTAAACAAATGTAAATCACAAGGTTACTGCAGAGAGTTATGATCTGATTATTGAGAGGTGTCTCTACCTCTATAAATGAAAATTAGTTATCACTTTAAAATTTCCATGTTAGCCAATTAGTGAATTCCAATACTCCTTATTTATCCCTTCAATATCTCATTCTTTCACACATCAACAAATGCAGGGGGCTGCCACTAAGCTGTGAAACAGCTTTGTGCTGTTCAGGACTTCTGGCATCAGTGGACTGCTATCCCCTTTCGTGTCTTGAGGAGCTCAGTTTAGGGAAGTATACCACTTTGGACCCAGACTATTCTTCTTGCCATCACGGTCTCTGAACAGCTGGCTGTTACTTATTCTTGTGGTCAAGTCCTTAGAAACCCTACAAAGCATCAAAAGTCAAGACCTCTGGTTGCTAAACATGAAACAGAAGATGAGTCCAGAACAGTGAACCTTCTCCCAAGGTGTCTGCAATGCCATTCAGAAGAGCAGGAGGGTGAAGCGTCCCTTTTTGCTGTGTCCATCCTGGAGACGGGCTGTGCTGTGCTATTCTCCCGTATCTTACAGTGGCTCCCTCAGCACCAGAGCAGGGTCTTCGGCCCCTGAAATACCTTCCTGACTACTGCTGCAGAGCTCAGGGCTGCCCCTGCAACCTTTGCCACCCCTGCCCAGGAGATGAATTTCTGAGAACACCCTCTGCTGCCTATCAGCCCCACTTCAGAGGTGATGGATTGTTGTTGATAGCCCTCTTCAAGTGAGCCAAACACACTAGGCGGAACTGTGTGAAACTTTGACATAGATTAAGGCAGGTAGTGGTTATCCACCATGATGTGTCTGTCATTAGCTATTAATTAAGCTAAGTAAAAGATAAACATTGGCTTTAGGAACCATTTCCAGGTATTAAGTGTTTGCCCTCACTGTATATCCATACCCTAGAACCTGCCGAAATCAAGTTAAGTGACTCTTAAATTCTTTGACTATATGTTTCACACAGTATTTGCTCTTTAGAAATGTCACTCTGTTTTTGGAATGGCTGAAACTTAATGTCATGTTCAATTTTTAGCAACCTGCCTACTGTCAGTCTACAGCAATGACAGCAACTAAATCTGTCTGGGAGTCTGAAGAGGATTTCCAGGAAAACCCTTAGGAGGATGATGCAGTGCATTATTTGACTTGGTGTTGTCCTATCTTCTTGGCTCTGAAGCCAAATGCTTATTTTGGCTGATACGGGGCTTCCCCCACAGCCACTGCTTCTCACCACCTTTGCAGCACATGGGATGGCTCCCAGCAGTCTCTAGGCTGTGGGAACCAGTTGGGAACAGGCTGGACAAATGCATGCCCACATGAGTACCTTCCAGCCCTGCTGCCCATTACGCAGATCCTCACATCCTCTGATCCATCCAGTCCGCAAACACAGGTGTGCCCATGGAAGCAGAGACCCAGCCAGAACACGTGGGTGGCAGTGCTAGCACTGCATAGACCTGCTTAGGGGCCTGGATCTCACTCAGACCTCAGTAAATGTGCCTCTGTTCAGCCATCCCAGGAGTTAGAGGGTGGCTGGGGCATTTTTGCAGGTCAACCACCACCACATGATCCCTCTGCTTGCATTCAGCCATGGAGGTGTATTCCTAGTCAGAGCTTAGCCAAGGGCTTGGCTTTCTGCTGCTATGTCAGTGGGCTCTGACTCCCTTCTGGTAACACAGGCCGTTATTCTAAAGTATAAAAGTCAAGCATCTCTTTTTGTGCTATGTTGTTCTTCAGTGAGACATCAGTATCAAAGTCAGATAGGGAGGAGAGGGATCTTGGCCCAAAAAAACAGGAATACCTCCTGCTATTTAGACAGCAGTCACAGGTACTGTTAGTTGAGTTTAGTCTGTATTTTTGATACAGGAATTCTTGGAAAATTCCAAAATTGCAAAATTTGCAGAAAGCTTTCTATGGAAAGGAAATAGTTGCAGGTTAAAAATGATGGTTTGTATTCAAATAGGAACTACATTTTTCAGAAGCCAACAGAGAATAATGTCATTGCCTTAAACCTGAGTAAAACCAATAAAAAATACAATAAGATATACTTTAATTGGTGACATATGTCATCACAAAACTCATCCTAGTGATGTCTCAAAGGAAAAACTCATCTGTGCCTTCCTTATTTTCATGTCCTTTCCCTACTAATTACTAAATGTTCCTAGAAGTCTGAAGAGAAAAATATTAAAGAACAATTTTATTCTTTAGGCACTGCACCGTTCTCTGTTCCTTTGCAATCCCCATGCCTTATTTCAGCATGTGCAGTCAGTTGTTTAACATGATTAGAAATATTTATAACATTGAACCTAAAGGGCATCTTCATTTCTATTATCTTGGCAGTCAAGATACCAGATTTTTTAAGATACTAGGTTTTGAAATATCTGTGCTCTGAAGATCCTCAAATCCTGGGTGTAAAACAAATGGGGCTATAGCTTTCATCTCAAAGGGGTTTAGCAAAAATTATGTTCAGAGTGTTTTCTCAGCCTCTCATCTCAGAGAGTTTTTTCTATCTTCATCCATCATGAAAAATATTTAAGCTGCAACCTAAACCAGTATTATATCTTTGTGGATGTCCCATCTAAGGCTTGCCAGACAAGTCTAGCAAAGGCTCAGCAGTAGCCATGAACCATTTTGCAGTGCAGGTTCTGGGTTAGAAGTGAAGGAGTGAACTTTTAGCTTTGGGGGTTCAACAGGCTCATGAATCTTCTCTGCCACTTTGCTAATGGGGCCCTGCAAAGCAACACAGCTGGAAGGATTTTGAAAATCAGAAGTAGTATTTATTGTTTTGCTTGATAAGTACATGAGACTTTGATCCAATGTATCTGTGCCTGTCTCAACACATGGTATCTAACTACCACTGTTTTCCTAGCTTTGTCTAGACACTCCCCTCTGAAACAATTCCTTTTTAGAGTGTCTGCTTGCTTTGTGCCAGGCACTTTGCCATCCGCCTGAGCAGATGGAAATATGCATGCCTCTAACAAATGTGACCTTGTTAAGCTGCTCATCCTTCATGTCACAGTGAGAGATGTAAAACGTTACACCCACTACCTTCCAGAGGGCAAAAAGCCTCCAACGTCGCATGTTTGCCGTGCTGCGAGGTGTCTCCTGGTAACGCTGCCTTGATATGATCAACATTGCAGCTACTCAGAGTTGTTATAAAGCATATGCTCGCCTGCACACCAACGCTTTCTCTCTCTTCACCTCCTGGAAAATGCACCTGGGGGCTAAATGTGGGGTGCCAGGAAGAAGCCGTGGCACAGCAGTAGCTGTCCTTTTGGCAGGTGTTGAAAAGGTAACTTGAGAGATAAGCACAAAAATAGAAAGGTAATGTGTGAATGGAAAAAGAGAATAAATGGAAGTTTGTTAAATAGTTTTGCTCTGTGACTTGATCCTAAAAGAAAGTTCTAAAAAATGACTGCAACTTCTGCAGTGTAATTGGGGTTTGTCGCACTTTATACAAGATACAAGAAAGATTTAAGTCTGAAGTCTGTGAGCATGACCAAAGAAGTAGAACATGGACTTCCAGAGAATAATGTATCTGACCTCTCTTAGGTGCTTGATTGTCCTCTGGAGCAGCTGTTCATTCCTAGAAAAAGAAATTCTATTATTCTTAGCACTTGGGGGCTCCTGGAGGTTGCTCACAGGGAGCTGTTTCAAGCCACTGGATATATCCTGGGGTGTCTGAGACACCTGCATGGGGCAGGAGGGAGGACACAGGAGCTGCAAGTGGCCTGTGCTGTTGTGGCTCCTGAAGAACCCCAGGACACCACACAGATGTGTGAGCCAAGGTGTGGGCAGTGGCATGAACTCCCTAACCTTCATCTTACATCAGGGCTGGTGAATATTCACACAAATACAATACCACCAATAACCAGGCTCAGCCCATTGCCTTAATAAGGATAAAAAATGTGCCTCCAGTAACTCCTCCAAAGTTACAGCTCCATGAACTTCAGGCAATCAAGCCCCACCCCTGCTCCTCTGCCAAAGTGCTCTGTAGAATGTAAGCTCCCACTGTGAATCGCAACTGAGGGTAACACTCAGAGCCTTACAAGTTCTCTTCTCACCTTAAGAATCATACTAGTAGTGGAAGAGTCCTGAAAAGTTGCTGGGGGATCCAGGAAAAGGGTTGCAGAGATGTGAGGTTGGGGAGTGGGGACGGCTGGCAGTGAGCAAGGATGGGGTTGCAAGGGCCTTAGGTCTGTCCTAAGCCATCTCTTCCCTTCTCCCCACCTCTATATAGCTTTCACACCCTCTTCGTCTACTACTGGCATTTCTTTTCAAGTTTTGTAGCTGTTGAATACAATGGAAGTAGGAATATGTAATTAGAATATACCAATAGAATATACTATTAAGGATAAATAGGAATTTTTGTCTCTTGTATTCACATAAGATGCAGCTGGCACTACAATAATTTTAAATTGAATAAATCTAGGCCTTTTCAGCATATTTAAGACTTTAGAAGCCTGAAAACTAGCAACAGAATGACTTGACTTCCATCTTTCACCCTTTGTCTTTGGTGGCAGGATCCCACTGCATCGATGGGATAAGGGGTGAGCTACCAAAAACCTCACAGTGTGTTTTTCAAACAGGGTAGTGTGGGTGAATGATAGCAGCTCTTAAAAAGTATTAGCTCACTGAGCATTTGTTAGAAATAGACAATAAAGTCTTAATAGACAGACAGCCTAAAAATCAGAAACAAGTTAACACTTGGGACAACTTAAAAGCAGCTACTGATACCCAATATCTCTCCTTTGTTGGGGATGGTGAGGTGGCTGCCAGCCAAATGTGTGTTCTCTCCTTTTAGGGTGTAAGTCCCTTCTGTGGACAAACTGTTTTCATGTTTGGTAAACCAGCTAACTTGTGATCTATTAGTTGCTGACAAGTGAAGAGGGTGCTTTTCTATCCTTGGTACAATAATAAAAAAATAATAGGCCAGATTATCAAATCTGATCTGGCACTTCTGCAGCTTTCAGGAGCTGAAAGGGAGCTGGCAAACATCCAGCTGCAAATGACCAGCTAAAAAGTGCCTCTCCTTGTCACCCTAACTCACAAGGAGAGCAAAAATTGAGAAGAAGCAGGTGGAGATCTTCCCTATGCAGAGCTAAGCTTAACCCAGGTCACCACATCAGTGTAAGTGAGGTGTCTTAGCCTACAGGTACAGATGGTTGAGAAAACACAGCTGGACTTATCCTGGTAGCTCTCATTTTCTGGATCAGCCTAGAGCAGGCTGTAAGTCAACCAAGTAACTCTGACCACAGCTTTCTACCAAGCAGCGTTTCTTGGGATAATCCACTGAGGCACAGTGCTGCGTCTGAAGAAGGGAAAACAGACACTATCAGTAGCTTCTAAGTAACGTTTCAGCAGTGAAAGAGAAGAGACTCTTTTCCCACTGCCCTAGACCCATGAGAAATTTATAAAGTGCCACTTTTCCTTCCTTCCCTCTTGGAAACCCCTCTCTTAAAAGGGGCATAAGATTTCTGTCCTCCTCCTTAACTGCTCTCCCCACAGATGAGGGAGGAAAGACAGTCTCAGAGTGGGAGGTGTCTCCAGACTTCACTGGAAAAAAACAGAAGAAAAAAATTTCTTTTCTGGCAAGGAAAATGTTGGCAGTATTAATCATTGCCAGTGCCAAGTGTTAAGAAAAAGACAAACAATGAGACAGAATTCAACAAGCATGAGATTAAAAGCAGCGCCTCTGGCTTGTGTTAATGGCCCCCTGATACTTGAGCTCATGGTGTTAAGGAGAGGTTGCATATGTGTGGGAAGAGAAAGAATAGATGTTACCCTTACAGGTTTGCTTTATCTGTCACAAGGCTTGAAGGTGTCTTTTTAAAAAATGAAATCTGGGGATTCTTACTCAGCCCTGTGTTTTCAGAATGTGGGGCTTGATGTAAAAGATCAAATCACTGAACAAAATGATAAATGGTCGTCATGTGCAACATGTTGTGGCCTTTTTCTCTTAAAGACATCAGTATTTCTGATGGAAACATTATACAATAATCCTCTACCACAACTGAGACCCCTTGGACAGTACCAAGCAAGTAGCAGTGTGGTTTGGAGAGTCTCAGTGGTAACACTAAATTGGGGAGCACCATTCCTAAAACACAACAATTAGTGCCAAAATCTTCCTACAAAACTGTTTATGGTGAAACCAATGTAACATTTATTTTCCCAAATAATAATTTGCTTTCCAAGATGAATACTTAATTTATTGAGAAAACAAATTTAATTAATTGAAACCTTGACCCTAGGACCTTATGAAAGCTGTGGTCCAGTGGTTCCCCTCTGTCAGTTTGATTCCTACCATATTCCACTGCTTCCCCAGGAAAAACAACTCTGTAGCAGCAGAATTGCAAGGTCACAGGTATCACTTGCCCAGCAAGCCTGCTGAGTAGGGAAAGGGTGTGGATGTGAGAGAGCTAATGAACAGATCTCAACAGTCACTGCAGAGATATTTCTAGAATACCTTGGTTCTTGGTGGTAATTTTTTAAAAAAAAATAAAAACAATAACATAGATGTTTCTCTTTTGGGTTTGTTTATATTTTTTTTTTTTACACACAATTAAAATTTTCCTTGCAAAGTGTCTGGGGGGTGGGGGGCATATTTGTTTTCTCTCAGCTGGTACAAACAATTTTTGCACCTGTGTCATTTGGCACTCAATGCATTCATTATCTTTCTGTATTACCCTACAGCCTGAGAGCCCTGACAGAGACCAGCGTTTCAGAGAAACCAAAACATTCCTTTCTTGAAGCTGAGGTAGCAGATTTGTAGCTGACAAATAGCAAATCCTTAAATTTGTTTGACAAAATTATTAATACCTTTCAGACCACTATAAGAATTTAAAATACAGACAAACTAGAACCGGGATGTGTTGAGATTTCTTATCTATAAGATGATAAATTTGAAAAAATGTCAGTTAGGTGCAACATGTATACCAGATATAACTAGAAGCTGAGACTTTTTAGCAATTAAAAACAAGAGCAAGGTCTTACTGTTCTTTAAAAACACAAAGATAAAAAGTAGCTGTTTATAAATTTGTATTAGATTCAGCATTATCAAAAAATGCCTAAGCTCAAACCAAAAACTTCCCTTTGTTTGGGCCATTTGGTGTCAATTTCCTGATGTCTAATGAGGAGATAGCCTCAACCCTACATCCTTCTAGGGCTTTGTTTCTCTTGTTAGCTGCTTATTTTTGTGACTCCTGTAGGGAAAAAAAAATATTTCTGTTTGAGAGCACCACCCTTTTAACAATCTATATGGAAATTATCATGGGCTTCAATGGCTGTTGGGTGATATACACACACAGTGTGACTGGACAGAAAGACATTTGCAACAATGTGCCTGCCCCAAAAAGATGCTCTCCCTCTTTCAGAGTTTTGTGTTATCCAGCAGCCTAAAAACCTTTCCTATCAGGCTCCTCTCTGTAAAGTTATGTAGGAAAAGCACTTGAAAGCTAAGTTCCTATTTTTACCTTCATATTGGTGTTTCAAAACTTTGCCCAGAATGATCTCTTGTGTTAAAGAAACTCCCATGTGGGAGGGGAGAAATAGTGCTGAGCAAGACCAGGAACAGCATGGGAAGGCTGTCTGCCAGGTTTTGCCTCATCATCCCCAAATTCAGTTCTGAGGGAGTCATGAGTCACTTTCATGGATATAAAAGTAGAAAATTTGGGCAAACCTAAGTAAAAATATGCAGTTTGACTTCCAGTTCTCTGCTGGCTTCTCAGCTCTATTTTTTTCTTGCCTGCTTTTCCATTTCATCCTTGGATTTTCTCAGCCCTCATCTGCTCAGTAATTCTCCAGTTTATGTCCATAGCCTTATTAGTCTTGTAACTCAGATGCTGCAGACAAAGACAGCATGCTGATGTCCAGAGGAAAAAGAGGACGGTGGATATATCAGATCATCTCTGCTGCATTCAACCTGACCTGCTAAATTGACCGGGGCTGTCTCAGCCACATCAGAGGAAAGGCTGTCATCTCTCTGACAGTGTGCAGGAGATAGTTGAGGAGGAAAAGGAGGGAAGTTTTCAGGCAGAAGAGAAAATGAGATGGGAGATTTCCCTGTGTCTGGCAAAAGTTAAGGCAAGTCCAGACAGGGACAGGAATCCAGTCTCTCATTCGATTGTTGAGAGAGAGAGAGATGAAAAAGAGTGATACTTAATCTGATATGGTTGTTTCTGGTCCTTGAGTGAGGAAGGCTCAGCAGTTCCCAGAGGAGATACAGATGAGTGAGGCATCAGTGTGGGCAGTGTTGGACAAAAACTCATCAGCCACCAACAGACCCCACGTCTGTTCCTTGGCCAGGGTGAAAAACACACCTACCTCAAAATTCAGTTCTCTTCCACCAGTGCCATTCCCAGCCTGTTTGACTTCAGAAAAACAAGGACATGACCCTTATTCGTTACCCTTTTAAATAGCATAAAGGTCACCTCTGGTTTTGATAGCTTTTTTAAATAAATAAGTTAAAAGGTCACATGGACTCCAATATAGGGTTAAATTTGATCATCATGAAGAGCTTTGCTATGTCATGGGACAGAATGAGGAAATGGCTGTTGGCCTTTTCTCTTTAAATCCATATGGGAAGATATGTAAGTTTTTTTTTCTTCATCTACAGAAGTAATTTAAATGCCAAATCAGGAAAGAATTCTGTATAAAGATGGTTTCATTGAACTACTGGATCCTATGATTCATCTTCTCCTGCTTTTACTGGGTTTTATTTCAGGTTACAAAGCATGGTAACTGAGCCTTTTTTTTGTTGTTCTAGTTCTACTAATTTATCTTTTCTTTCTTGCTTCTTCCATGAAGTTTACATAACAGTCAGTCATCTGCACCACCTCAGCTAATTATATGAGAATGTCTTAAGTCTTTTGATAAGGAATAAAAAATGTTGTTAGGGTATTCTGCTTAACTGTTTCTGATACCCATTTTAATACCTTCACTAACAAGTTATGGGAACACACTCAAAGGTCAACATAAAACCCAGAACTAAAGCAACAAATCAATAATACATTTAAGGTTTTCAAATGGTCTATAGGGCTGAATTTTAGTCAGTAATTTCATTTAAGGAATGGTAGCTGATTGAAGATTAAAAGCTAAGTGGAGGTCATAAAAATTTCTCCCATACCATGGCTGTTCATTAGCCATTGTGAAATAAAACCTGTTTGATCCATACACACCACTACATCACATTACCCACCTGGGAAATGTACCCAGGGAATAAGGCTTCTGCATTACTGATGTAAAAATACAGTTGCTTTAGGGAAGAATGTTACAAAACTACTTATAATCAGGGTCTCACTGTCTTTGCCATTATTTAGAAAACAGCTTTCTTTTGGGAGGACGAAACTGCAATGGCATATGTCCAAAAGTCATCTTAGTAATTACCAACCATCTTGGTAATCTGCCTCCGAAAGTGTCTGAAAAGGGATATATAGGGATGAGTACAAGACAAGTATCAAAAAATGGCTATCACATTGATCTTAAAAAAGAAATGTATAATATGTCTAAACAATAATTTTTTTAAAAAGTAAGATGCTGCAGTTAGTTAAGTTTAGATATGTTGTACTGTAGGAGTAGCAGCAGGAAAGACAATTTAGCAGGAAATACCCTTGTGAGCTGCAATTTTGTGTACTTTTGACTACAAATATTGACAAGCAAAAAAACAAAAAAAGCCAAAACAAAACAAAAGAACCAAACCAAACCAGAAAAAAAAAAAAGGCGTCTGTTTGAAGAAACTTGATTGGTATCAGATATCTATAACATTCTGAAAGACACATCTCCCCTACCTCCCCCTCATCCTACAGCTCATTTCAACAATCAGGTGGCCATACCCAAGGTCCTACCAGACAGTCAACAGTGAGCATCATCCTCCTGGGCCTTCAGAGAGGCCACTTCTAAGTCAGCAAGTACATATCCAGGAAAAACATCTTTATTTTTTTAGTGTGACCACTGTCCTGTGGCCTCTTTTTTGAAGTTTGTTCCTGAGCCTTTCAACAGCTGTGAGCATCCAGATGTCTCTCATCTCAACTGAAAGAGCTTTCTGAGCAGTTTTCCTTGCCTGCTTTTCTGCAGTTCATAACTCTGACATGAACCATGTTTTCATGGGATAGAAAGTCACTTCATGCAACCAATAGGACAACATTTCTTGGATCATTAAGCAGCCCAGCATAGGAGGATTGTTTGGAGGAACGAGGGAAAATGGAGGGTACAGTGACGGACATTTTTACTCTATCATATCCTAAATCCTGAATGCTTGAATAATTTATGCTTGTGCACAGATTCCTTAGTGAGAGGACAAAACAAAATCTGATGTTTCTTTTATGCTAGTCTCAACAAAATCATAGATCTTGCTTGCCAGATAATGAGGCTGTTGTTTTTCCTTCTCTTTTTTGAAGGCATTGTATGAATTTTTGTAGTCTTGGGTTATTGCCCTGGAGAATGGCCCATAATTTGAGTGACTGAACATACTGTCTTTGTTATGACTCAGAATGGGGTTGGTTCTAAATAAATAATGAATAACAAGAAAAAAAAACAGCAAACAAATGCAGAAGCATCCATGTGACCTGACCAGGCAAGACTAGCCTTTTGTATCCAAGTAAATCATGTGGTGGGAAGTGGATGTGCTCACACAGAAAATGACAATTAGAAGTCCTGGTAATGACTGCAAACTTTGCATGCCCATCACAATGACAGTTCGTGCGCTCCCTTACACTTTTCATGGTGGATTTTCTCGGGCAGAAGAGAAACCCCTGCCTCAGTAGAAAGGTCAGGCAAGTTCAGAAGAGGAAGATATGTGAGGCCTTCAGCAGGAGAGCAGGGAGGTCATGAAGGGTATTAGGGCATTCAGGCATATTCCCCTCCTAGAGAGGTGAGATGAAATGGGACCAGGGTTAAGGACAAATTTCTTTGGAAAATTATCAGTAACAGCCTATCTGGCAGGTGTGTAGGCACAGGGTTACCCATGTATTGAGACAGATTCACTTTTCCCAGCTGGCACATCCAATAGCCAAAGATAATTTGTGGGTTGCCATCATTTCATGTCTGTCAGTCAGACTGTCTTGGTCCAAACGCCCCTCGCTGGCTGGCTGGAGAGGATCTGCACAGAGAGCGCTTCTCTTGGCCACTGCAGATCATGCTCCTTGAACCACTGCATGTGTACCCAAAAATACGGTGTGCAGGCTGTGCAGGTCCTCCAGGAAAGCACACACACAAAGACACAACTCTGAATATGTTGTGGCCAGTTTGAGGGAAAGATTCCCAGCTTTCCTCCTCCAGTTTTTGTATACCAAGCCTGGCAGCTGCAGAGCGAGCAACTCCCACAGTCCCCAGGCTGAAGATGCTTCTGGAGCCAGTCTGATATGGACAAATATTCAGGGGGTTCAAAAAATCTTACTATGGTACAGAAAGAAATATTTTTTCACTAACTTAAGGTCTACAGACTTCAAGTTAATAATAGCTTTACCCCTGTTTTCTGTTTTAGAACTGATCCAATTTAGGTTCAGACCTTTCCTGGTTTAAACAAACCCTGTGCTGCAAATCCTAATGTGTAGGTGATGTGCTGATATGTGGGAATGAAAGGATGTGCTAAAAATGTAAATATGCTGAAGGGGAAAAAAGAAGACAAACCAGAGGAGAAATGCAGGGTGAAATTATCATTTAAATGCTAAAAAAATAAGCAATGATTTGGTTCACAGAAAGTAGGTATAGAAAATACTTCAAGTGTAATTTTTATCTTTGATATATCTCTTTGAAAACTATGGAAGTGTTTGTAGCTGGCTGAAGATCCTCTGGGAAGACATGTACACTTTAGCAGCATTATCTTCTCAGTCTGTTCCTATGACTTCTGTGCACTGCTGATTTGACAACAGATAAATTGCAGCTATTCCAGTTTCCAATTGAATTTGGATTAATGGGTCATTTTAAGGTCTTCTCTAAATCTAGTATGCACTCTTCTATGCATACTCCACGTAAATTATATGTGACCCAGGGTATTTAGGAATAAAATTATTTCCAAAGACCCTACATTGCTGTAGATTTTTTCTTTTTTTTAGCCTCAATGTGCCTTCGTTCTTTTTCTAATGGAAAATGGAGAAATATGTAGTCCAGGACAATGTACAAAGTTTCTCTGTTTAGCTGTATGGTGTTAATATTTCATTCTAGTCCTTCACAGTGTATAAACTTGAAGCTCAGTGAAATAAATGGGGTAGCTGGAATTCACAAACATAGTTGCAAATCCTATTAGCAGTTAAACAGAACAGGTCTGAAACGCACCCTAGTGTGCATGAAATCTACTGTGCAAACACAAAATAATCACTTTGGGCTGGGCGACATTTGCAACTTAGAGGTAAAAATACTCAGAGAAATTAGTGTATTTAAGCAAGTCTGCCTTTTCCAGAAAGTGTCTACTAAGTAACTTGAAACTTAACATTTAGTAGAAGAGAGAGAAAACCAGTCAAGGAGATGTCCTAGTCTAGTACAAGGTTGGATTGTGACAACAGATGGGCCTGTTACATGGCAACTAAAGAAAAGCAGGAGGGTGTTTAACTTCCAGCAGCACTAAAGTAAACAGGTAAGAGTGCAAGGCTGGATGCGGTCGTGCATCTGTTACGTGCTGGAAGTTGCTGTCTGGGATATCTAAACATTCTCAGTGCTCTTCCAGCCAACACCTGTCTCTTACATCAGTCTGAAGTCTCTTACATCAGTGTCCAGGTCTAACTCACTCATGTAAGCAACCTTATTCTAGCTTCTATAAGAGCCACCACGCAGGAAGAAATGCACAAATGCCATACTGCTGGATCTTTCTGGGGAAAAGAAAGGGGGAGGAGAGGAGAGGAGAGGAGAGGAGAGGAAAAAGAAAATATTCCCACCTAATTATTTGCTCTTACTCAGAGACAACCAATGATGGCAAATGCAGCATTTACTTTTGTAACTTATTCCAGCAAATTACAACCTCACAGCCAGAAACGTCTGTTCCTGTTTCTGGTTTGAATCCACTTGGATTTAACTTCCAGATATTAAACCTTTTCCCCCTGCCCCTCACAGGAAATTACACATGGAAACTCAATCCCCCCTCAGTCTGGTTTTGAGGAATTAACAGATTCTTCCTGTATCAGAGTACATGGTAGTTTTTCCATCCTTTAATTCATTCTGGGGGTTCTTTGCTGCAGCCTCCATAGCCTTTCAAGTCCCTTTAAAAATGGGTGCACCAGAATTATGTGCTGGCATCTCTGTTGACAACAGAGCTAAATTTATCTCACTGTTCCTTTGATTGTATACTCAGGATCTCAGATGCCCTGGGTGACTCTGCTGGTGTTTGTATGCCGTCGCCTCTCAAATTGCTGTTAGGAGTCGATGTTTCTGAGGATACAACTCTTCAGCCTGTGAGGATGGCCTGGCTCTTTTCCAGCTGTGGTTCTTCCAGGTCTGATCCCCACTTGGCACTGACATCAAAGTTCATTTTGGCTGTGATGCCACACCTGATGGAGGGTACACCTGGAAGTGCTCATGGATGCCCTAGGCTGGAGGTGGATGTTGAATCCCAGCTTCCCTCAGTGATCAAGGTCACCTGGTATCACCATCCTTTCCTCACCATTGTGTCTTGCTTCGTAAGCTACATCTGTTTCTGGAAATAATCTTATGTATGCTTCTCAATTTGAAGCGATAAGCAGAGTTAAATTCTAATACAAATGCATGTGGAACGTGACTAGAAAAGACCATTTATGACTGCCCATGCACAAAAAATTTTTGGTGTCTGTCACACAAATAGTTTAGGGCATTTAGTGTATTATATTGATAGCACTAGCCCATGTGTCAGGTAGGATTTTTTTAAGGAGAATCTTAGTGTACTTGTTGTGCCGTCAAGCTCCTTTATCACACAAACTTGTAATTTCATCCAAAAAGGAAATCAGACTTTCTTTATTAACAGATCCATTTTCCATAAGGCTGTGTTGATCTGTATTAATTTCACTGCCTTTGTTCCTTCTTTAATTTTCAAGGCTTTTTGTAATTTTGAATTTGGTAATGACTAATATCAGGCTCAATAACCACTGCTGCTGGCACAGAATCAGCATGTCCCCACACTTCTGGGATTTGCATGGGGCTTAAAAGACCTTTACAAAATTAGTGTCAGAATAGGCCATCTTGCTTTTTTGCTAGCACTAATAGAAATTCTCAATAAATTATCATCTTAAATTGTTTGTCATCTCCCTCTAGCAATCAGCTGATATCACAGCAAATATTTTGCTCCTAGTAGAATTAAAATTCTTCTAACTGTCTGTGACTCAGGCAGAAGATAGGCTGTGCCACTGATCAGAAAGGCAGCTAGCACAGCACTAGATGCACACAAAATCAGATGCTGAGGAGAGTTAATAAGGATGGGTAAATAGCCCTAGGTACTCTTCCAGCAGCCAGCCTGTGTACTTGTATTTTCTCTTGTTTTTCTGTAGTGTGTATATTCTAATTTGTATTAGTTTTCTCTACATTCACCTCTCACACACATATGTTCCCACTTTCACTATTAACAAGTTACACTTTCACCAAAACTCTCTTGATTGCAGAAGAGACATTTTTTAGCCAAGTCTAAAACAACTTCTGGATATGCAACTTCTACCTGTTGATGGATCTTCCCTGTATTGACCTAGCAAGATAATGCAAACCCCAGTTTAACATAAATGATTAATTGTCTCCTGTTGCTGGCTTCTTTAGGGGTTGCATTCACACAGTCTCCCTTTTTTCCTTCCCACTGAATGGGTGAGGAATGCATTGGTAAAGTACCCCTTGCACTTATGTCTTGACTGTGCAGAGGTCTCTTAAAAGGAACAAGCTGACTAACAGATTTAAGAATGATACTTACTTTATGCACTACAATAATCTAATTAAAAGCATAGATTATTATTTACTTTTAGACCAAACATGCATACCAAAGAGGGCATGCAAAAGAGTCTGAGATTGCTTGCCATTTGGTGAGCACACTGTACAAGTGCATGTGTCACTCATTTAATTTAACGTATGATTAACAACTCCTGAACATGATTAGCACTTCTCTAATTGTGATTGATGTGAGATATTGTGCAACAGCCTTTCCACAAGTGCAAATTTGTAGATTGTTAAAATGGAAAAGCAAATACATTTGATCATCAGCAACGCAGCATCTTGGAAAGTTCCAGAGTCTCTTCCAGCAATGTCCTAGTAAGTCTCTAATTATGTCTGACAGGAGTGGCTTCAGCTATATCCCTGTTTTTTTCAGAGCTGACATTCAGCTCCAAGATGTTCTCCAACAGGTGGCCTTTAGCTGAACGGTTACCAAGTGACACTGGTGACAACAGTATTCTGCCCCATACATAAAATACGAGGGATGTGACAGCATCAGGAGGCATCATAAAGTATGAGAGGAAAGCATCCAGATAAACTATGGCCAGTTCTCTTTTTTCCCCTAGTTTGTCCATTTAAAGATGAGCTTTCCTGACCTTTGCTCTTTAAAAAAGCCTGGGTTTGCTCACCCGTTTGCTCATTTCAGCCTTTCTCCAAGGACATGTGGAAGGTAAACACTGTATTCTTTTCTGCCCTCCCCAAAAGACTCTAGATGCTACAAGAAAAATGTTTGATATATAGTGTCTTTTCTCTTTTAAAAAATAAGTCTTGGTGCTCTTCAAAATATATAAATTCCTTTTGGTTTTAGACCACTTGGTGGAGACAGTGTGTGTCTTCATGTCATTGTATAAAACTTTGCTTTTTTTTTTGTTTCAAGTTAAATCAAAACTCTATGGCAGACAGAAATGGGAGACCTTGGCTGAGTTGCTTACATCCCTCAGGAGAGTTTTGCAGAAATTGCCTGGGCTCCTCTGGCAAAGTGGTGACCAGAGGAGCTGGCAGTGGTTTATGAGCCAAAGGAAAGGCGTGTAGTCTGTCCCCAGGGGAGAAACAGGCAGCAGCCAGCTCTCCTGGGAAGCTGGCCATGAACTAATTCTGGGAATTTGGGGAAGTCTCTTGTCCTCCGTGGGGTTGGAAAACTTCTCTGTGAATGAGACCTACACCCTGGGTCTGCTGGGGTGGCTGGTGCCCATTTTGGCACGCAAAGCAAGCCTGGGAAGGGAATAGCAAATACTCTGGGCTCCGACACACTGTCCTTTCCTCTCAGGGAGCTTAAATTCGAGGGTTTAAACCACAATCAGGCTTGCCAGCACCAGGTGAACATATTCCAGGGTAGCAGAGCAGAGGGGACAACAAGTCACCTGTACTGGAGGTTCTGTTCCATGTCACATAACATACTGGAGCCACAGAGCTCCTGGCCTGCCTCCATGTCAGGGATTTTTTCTCCCTGTCAGAAGGTTTTAAAATGAAATCTTCATAGTCAGTCAGAAGACAGGGGTGGAAACTGGTGCATGAGCTTCCAACATTGTACTGGGGAAAAAGGAGGAAAGAGTGTGATGGACAGGGTAAGAAAGCCAGGTGTGAGCCCTGCCCATTTAGGCTTGAAAGTCAATTGCAAGCCAAAAAGTTATGTTCAGTGATCACGGCAGCAATCATATAAAGGTAGATTTATAACTGTGTATTTATACCAACGCGGGCATTGCTCTAGCAGTATAAAAGGCCTTTAGACCATCGCTGGATGGTATTGTCTATTCAGACTGAAAGCCTGCCTTACAGCCATGCTGTTCCTCTGACATCCAGCCGCAGACCCCCGGCTGAAAGCCGGAGTTACTGGCGAACAAAGTACAGTGGAGCACGGCGGATGATGAAAGGAGAAGCAGATCTGCCCCCTTGTGTACACGGCACCTACTGCAACTTTTTCTAAATTAATCTGAAGTTCATTTATTCCTAATGATAATAAATGAGGAAAATATATGAATGCTTTGAGTGTTATAACCGTGCCATATAAAGAAGAATAAGAAAATAAAGGATGAAGGATTAGATGATTTCTTCTCGGGAATTGGTTTGTAGGCCTGACAATAAGCAATGTGTATAGCATGACCAGGAGAAGATGCTCTGAATACTTACGCTGCCAAACTTGAGACCATGAAAATACGAGTGGTACAAAACCCTAAGAAGATACATTTAATTGCCAGGGAAACTCAACCACCTGCAAAATTATTGCCCATTAAAAGTAAGCTCCTTTTTTTTTTAGATTTTAATGAGGATGCAAAATAGCTTGAGTGTTTTCATTGCATTCATCACAGCAGGAAGGACCAAGAGAGAAGATTTTGGCTGAGGCAAACATATTTTGCCAGTCTTAATTAAAGCAGAGAGGGACAGAGGGCAGCTAACTTCATAGGGTTGGGAAGGTGAGACTGAGTTTCCATGTCCTCGTCCTTCCAGCTGTTTTCTTTTGTAGCATCACAGCCAGTTCCTTTAGTCCCTAATCTTCTCAAATCTCATGTATTAGACATGACACTTTCAAGAAATGATAACCTGGACAGCTTCTCTGGACACACAGATCAAAAGATCAGACCCTCAACAAAGAGAAAATACAGCACAGGTTGTTTCCAGTGCAAAGCTCAGGCTTGTTCTGTCATGGCACTGGCAGACCAACGGGCCAGTTTATAACCAGCTGCTCATTTTCTGTTTGCAAACAATTTAGTCATGTCCAGGGGTGAAGAGCAGAGCTTGTTCTGCACTGGACTTCCAGGAACATGGTGGTTTTCTTTTTTCTCTTTTTTCTCTTTTTTCTCTTTTCTCTTATTTTTCTTTTTTTCTTTTTTCTTTTTTCTTTTTTCTTTTTTCTTTTTTCTTTTTTCTTTTTTCTTTTTTCTTTTTTCTTTTTTCTTTTTTCTTTTTTCTTTTTCATTTCTTCTCTTGACAATTATGAGACAAAAAAAAAGCCAGGGCAGTACTGCAGAAGAACCTGTCAGCAGACAATGGATTTACAGCTGAATAGGCCAGCTGTAAATTGGAGTGAAATCTGGATGCATCTTTAGAACATGGGCTACAGCAAAAGGTGCATTTTCAATTTGTAACCACTGTTCCAACAATAGGTCTGATGGCATCAGTTTTTCTCTTCTTTACAATGAAAAAGCAATTATACTCTGGGCCTGAGGACATAGTCATATATAACAAAATAAATAAACTCTTCAGCATATAAGAATTCCATCTTCCATAGAAGTGGTAAATACTGTTTAGGTGCATTTCCCTACAATTTTCTCTCTCCTGATTCTTTTTAGAGTGTTTTTTCTAAGACTCCCAGTGAGACCATAAAGCAATCTCATGTGAGTTAGATTGGTTTTGTCTGAAGCAAAATTACACCAGGAATAAATGTGACTTGGTAGATCCTATCTAATATAATTTCATTATAAAACAATACTGATATCCCTCCTTACCACAGGGCAAACAAGAACAAAAAGTAAATGAAGTTATTTCTGCCATTGAAATAAAACCAATTTTTATTACGGTTCCTTCTTCTCACTCTTGACTCTTTACCTGCTTCAGACTGATTGTTGAAGATTTGAGAGATCAGTGATATTTCATGCTTGTTTGTGCTATAAAGTTGTGTAGTTACTCTCTGTCCAACATCTGGGCTCGCAGTTTGAAATGGTGCTGGGGACAAAACTATTCAACTGTATTATGAAGCAGGCTGCAAAAGATTGGGTGAAGGGCACATCAGGTGTTTTCTGTTAATTATTTATTAAAAGAAAGGCCAGAATAAAGAAATATCCCTTACAAGTCCTCTTTACGATAAAAATATTTAAATGCTTTGTTATTTTTGGATCAGATCCATTCTTTCATATTTATGTGTGCATATATATGTATGTATATAAACATATGCACGCATGTATACAAACCTCACAAGTATCTTCCTTTCTTCTAATATTTTTTTCTTCTTTTCCTAGAGGGCTGAAACTCATGCACAAATAAAGGAAAACATGCAATAGTTTTCTACATGCAATAGTTTTTCAACACCTTTCTAGTATCTTCTTCAGACATACCATGCTGGTGGATGTGAATAAAGTAGTCCCCAGAGAGATGATGCCCTTGAATCCAGGAGAACTGGAAGAATGTGGAGGTGCCTTCTTGTCTTGTTTCATTGGCCATCTGGACTCAAACAGAAGCCAAGACCTCCTCAAGAGGTCTTTGGGCCATCACAGTACTGACCTCATTCCTTGCTATTTCTGCAGAGATGTCTGGCTCACTTAAAGTCATTACAGTGTGGATGTTTTAGTGTAAATTTTAAGGTCTGTATTTCAAAAATGGAAGGAATCTGCAACAGAGTCAGCACTTGGCAATATCTGAATGACTAATAGGCAGCAGAGGTTAATGTCCCTTAACTTCCTCACAGGCCATCAACCCCTAGAGCTGATCATTAATTGCCTGCAATAGCCTGTGCCATGGTCATTACTGCTACAGTTATTCAGAGGAAAGCAGTAATACCAGTTTTAGGACTTCAGTTTTCATAAATGGAGAACTCGGTCTTTTTTTTCCCAACATATTCCACAAACAATCTGACATTATTTGTCTCCCCACTTTAGTAAACAATGCTCTATGCCTGTTAAGCATTCATAAAAGTAAAGACTTTTCCTATGTATCAGATACCCTATAGAGAAGACAAATAACTGCATTATATTCAGTTATTGATGCATCATGGAATAAATAACCACAGAAATCAATCATGGTAAGTAAGAAATGAATGAACTGGTAATTAGGGGAAGAGCTGCATCCAAATTGCAGAGCAGATGCAGAGTGTGACCCAGTCCTACTTTCTGTTCCCCAGTCACAGGGACATGGGCCACTCTGAGGAACCTTTGACCTCAGACTCCTGGGCTTCCCTTCTGAGAAACCACAAGGCATGGGGAAGCTTTGTTTCATCAAGGTACTTAAGTTGTACAGGATCGTCTTCCAAAACCCGCTCTACTTCAGCCTCCCTGGTTATGCTGTAACATAATTAATAAGCCCAAGTTTCTTTAGGTTTGTCTTGAGAAGGAAGCCTTGCAGAGAGTCTCAAAATCATGTGCCCTCCTTTTTGCCCTGGAATCCGGTAACCCTACCCTCTCTACTATTTTTTTTTCAACAGAGGGAAATGTGTGCATGCAAGACTCTAGTGAGCTCCAGCTGATCCCTGCTAAGGATGTGTCAGGCACCTCGTATCACAGGTATATCTCTTTCCTTCCCAGGGGAAAAGTTTACAGACAGTATTTGGGAAATCAAAGCTAAATGCATGTGTACTTGTTTTTAGCACTCAAGAAAGGTATTTAACCTCAAAATTACTGTACTCAAAATTGTACTGAGGCACAAAGTGCCAAATTCTTCCCATCCCAGACAAAATTTTGTGCAAGAAATGACACCCCAGATATTCTTGGCGTGGATAACCACAAACAGCAATTATAGAGTTACCTCCTGGGCATGTTTTATATGGTGAAACTCCGTAGTGGGCAGAGTGGAAGAGGTCAAACTTGTCAGTCATAGCAGTTTGTCCTGCTTTGAAGATCAGTGAATTTGTCAGTTAAACAGTCAGGAGAAAAAAGGCACCAGAACCAGCCCACGCACAACAGTTCACCAGCAAAGATTCAGGGAGGTTTAGATCCAAGGTCTTGATACACTTCATCAGAGGTCACTTCTCAGCTCTTCATTCTCCTACCCCAATGCACACCCAGAGTCCTGAAGCTTGTTCTGACAGTGTGTAGCTCAGTGTGTCAAAAATTCTTTGTAACCTGATTGTGCATTATAAAGTACTGCTGTGACCATGTTTGCATGCACTCAAAATCAAAACATAAGACAGCTCTGAGTGCCTCACATCTGACAGCTCTTTTGCCCAAGGCAGGCTGGCATACCAGTACCCCAGCTTAGGAATGCCTGTGGGGAAGAAGGGGAAGAAGAATGGTTATCGTCACTTCAGCTGTTTTCATCATGAACTCCATTCTGAGCATGTGTCTCTGTTTCTATTTGTGTCTGTGTGCATACAAGTCATGGGTGGACAAATTGTGTCTATCAGCCAGACTTTGTCTTCAAAGAATGCTGTTGTCAGGTGTTTTGGGGATCTTGGCCTCCTGTGCTTGAGGAGGTCTGCTTAGTCATTTTGGAGAAGCTACAAGTAGTGTCCTGCAGAATTTCATGTTACACAGGCCTGCTTCTCAATACAGCGCTTTCTGCAGGTTCTGCCGGACAGAGTGGGATGGGAAGTTCTCACTTTCTTTGCACAGCTAAATGAAGTGAGAGCTTGTCAAGCAAAAGCAAGGACAAGAAAAAGTATTTGCTAGGGAACAGATGTAACATGAGCATGTTTGCACTGGCAAATTAAACAGGGCCAGGGCATGAGTTTGAGCACCATTCCTCCATATGTCTGTGCATCTTATCAGTGTTTTCCCCAAACAGGTTAGGTCAGTCAACCAGCAGTGCTCTAAACTGCACCTAGATGGAACTCAGAGCTTAGGATGTGAAACGACCACACCAGCACGTCTGGACGTGTCCACACTTGGGATTTTTGGAAGGGAGAAAGAGTATAGATAAAGCTTATGAGCCTAAAAATTGTGGGACTGCAAATTGCAAAAAATGTAAACCTTGAATCTCCCTGTGTTTGATTTTTTTATCTGTTATTGGTTCCATTTTAAGTACTCTCCAGTGATGGAAATAGAGTCCCTGTTTAAAGACTTCACTGAGAAAATGAAGAGGCAATGCAAAACCTGAGATACATGAATGAAAAGAGGATGAGGAAGAAGAATGTTCTGTGTCTATTTGATTACAAACTTTTGACAGGTCGGTCTCCTGCGTTCATATATGTACAAATGCATAAGTGTATACATATCTATATCTATATCTATATCTATATCTATATCTATATCTATATACATGTGTATATATGTGTGCATATATACATATCTATATAGATACATAGATATTTCCATCATGGTCATCTTGAAGATCTAGCATATTATTGCTATCATATTACTGACTACTTGTCAAGTCCATGACAGATGTGAGGTTTTTGACAGGAAACAGTGAGAATGTAAAAACCTTTCTCTGGAGGTTATTTCATGCATGGAAAGCTGGAAAAGGGAGGGCAGCAGAATGAGAGTGGGAAATGGAGAGTGGAAGGATGCCAAGGGCATTATCAGGATAAAGTGATAGGAAGGGAAGATCAAAAGATCAAGGACAGAGCTACAGAGGGTCTTGATAGTGAAAGGGGGGTACAAGTATTTTTTAAGCTGTGAAATGGGGCAAAGACAGGTTTGGAAGATGAGGGGGCATCAGTGGTGTGTACAGTCTGATGGAGGCTAATCCATTCCTAGAAAGGAGAAAGCAGCTCGGAAATCTTTTTGGTCCAAATGTTTAGGTTCTTCCTTCTTAACAAATGCTGCTGCTGAGAAAACCCATGGATTGTGGGATTCTAAAGGTTTGCTTCTTGAAACTTCTCTTACATTTAGAGTAATTTTCCACTCTTGCTCACACAGTCAGGTCTCACACAACTCATCTCTCTTCTGCTCCAAAGACAGAGGTAAAGCCATGCATTTGGAGGTGAGGAGGCAGTACCACAGATGGCTCATGTCCGATCAGGCAAAGGCTGCCCACGTCTTATATCACCTAACATGCCGTGTCACAGATGGGACAGTGCTTTGACATGTCAGGCAGGCGTCTGTCACCCATACTCAAATAGGTCCTGATTGCTGGCAAGCTGCCCTGTGACAGCTCAGCCTCGAAGTGCCTCCTGTGCCCTGGGACCTCTCCTTTCAGACATCACTCCTAATCCCTTGTTGTCCCTCATATCAATTACAAAGAAATTTGACAGTATAAAGAAAACAGAAAAAAACTTTTAGGCTTCCACCTTCTCCACTGAATTAATCATCTCTGGCAGATTTGTGGCTTCCTATGACCCTTGAGTTTTACTGTCTGCTAGCACATCAGGCACTGATTTTCCTCTCTTTTTCCCCTACAGCAAGCATTACAGTGATCTTCTCAACACTGACAGGGACAGGGCATATTTCCAGTAAAAGGGCACCATACTTAGCTGTGCAGGGTAAGTGAGGTTAGGGAAATAGGTGCATGGGAATAATAAAGGCACAGAGGGCAGCAGAGTTTCAATATGTTTATGTAGTTAAATGTAACAATTTCAGACACTATCATTTATTTTTGTCCGTTGTTCACCAAAAAAATATCTTTATGTTGTTTTCTCTCTGTGAGTGCTTTTCTGTTTTTCTTAACCTCTGCATTGCAGTGCAGCTAGGCTGTGCACATGAAGATATACTCCCTGCCCTGGGGAAGATCCGAGATAAGCAGAGAAGTGACATACAAATGGCAAGGGGGAGAGAGCGATCTAATCGACTGGCCGCAAGCTTTGTACATTAAGATAGCAAAAGCATACACAGAAGAGCAAAGCTGGTTTCTGCTGGGAGAAGCACACTTCTCTCCCCCTTCTCGTCCTTGTCTTTTCGCCCTTGTCTCCCTCGTGCCCTTTTTTGTATTTCCCATGCTGAGATCATTTTAGACTTTTGAGGGCTGTGGCGTGGCCTGTGCATATATATCGGCCGCTTAGTTTGTTTTCTAATTTAGCTTGCTGCCTGTCTCTGTCTCATCTCATGGCCTTCAGCCTAACACAGGGATGTCAGCTGTTCCTTGCTAAAATTGGCTCCATTCCTCTTGCTGTCTGGTGAATACCTAACACCTGCTGATGGTCTTTGAGCATTTTCCCATGCCTCCCATATTGTACATAAAGATAGAAAATGGGCTTTTTTTCCAATCCTCTTCTCCCTTTCTCATGCTAAAACTATTTCCAGGTGTCAAATCTGAACTCAGCAATACCAAAGGATTTCCTGAGCTCTTTTTTCTCATTACTGTTCATCTTTTGGTGGAGTTTTTGTAACTACTCTTCCAAACCCTATGGCTGTGGCTGCACAGGGGACTTTATATAGGGCTCCTGTTGGTGTTACAGCACACTCAGGCTGCTGTTCAATGTACCTGTGAAGCTGAGGTGACCAACTCTGCTCCTGCACTTTGTGGGATGCTGTGGTGTGTGCCCGTGAGGAAGGAGGACCTACCTTCCATCTCATTACAGATACTTTAAACTTGTAAACTTTAAATCTTGTGGATCTCCTGGCACCAAGTTCCCACTGGGGTAATGATGTTGTAAAAGATTTTGGAGGTCTAACATAAACACAGTAAACTTCCTCTACAATAAATATCTTGGCTTTGGAAGTGTTGGCCAGGAGAAAGATGGGCATTTGGCTTGGCATCTCTGCTCTTCTGATGGCTTTTTTCATCCTCCTTCCTCACAGACAATTCTGAAAAGAGCTGTCAGATCACAGCTGCCTGTTTCACATCTCTCTGAATGAGCAAGGTCAAGGGCAGTGGAGCCAAGCACTCATCCCTGGCTGTCACCCAGACAGTCTATGAACACTTGGGCAAGTTCTTAAATCCTCCACCACCCCTTCACACCACCCCACATTTAACAGAGGTCATTTCTGAGCTCTCCAGGATGTCTCCTCTGCAACCACTGTAGAATCATCAGTCTGGACCCATGTCATGTAATATTGTGCATGTAGCTGAGGAGCCTGGTAAGCATCTCATCCCCACCATCACCTCTCTTTGTGGTCACTGGAAGGCCAGAGACAGGCACTTTCAAGTGAAGTATGAGGTGGGGTGTAGTGGTCTGGCATGAGTCTGGGCTGCAACTTCCCTTTTCTGAGTCCACATCACCTGGTGAAAAGCTGCTGAAGCTGGGGCATGGATGTTTCAACATGTCGCCAAAGTGACTTCTGAGTTGGACTCTCTTCAATGAAATATGTGAAACATGGTGGAGATCTGTTGGGAGGACTTTGTCTGCTATCTGTTATGAAACACTTTCAAATGCAACTTAATTGCTTAGCCTTGTAATAAATTATATATAATCCTTAACTTTTCAGAGAAGAAATTGTGTTTCTTGCTGTGGCTGCCACAGGAACAGACACGTTGATACCTCATTTCACTAAAAGTGGTGTTGCCTCCCTCAGAACACAGATAATGTGAGATAAAGATTTGTAAAGTAACTTCTGAAAAGGCAACTTCAAAAACATCTAACCTCATTAAAACACAGGGAGAGCTTCAAATAGCTGCCTTTGCTGACATAGCTCATAGAAACATGAAGATTTAAGCAAAGGAAAGGTCCCAGTGAAGTCACTGGGCTTAAAACTAAGGAAAGACTAGCAGGATCTACATGTACACTGGGCTAAAAGTAGGCTGACATGCTTTGGCAGGGTGAAGCCCTGCTGTCAGGCTCACTGCGGTGACCCAATTTCTTTGCAGGTCTCTGCAGGGGAAATGCTCACTCCTGCAGTTCATCCCCTTCCCTCAGTGTCATTAGCTCTTATCCTTCCATATCAAATTTTGCAGAGGAAGGATTTTGCTGCACTGCTGAGTGTCTGGGAAGTGGCACCTCATTTTTGCTTTGTGGTTTAGGAAAGGCTTGTTCGATTCTAGCAAAAAACCTGCCTTGAATTTTTCCATGCAATTTAAGAAGTGGAAGGGAGATGGAGCCGTGCTTTATCCCCTTCTCAGTCAGTGAGCAACTTCATTGCTATGAAGTTTTGGGTAACTGCCTGCCCCACAGGGAGATGGTGGCTGGAGCAGGAGTAAAACTGTCCCTTTTTGCTCACTCAAGTAAATCTTGAGGCTTAATCCACTGGAAAATAGAGACACAAGGACCCATCTCCATAGACATGGCAAGAGATGGGGGCAACAGCTAGGGCTGGTACAGAAGAGGGAAATGGTTTGGTAGCTGTTTCGAGCTTCCAGCTGTCTGAAGACAAGATTAGGTTTCAGATATCTTGGCCTGTATCCAGCACTGTCTTTCTTATGCAAATGTCTGCATGTTATTTGATTTCCATTTTCCGTAACATCCTCCTCAGTAACATGAAGTTAATATTTATATATACTTAGCTAATGCACAGTTTATATGTACACACTTCACTGTGGTTCTGCAGATTAGTTAACCAAACTCTGTCCAGATTTTGTCCTGCCTACAGATTTGTATGGGTGCAAACAGGTTCACAATTCATCTGGTGCAAAATGCTCAGGAAGTGAGAAAGAAATTGAATTTTACAAGTGAAGTAGTCAGTGCTGAAGAAAATGTATAATTTCTTGTACATTACTTTAGAGCACGAGATGTCATAAAATAAAACATCACAGAGCAAGGACACTCCTGGAGAGCAAGCACTCAAGAAGCAGGTAAGTACAGGTCCCGTGTCCCCCAGAATGTCTCTGCCGATGACACTGTTTGTGCGACAATGCTCATTCAATCAACTCAATATCATGCGAAGAGGTACTTAAGGAAAATTTGATGCTTGATAAGAAGCCATGCCCAGCTAAGCCACAGCCTAATCCTTGACAGAAAACAAGGCTACTTGATTGTTTTCATGATAATTTTTTGATGCAAATAAGGGGGTTGTAGAGTCTCCCTTTTACCACCAGAGGTCATAAGCAAAACACTTCATTCCCTCGTCACTCTCCGGGAAGGAAGGAAGTGGGAGAGTCAGCAGAAATATTGCTACATTCCTACTAAGTAAAACGCAGGCTGTAACCACCAGGATCCCCGTCAGCTGGGAGGGAAGGTGCTCAGGTTAGCAGCGCAGCCATCAGCACACAGGGGACAGGCAGGGGGAGAGGAACAGCTCGCACGCTGCTGGGTGTAACACAGATTTGTTGGCATATTTTGCCCTTTTGTATTTGCTGATTCATGAACGCTAATGCAGAAACTTTCTGTTTTGCAAGAGGTGAGCAGAATCTAAAAGCCCTGTTGAAACCTGTGTGAATAGTCAAAAAAGGCACTTGCAGATTTCCTCAAATTGAACTTCTGTTATTTACAGACACTTTTCAGGAATACTAGAAAAGCATCTGATCATAATCAGAAATGAGGAGTGGGAATTTTCCTGACCATAAAGCCTGGATCAGCTTGTAGACAAGAAATATGAGCACGTGACTTCTCTGACCAGCCATAAGACATGAAAATTGGAAAGGCAGCAGAAAGCTTAGGAAGAAAATCAGCTGAAGTATATCCAAGCTATAAAACTTCAGTTATTAAAGTCATGGAGTGTAAACGGTGTGCACAACATTTGCAAAAGGAAATGTGCTTTCAGACAAATTATTTACAACAAATACCTCCATCTCCTCTCCCTGCCCCTTTGAGCACAGCTGTGACCAATCTTTGTTGGAAGGAAAGGACCAAGGGTGGCAAATCAAAATTGACATTTTTTTAATTCACAAAATGTCAAGACAAGCAACTGTGCTCTGCTGTAAAGCACCATCATGTCCTGTTTAGAGCTCTGAACACTCCCAATTACTGGTGGCCAGGATTAGTTGTCTTCTCAGGAGGAGCACACATGAGGAAAGAGAAGTGGCTTGAGGCAGAAATAATGGTACCAATGAGCCAGAATTTCCCAATTTCCTCCACAGTTTTACAACTCTATAGCACACATATTTCTACTATAAGCAAAAAGGAGTAATTATATTCATATTAAAAGGACCCTAGCCAGTTGCTCTGGGAAAGTCTCACAGTTTGTTTTTACTGAGAGATAAGACTCTTGAAAAAGATGAGGTTTATTTCTCAAAATTGGTAAAACACATTTCTGAGCAATGACTAAAAGTAAGGTTCATTTTTCAGTGAGTTATTACTTACAACTCTGACAGAGAACTTTATTACAGAAATCTTGACAGCTCATTAACCACCTTACTGAAGAACACTCGTGCTATAATAAAATTACTATCACTCCACCTTTGCAGCAAGAGAAAAAATGAGCAGGCCATTTACATATTGCGTTCAATCAACAGCCACAGAAACACAAGCCTCCTAGTCTCAAATTAGATCCATGGTGGGTTTCAGTGGGCTGTGGGAAATGCCTGTCTCCTGCAGAGGAAGGCCACCAGACGTGGGCTCCTCCTCAGCTGCCCCTTGGCCAGCCCATTCAAGAGTTTCTCAGCCACTTCCCCGATTAGGGTTTCTTCTGCTTTCCAGTAGAAGGGGGATGTTGGGGTGAACAATAGTTTCTGAGACAGTTTTGCCATTTCTAGCACCTACCCACAGAAAAGCAGTGGGTCCACATTCTGTTGCTCTAAAGCTGTATTAACTATCCCTTTTTGTTGAACCTGTTCCCAAAAATCTCCCATAAAAGGCTCCAGGATTTAAATACCTCTCACTGATGCAAATCAAGCCAATTATATTGTGTACTGCCCTTAGCAGAGAGAGGAAGTTTGATCTCCCTGCCTCTCATTATAACCTGATGAGCTGGAAGGCTTGTATGGGTTCCTGCCTTCCCCTCCCCCTGACCCCCTGGGTCTTCCCCACAGTAAACACAGCAAAATTCTCAAATTCATGCAGAAACATTATTTTGTAACTCTTCTGTCATACTTATTTTTCTTCTCCACTCTCTCTGCAGCTTGTCATATCTTTCTTTAAATTGTACTTATCGGCCCTGGATAGAGTAACACTCTAGCAGGAAACTTATCATTATGGATCAGAGCACGTTAAATACTTCTGGTGTCTTGCACATGACATTCCTGCCAGAAAATCCAAGAATGGGAGTTGTCTTTTCTGCAGCACCATCACACACACATTTTTAGCTTGTGAATCACAGCAATTGCTGAATTATTTTCCACTCTAATGGTGACTTACCATTAGTTATCCATTGTGCATTTCTGTATTCACATCTTAAGACTAAAGGAAGCTTTTTGAATTTCTTTTTACTGAGCACCCTGCAGACCTTGGATCACTTCTGCAGTTTGTCAAAATAATTTAAAATGCTATCCCTGTCCTCCAAAATACTTGCATCCATTCCCAGTTAGCTGTCATGCAAGAATGGCAGAAAAAATTGTTTTTCAGTTCTATTCTACAAGCTGCTTGACATGGCCAAATCTATGGTAAATACCTAATGAACATAATTTGATACATATCCATGTTTGACAAAACCAAAAACAACTCTAAGCATGTTTTTCCCTCAGTGTACATGCCCGCCCATGAGCTGCATGTCTAAGTTGCTGTTACAGTCAGTGGAGGTTGGAGTGCTCTTCTGCTCATCTTCAAGTGGGCAATGAGTGGCCAGCTGAATTTGTTGTCTCAACTGTACAGTGGTGCTCTCAGGGCGGCTATATGGGGCTGGCAGAGCTGACACAAAGATTAGTTTGGAGACTGGTTTGACAGGATTCTTCTCAATAACTCCAGGATTGCTGGGTTTCAATCACTGTATTATCCTTTGGGTGCTTCTACTGTGTTTGCTGAAGAAGTTTGCTTAATAACTTTAATGCACCCAAGTTACATTCCTTGAACTATAGCTCCTCAGACTCCACCTTCTAAAAACGCATGCCATATCACCACTTAACACTTCTCTAAGGCATCCCATAACCTCTTGAAGACAATTGATAGAGAAACACAAATTGCTTCAGCAAGCTCTGCAAGTTTCCCAGTGTGTATTTAACTGGGTGTTACCAATTTGAATGATTCTACTTATCTAAATGTTGTTTACGATGTTCTTTGAAAGTGCAGCCTACATTTCTAATCCCTTATTAAAATAGTGATAAATATCTAGTCTCAATTAACCTCGTTTAGTGATGAGTGAGGCTGTTGAATGCTTCGATCCCATCCTTGTTGCTCTTCACCTTTGTGAGTTGCTGGAACTCTGCTTTTGTTTGTTCTCCTCTTGCTTTCCCTGTGTTCCTCAAGATCCTCCCTGCTCCTTGCTCTTTGTAAGGCATTTTACAGCCTGGCCATTCTGAATTTAATATTGCATATTGTGGATGTGAGGATTAGTAGAGAAAGATTGTTTTTCTTCCCTGCAGACCAGATGCTGGATTCAGCTACTATTAATATTATCTGACAACAGTATTGAAAACCAATGATGTCAAGTTTTGGCTTTAGTGTACCAGTGGTATATTGCTGCTTGATTACTTCAGCCTTATGCATGAAATGGTATATAATTGCTTTTTTGCAGGCTGTTTTGAACTAGTCTTTATGTAACAACAGATGATATGAGGCAAAATTGAAGGATACAGGCAACAGCCTATATATAATCATATTTAGTTTTGCATCTTTGCTTCCAGCATGTGCTTTCATGTCACTGAGATCATTTTGCTATCATGTTTTCTCTTGTGCTCACCTCAAATAGGAATCTAGGCATTAAGGATAGCTATTAAACAAGGTCATTTAAGAGAAATTATTTTATTTTGTCTTGGGGCAGTTTTTTTGTTGTTTTTGTTTGGGTTTTTTATTATTTTTGATCCATTCCAAATGTTTATTACAATTATAGACTATCTGGACTCATTGAGAAGGTTGAGCAGCAAAGGGGAGACCCATTTGCTAATGGCAAATAGCCCATCATTTAGCATGGTTGTGATTAAAGCTTAAAATGGTCTTGGATGCAATCTTTTGAACTCCAAATTATGGCTCACATGACAGATTGATTCAGAAAAGGTTTACACTTCATTATGCTGTAAGATGATGGATAAGCTTGCAACTGCATTTGATCAGTGAAGTGTAGGAACAGGTCAGATGAAGGAGCAGATGGAGCAGGTTGAGAAATGAAGATAGAAAGTTAATTGTGGCCAAGATTAATTTCCTCTATTTGACTATGTGGGAAAAGGGTTTGAAATTGTTTCAAAGGTGTTTCTAATTTCAGAAGACAATAAAAGTATTTAGCACTGCACATGACTTTAGGCACTACGTTTAATCTATAGATTTCAAAGCACTTCACAAACACAGCTGTTAATCTACCTGCTTGTTTTTGGAAGGAGAGGTGCAGGCAATTTAGTGGACTGTCTCTCCACCCCAACTTTTCCACAGCAGGTTCAATGCTGTCCCTGGTTAACACACCCTCAGACCATAGACCAGACATCAAAAGCCACCTCCTCTCTTAATGTCCTTGGAGAAAATTGTAAGTGGGATCTGTTCTTCTTGGAACATCCTTTTGAGTCCCAAGTGAATAGGCAGGATTGCAACCTGAGCCTGAGAATATTAGCTAATTGGCAATTTGCTTAGATAGCAGCACTCGGAGCACACCATGAATTGATCAAAGTGTGAAATATGCATCCACAGGAGTGTCTTGGACCACAACTTGGTGCTGTCAGGATGACACCCTAGCAGCTAAATGAACCTGGTGGCACCTTTCAGCAAGAGGCTCAGTCTGGATAGCTGGTTTATCAGGATCTTAGAGGCATACTCATGTACCCGGCACGCAGTTGTCTTTGTTCATCTGTTGCATGCAGAATATACAGCCATTTTCAAAAAAGCACAGTGAAGAAAATATTAGTATTTCCCATTAGTTATGTGGAAACTGGATAATTTCTGTGCTTTTTTCTTTGGTTGTGCACTGCCTTCTTCTTGCTCCTATACATTGCAAAGTTTCCTGCATATCACTGATGTTCCCCATGCTCTGTCCCACAAATGCACGTGCAATGCCCAGTTATCCCAAGCATAGTTTCCAGTCTTCTGTAGCATGTGATCTTCTATGACCCTTAGAAATCACTGACTGACATCTTACCCATTGAAATCAAATGCCAAAATCCTGTAGACTTCAATGACATCAATGCATTTTCCCTCTGTGTCTGAGATCGTTAAGCAGAAGCCATTTGACTTTAGATACTGGGTGTGTCATCATTCTGAATAAGCTGCCAAAAGAAAGGGAAAATGAACAGTTTTTCAATCATTTTAGTTCTACAGAAAATCTGGGGTTGTACACAGACCTTTCAGTTTTCTCAGTATGTGTCCTGTCAGTTTGTCTGCTCTTCAGAGAGTCCAATTTCGTATGTGTCATAGTCATATTACAAAACAGCCATTTCACAAAATAACTGATTTCACAATGTGATTGAAACATATTAAAAATACCATTTTCTGTATTTACAAATCATGACAGCTAACAGGGGCACTCACAAAGCAGATGGGAATCTCTTCAACTAATGTTTACCAATTTGGGGTACTTCAGTGAATAAGATGATTGTAAAAGCATTTTTGTAAAGGGATTTTTACACAGGGATAGCTGTGTCCTGATGTCAAGCAGGAGGATAACTTCTCCTGAGTAACACAGTCAGATGTAGTCCAAATCATGACAGCTGAATAGCACATCTCCTGGCACTTAGTAGAGGTGCAAAAATGTGAGATAGTACTTACTGCATCAAAGGTACTGGAACTGGTGTGGGGCACAGATCCTGCAGATGTTACCTAGGCAAAATGGCAGTCAAGCAAATAGGAATTTTGGCTGAGCTGTGCCTCTTGTCATCACATGGCTTTGAAATCTGAAAATCTAAGGCTTGAGTCCAATCATTGACACTCATGCTCAGAATGGGGAAGTAAAGGAACACATCAATAATGCTATCATCTAATGGTATCTTCTCATATAATCCTGACTTCTCTGCACGCTTCAGGTTCTGTCCATTTAAGCAAAAAACAAAGCAAAAATATTCAAAATATTACTGTATCTAATCCCAAATTTAAAAAAAAAATCTTGAAATAAGGTGTAGTTATTGCCGTAATAGCATCATACAACAACAGTGTTGACAACAGTTATTACATGTTACTACATGACAGAACAACAGAGTGACCTGTATGATGTAATGATACATTACTGACTTCTTCTATGGCACTTTTCATCCAGAGGTATCAACATGCCTCACAAAGAAAAGCAGTATTAGCATTGCTATTATAATTACTATTGTCACTAGCCAACAAGAAACATGCATGTCTGCATGGTGCAGATGAACCCAATCAATGTATGTGTACAGAACAGAAATATCTGTAAATATTAATCTGAAATATTATTTCAATAGCACATTTCATTGCATATCAACACAACTGAAGCTCTTTTTAGAAGGGTGAGGGAAAATTACTTTCTACCAGTTTATTCACTCAATACAGATGACTTGAGAAAAGGACAATGACCATGAAACTAGCTTTAATCTTCACATATAATTGATGATTTAATTGTAGGAGCCTTTCATGAAGCTAAGTAATCACTAGTTGATACAGAATTGTACTCAAGATTTACCGAGTAAACACCCATCACATTTTAGACATCACACAATAGCCCAAGCTATAATTATCAGTTCATCATTAGTATTGTTAAACATATCACGTAGACACTGGAAATCAATCCCAAAATACCAAAACCTCAAGCAGAATCCTAATTGATATAAAACAACCTTCATATTCAGGTTATTGACTGATTTAAAATCAGTGTATTTAGCCAGAACTCTGGTTCTGCATTTAAAATAGAAACATGATGCAACATTTTGAGGTAAACTATCATGTCGCTGTGAAGAAAAAACTGTCAAGATAATAAAACATGGGAAGTAACAGAAAGATGAACTCCAGAAGTGGTGTTGCTAGAATGTGTTATTAATTTTGGATTAAGTGTGAGTGATGGGTTTAACATTTACACTAGAGATCAGTGTGGAAGGGTTCCTTCCAGTCCTTCTTTGTCAAAAAATGGCCCCCTTTATGACCTCTCTGAAGAGCGATATATGAACAATTTATAACTAAACTATATGATGCTGCTAAAGCTCAAGCAAATAACAAGTTGTTGGCAATGATAAGTTGCAGCATGCCATAGAGAAATCTTCTTTGTTAGGAGTCTCCACCATTTTTTAAAAAATAGTGGGAAAATCTTTATCAAAATGGGGAATATATTTGAGAGAAGAGCAAGTCATTACCTTGTTTAGCCAACATCTTGCCCATAGTGCAGTTGGTAACCATCTGCCTTCGTACTATTTGTCTGTGGCTCTGGCTGTGCCTGACCTACATGTGACACTTCTGAGCAGATGTGCATCAGGATACAACAGATGAGAGAATGCCAGCCCCTGCCAAAACGACTCCACACATATTGGGAAGGATGAATACCAATAAATCAGGATCAGATGGGATGCATTGTATGGCTTTTTCAAAGTAGAGAAACAGTTTAATTGTTTTATCTACTACATGAATGGATAAAGGATTTAATAAGAATATGTCTTCCTGATGTATTTGTCTTAAGCAGTAACATAATTTTTGTGTCCATCCAGGACCTTCTATTTTCAGGGCATTAGAGACTGAAACACAGGTGATGTCTGGAAATTGAGATCCCCCAAAACGACATTAATTCCATCCTATTACCTTCCACTTAACTTCTATTCATACTTCATTTAACTTGCATGACTGACTGAGGCATATTATCAGAGTTCACATGCTCAGAGTGTATATTTAAGATATTACAGGAAGTGGATGGGGGGGAGGGGGGAAGAGGATACTTCAAAGATTCAACAGAGATGAGCTGAATGCAAGTATGTTGGAAGAGGGGCTCACGGAATCTACACAACAGCCAAGGCAGGAAAAGTGCTGCGCTGTCAACACGCATCATGTAGAAATGGAGATAACCATGTGCTCAGCTGGTATCCCACATTTGTCTGATACAAAGCAGCCTGGAACCCTTCATTTAAATTGCAGGAGATGACAATTTGTGCTAGGCGCCTGTCATTTGGAAGACGTATTCAATTGGTCGACCAAGGAGGGTTCATTGCGAGGAGTTTTTGAGGGCCAGGATCACTGGTGTTAAGAATAACATTTAGGGCTATGTATGGGACTGAAACTCCAATTTTACCATCTTTTCAATATTAGCTTTACAGTTCTGCTAAGTTCTCAACATAGTAGGGTCTTTAATTGCTACAGTATTTTTTAATTAAGCCTCATCTAAGGATCTGTTTAAAACCAGACAATGACAATTAAAAATACTTTGTATAGTGATTTCTTTATGCAAAGAATGAAAATAGTTTTCTCATCTAATATCAGCATGCCATCCATCATCAGTGGATATATCACAGGCAATTTATAAGCATTTGTAACAATGCAGTGAACTACATGATTTGAAATGCCAGAATTTTTCTTAAAAAGAACAAATGGGCAAAAATGAGAAGCAAAATGAGAAAACAGAATACATTTGATTTAATAAGGGCACATGCATCTTTTCAAAGACAGATGAATAAATTTAGAACAGAGGTATTTGCGCCTTTTTGTATTATGATGATTATTCATATCAATAGTATTAATTTAGCTCTATGTTATTTTAATCCAAATATGTTTTCAGAATCAGAGAAAAGTCTCTGATGTCCTTGAATGTATACTAAAGCTGCATATTTAGTGGTAACATTTTCCCCAGTACTGGTTTCCTCACAATATGCTCTTAGAAATCTCTTAGGTTCCTACTCCCAGTTCAGTTCTGCACCTGTTGCAGACATTACTGAGAGCCACAAATCTAAATGTTGTGATCCGAATGGTGATTATTTCAACAAATTATGCTACATTATAGTAAGCTGAATTAGGACTCTTTCCCCGAGGCATGCACTTTCCAGGGCCACCAGGTTTTTGTGTGCTCTCAGAGTCCTTCCCCAGTGATGCCTGGGAACTGAGGAGTGATGTTTCTCTCCATGCATATGTTCAAAGAGCAGAAAAGCTTTGCAAATTGTGTTGTTTAGATCACACCCTCTTTATCTCTCTGAGTGCTGGCTGGTGATGCAGTTCTGGTTTAAACTTTCTGTTAATTGGTGACTAATATGCAGTTAATACTTGAGTAACACCACAGGTACCTGATCCCAGTTGGGCAAGTGGCTATCTTGCAGAGGCTTAGCTCTTCTGAAGGGATAAAACCAGGCCCTCTAGAGATAAGCCTAGGGAGGCACACTGATATTTGAGAGGCTGTGAGCTAGAGATATCCTTTGGTCTGCCGTCCCAGTGGAGGCAGAGGATGCAGATCCATGTGGCAACAAAGACGTAAGGGGTATTGATGTGTTAGAAACCACAGAAATGCCTGAGAATGATTATGTAAGAGTTAGGGCTTCTCCCCACCAAAAGGTAACAGGATCAATAGCCCAAATGCATTTACACCAATGCACACAGCATGGACAGCAAACAGGAGGAGCTGGAAGCCATTGTACAGCAGGAAAACCATGACATGGTTGCCCTCATGGAGACATGGTGAATGACTCGCATAGCTGAAGTGGTGGATGACTATAAACAGTTCAGAAGGGATAAGCAAGGAAGAAGAGGTGGTGGAGAGCAGCCCTGTATGTTAGGGAGTGATTTGACTGGAGTTTAATGATGGCGATGACAGAGCTCAGTGTGGGTAAGAATTAGAGGGAAGGCCAAAGCAGATATCCTGCTGGGAGTCTGTTATCGACCACCCAACCAGGATGAAGAAGCAGCTGAAATATTCTATAAGCAGCTGGGAGCCATCTCATGATTGCTGGCCCCTGTTCTAGTAGGGGATTTCAATTTACCCAATGTCTGCTGGAAATACAACACAGCAGAGCGGAAACAGTCCAGGAGCTTCCCAGGGTGTGTGGAAGTTCATAACTTCCTGACACAGCACATGAAGGTCCCAGGTGGGGAAGTTGCCCTGTTGGACCTGCTATTCGTGAACAGAGAAGGATTCAGGGGTGATGTGATGACTGGGCGCCATTTGGGCAAAGCGAATGAAGGCACCTTCAGTGAGTTCACAGGAGACAGCAAAGGAATGAGTTTTGCCTTCTTGGAGAAGTAAGGAGGGAGCCAACAGGACTGCCACCTCCCATCTCTGGAGGGGCAGACTTTGGCCTCTTTAGGAGACAATTGAGAGACTCCCTTGGGAGGCAGTTCTGAGGAGTCCAGGAAGACTGGACATTCTTCAAGAAAGAAATCTTACAGGCACAGGAGCAGCCCATCCCCATATGCCAAAAGACAAACTGGTGGGGAAGAAAATTGGCTTGATTGAACAGAGAGGTTTGGCTGGAACTCAGGAAAAAAAGGAGAGGAGTGTTCATGGTCTTTGGAAGAAGCAGCAGGCAACTCAGGAGGACTGCAAAGATGTCATGAAGTTATGGAGAGAGAAAATCAGGAGGGCCAAAGCCCAATTAGAATTTAATCTGGCAAGTGCCATGAAGGCAATAAATTATGTCTATAAATATATCAGCAATGCAAGAAGGGCTAAGGAGAATCTCCATCCTCTGCTGAATGGAGAGAGAAACATAATGACAAAGGATAAGGAAAAGGCTGAGGTGCCCAATGCCTTCTTTTCTTCAGTCTTGAATAACAAAACTAATTGTTCTTCAGGCACCCAGCTCCCTGAGCTGGAACACAGGGACAGGGAGCAGAATGAAGCTCCTATAATCCCAGGTGAAAAGTCAGAGACCTGATACACCACTTAGACACACACACAAGCCTATGGGACCAGATGGGATCCACATATGGATACTTAGGGAGCTGGTGGAAATGCTCACTGAGACACTTTCCATCATTTACCAGCAGTCCTGGCTAACAGGGGAGGTTCCAGGCATTTGGAAGTTGGAAAATATGTTGTCCATCTAGAAGAAGGGCTGGAAGGAGGATCTGGTAACTACAGGCCTGTCAGCCTGACCTCAGTGCTGGGGAAGGTGATGAGCAGATCATCTTGAGTGCTGCCATGCAGTGCATTCAGGACAGCCAGGGGATCAGGCCCAGCCAGCACAAACATGGGTTTGTGAAAGGCAAACCTGCTGAACCAACCTGATCTCCTCATATGACAAGGTGACCTGTTTAGTGGATGAGGGAAAGGCTGTGGATGTTGTCTGCCTGAAGTTTGGTAAAGCCTTTGACACTGTCTTTCCCAGAATTCTCCTGGAGAAATGGACTGCTGATGGCTTGGACAGATGCTCTGTTCTTTGGATAAATAACTGTCTGGATGGCTGGGCTCAGAGAATGGGTGGTGGATGGAGTTAAATTCAGCTGGCTGTCAGGTGCCAGTGGTATTTCCTAGAGCTCAATATTGGGGCTAGATCTGCTCCCTAACTGTATTGATGACCTGGATGAGGAGAACAAGTGCACCCTCAGTAAGTTCACAAATGACACCAAGCTGGGCAGCAGTGTTGATCTGCTGGAGGGCAGGAAGGCTCTGCAGAGGGATCTAGGCAGGCTGGATCGATCAGCTGGGGTCAGTTGTATGAGGGTTAACAAGGCCAAGTACCAGGTCATGCACTGGGGTCACAACAACCCCAGGCAGTGCCACAGGCTGGGGCAGCGTGGCTGGAAAGTGCCCAGTGGAAAAGGACCTGGGGGTGTTGGTGACAGCAGCTGAGCATGAGCCAGGGTGTGCCCAGGTGGCCAAGAAGGCCAGTGGCCTCCGTCAGACGTAGTGTGGCCAGCAGGACCAGGGCAGGGATTGGTCCCCTGTACTTGGCACTGGTGAGGCCACACCTCAAATCCTGTATTAATTCTGGTCCCCACACAACAAGGACATTGAGGTGCTGGAGCAAGTCCAGAGAAGGGCAATGGAGCTGTTGAAGGGTCTGGAGCTTCTCTGTGAGGAGAAGCTGACAGAGCTGGGGGTGTTTCACCTGGAGAAAAGGAGGTTCAGGGGCAACCTTATCACTTCCTACAACCACCTGAAAGGAGGCAGTAGCCAGGTGGGGGGCAGTCCCCTCTCCCAAGTAATAAGTGATAGAACAGCAAGAAATTACCTGGAGTTGAACCAGATGAGATTTAGATATTAGGAAAAATTTCTTCACCAAAAGGACAGTCAGACAGACAGGCTGCCCAGGGAAGTGGCTACATCACCATCTCTGGAGATTTTTTAAAAAGATGTAGATGTGGCACTTAGGGACATGGTTTAGTGCTGGACTTGGCAGTGTCACGTTAACAGCTGGACTCAATGATCATAAAGGTCTTTTCCAACCTAAATGATTCTAAGATTCAATGATTCTAAAAGGTGAGGCAAGAGGAATTACAGTGTCACATTCAAAATTCTCAGGCACTTTGCAGCTGAGACAGGACCTCCCATCAATATTTTAATCCTGCATTTTTCACAAAAGCTACAAGGCCTTCTAGTTAGCTTGATTTTTAAAGTAAGTAGCAGCAATTTGTAGAACTGAGTAAGAAAATTATGTCAAAATGACTCTTTAAGACAGAGCAAGGAAAAATTATAATGCTTTCTTCTGCACTAATGATTTGAGATGTATAGTTAGACTTTTGGGAATAAAGCTACAGAAATTAATTTTTTTGTGTGGTTTTATTAGTGCAATCTTCTTGTAGGTTTTCATTATAACATTTAAGCTCCAAGATTTCCTATCAAATCACAAAACAATAGATTAATCTCAGCAGTAAGGAAATAACCCTTTTTTTCCTGAAAGTTTTTTTAGTAGGCTAATTTTTGTCCTGTTAGGAGTAATACACATAGAGAAAACAAAGCCTTGCCCTAATGGAAAACCTTCAACAGAACCCCAGCAACAACTGTCAAACTCTCTAAAAGGTCTCAGAAAAGTGGATTGTCCTTGAGATTTTATGGAATTAAGGCCAGACACTAATTCTTGATCTTTCGGAGGGTGCAATTCCTCTCACCTAAACTTAGGCATCTACAAAAGAGATGCATCCATCTGAGCTGTTTTTTTCTTATCAGCAGAGAGAAATGAGCCCTTCTCCCTGGTGATTCATCTTGTCCTGAGGTAATCATCCAAACCAGATCAGATGAGTCATGAACTAGAAATGCATGTTTCTATCCATTAGTCTAGGAAGGGAACCCTGGTCTAGCTCAAGTGGAGACATCTACCTGGCAGATGCCTCAGGTTAGGCAAGATGAGTGCTATCAAGTGTCTCTCCAGCAGTTTTGTGTCCTTGGTAGAGTAGACAGGAATAATTTGTCATTAAATTATTCAAAAAGAGTATTCAAAACAGGATCTTTCTATGTAATAGTTTGCTAGAGAGCACGGGCCCTTTCTTTCTGGAAGGAAGAGCTGAAATAAGGCAGTTTCCCTGGCAGCAATAAAATATAAAAGGCAGAAGTGGTCTCCATAAAAATTTAGGGATGCAATGAAATTGCACTTTGCTGCTCTAACAAAGGATCCATCTTTCTGAATTTCAAAAAATAAGTGAAAGGCAGCACTATACAGAACAAAGATCCCCCATACTCTTCTCAGCTCCCTGCTCATTTGAGGGGTGGGGAGTGGCAGGTGTGCCATCAAAGATTTGTGTTATTAGAGGGATCAGGAGGAAAAGACAAAAATATCAAGACATTTAAAACTGATTCATAAATTCCAGGTGTATTTTTGAAGAATGCTAAAATACTCTATTTCCTTTTGTTTACAGTATATATCTTAATCTAAAATAGGTCTGATGGGAAAAACAGAGCCTAACTCCATTTTTATTGCATTTCTGGAAATGTGCCTGTATTTATTACTGACATCTGCTGTTAGTGACAGATCTTGAGTAGAATCCAGAAGTCCTGAAAAACACTTGGCTTTCTTTATTATGGTAAAAAAAAATTGCTCTTGCAGGCTCGCTGCAATTAGCAAAGATTGTATTTTGTTCTGTATGCCCTTTACTAGAACTAATCCAATATTGAATTGCCTCAGAGGGTCTCAGCAATAACTGGGTCAAACTCTCTCATAACTCTTTCCGCTTGACCTGGAAAATTGACACTACTATAGGAGTGTACAGTATATATGTATACTGTCAAAACACTGTGTGTATTTCAATCTTGCACTCAGTTCTTCATTTATTCACCTTCCTTTTATGATTTATTTGAAGTTTGTCCATATCTCAATTTTCTTCCCAACCTATTTAGCCTCTAGATAAAGACCACTTAGCTGCTAGCATGAGCAAAATTCATCTTCACACAGCATTTATACTGAACATGTTCTAATTAAGTCAGTTAAAGCACCTATCTGCAATTCAGCATGTCTGAGCAGCTCTCCATTCATCAGTGATCGCCTGTAAACACTTAGGACATCTTGACCTTGACTAGTTGGGAGCGTAGAAAATGAAACATGACTGATTCACAGGCTGCTTCTTGGCAGTAGGGTGGCAGCATTTTAAGCTTTTTCTCCAAGTTGTTCCTATTCCTGAGTGCAAAGGACCAGGAGGAGCAGTGGCAGCTCAGAGACCACACTGAGGTCCCATGGCAGGAATGTAGAGTGCCAGGAGGGGGAAATGTCTTGGTAGGGTCAGAGACATGATGTGATATGATGTATATTCTCTATCTAATACTCACCCAAGAAACTGAGTAAACCATGTTTTTCTCCAATCTGAATGAAATATATTCTTACTCAATTTTGCAGAAATACAGTATTTTAAAATTAGGCCCAGATTCAACTGACATAATCTTTCCCCACTTACACCTGCTTTTTTTTCCTTTTAGCTAGTTCTCAGAAGCTGGTACAGATATCATCAATGTTTCCTCATTACCATGGTCTGAATGTTTCACTAATTCTATGCACAACACCCATAAATATTTTCCATTTTGGAAATTCCACACGTACAGTTAACATTTTAGTAAATGTTAATACCTAGGCTTTTGGACCAGCAGAGCAGGTTATACTGAAAAATGTGTGGTTTGCATGCATGAAACCAGGACAGAGAAGTATTGCTGCTCATGTTCCTGTGTTTTGCTCAAAGTCCAGAGATTAAAACAATCCCCAGAATATGTGAAATCCAGTTCTTATTCCTGTCATAACCAAAGTGGATCTGAGTCCACACTTACCCCCTCAGAGCATCAGGCTGTGTAATATAAGGATCTCCTGTCAATGCCGCTCCTCTTCATATCTAAAAGGTTGTTGGGGTAGGTTCCCTGGTATTACAAATCCCAAATGAATGCCCTGACCTCTACTCCATCCGTCTTTTTCTCCTGCCTCTGGCTCAAGTTATATTTAACCACTAAGCCTTTGTATAAAACAAGCACTACATTCTTTACTTCCTTCCCCACATTTTGAACGCCGTCTGTACTTTGCACTTCATTTCATGAGGGATTAAAATGCTTGAAATAGATTTGATATGTTTTCCTTCAGCTTGAAGTGATAATTGATATCATTTTCTTCTACAAGAGAATTTTTTTTAAGTTTTTATTTTGGCTCAGTTTTCATAGTTCCTGGTTTTAAATTTTTTCAGTTTGAAGGATGAGCTGAAGAATAATTTTTTGTAAAAACATCCCAATTTCTCTTTGTTCTGTTCATTATACTATCTGCTGTCAACTGCCTTGAGGTTTTGGTAAGGTTTCAGACACTGAATGTTCTTGCCAGTGGAGACTAGGCTTAATAATTTAACAGAATTTTCAGTGTTCAAAGCAGGGAGAGTTTGAGCTGTTAAGCCTGCTGTTTGTAGTTGCACAAAGTCCTATTACACAGCATAAAATGTTCATAATTTTCAATCTATTAAACCAGTCTCATTGCATTCTGTTCTTATTCCCCAGTGTTTAAAAAAAGTGCTAATTAAGCAAAATGAATGCAACTCCAGGTTTATTTAAAGGAATTTTGCTTAAATTCCCTTAAATAAATTTTCTTAAACTAGCCCAGACAAAAACTTTGAAGGTGAGGTAAAGTAAGATAAATTTTAACTCTCAAGGAATAAATAGAGATATAATCAGGAGCTCATTATGACCTAGATATTTTTGGCATTCATATATAGATGGCAGATAGGTTTCCTGTATGTCATCCCTCTAGCAAAAGAGAGTTGAAGACAGGTGGATTTTATAATCCTATCTTTTCTCCACTCCCAGAAAGCTAAGGATCTCAGTGAACGAAACATATTTTTCCCGCAGAGAAATCCCAGTGAGATACTTCCTCTAGCAGCATGCTTTGCCTCTCCTCAATTGGCTGAGGATACATTTCCCCCCTCAAGGGGTGAGGTTAGGAAACAATGGGGATCCAAAGAGAGGTAACAGCTTCAGGCTCTTCTACAAAGAAGCCCTGATGAACATCCTGTGCTTTGCCTATTTTTATCTCCATTGTGCTCAAAAATTTCATAAAAGCCCCTATTAAACTTCAGCATAAGAGCAGCTATAGGCAGGAACTGAAGGTTTGATGACATTAGGCTGAAGTTACGACCAGCCTGATGAGGTGTGGTGACCTGGATAAAAAGGGGGCCTTATGCACATTTATAAGAAACACATATATATGAAGCCAAAAACCCCTCACTGACAACTATTTGCATAAGTGGGTGTTTTTAACAGAAAGAAGTGATGTGATTGTGCTTTTGAACTCACTGACAAGTAAAAGCTTTGGATAGCATCTCCTAAATGAAGTAGGAAAGTAGAAAAACACCTCCAAACAAACGGAAGATAAAGACCTGGATGAAAAAGACGTGGTGCTACCTAGAAGCGTGTCACTGCTGAAGGCGGTATTTTCTGCTGCTCAAGTGGCTGAGACCACACCCAGGGCATGACCACTGGCTACTAAGGAATTGATGCCCTGGCATATACACCATCTGAGAAGTGCTGAGACCCCCAGCATCTCCAACTGCTGCTCCAAAGGAGCACAGCCCTGTGTGATATCTCCCAGCCCCACATTTTCTCTCTATAAAAGATTCCTACGGTATTAGACACTTGCATTTAGTAGTGGAATTCTAGAGAGGCCTAGACTGCCACTGGCTGCAATGGTACATGTGTGTAGCCAGTCACCTACATGGAGACCCCAAAACGGGATTGTCCTCAGGAACAGCCCAAACCTACACCAACCCCTAATCAATTCTGATGAAGCTAACAAAGAACAGCAAGATGTTAAAGGAGCTAATGCTGATTACAAATTAAAGGGAATCCTATTTGACAACTAAATCCTATTAAAGTAAGGAGGTGGATTACAAACAGCATGGTTGATAATGAAATGGGCATGTGGAAAATGCTCTGTAGGCTAAAAACAAGAGAACACAGAACAAGTCTTAACACAGATGAGTGTCAAGGCTCATTAACAGTTCAGTTCAGTTGTTGTGATAGCTGGTGCTGCACATGATCATACTGGAGAAGTGTCAGACAAAGCAACCAGTCCTTGCTTATACTTTTATTTGCTTTGTGATGGTAAGAGTGTGCCCATTAGTCACCACATGTAAGACTCATCAAATGCCCATACCACAGACAACTGTATGTGATCTGGTCACCCTGTCATAAGCTGACATGTCAAGGACAAGTTTCCTCACTTGTTTTAGATATTCCTCTCAGGGTGGAATGAAAGAGGCCTGCTCCCCTCCAGCAGCTAAGTTTGGTGGTCAGCTAAGGTGGGCAGATGGATCCCACCGAGAGCTACCTGTGTGCTGCACAACCTGGTGCCCTCTTACACTGGCAAACACCAAATCCTACAGGACTCTAAAAGCTGGAGAATTGAACCTTTGTGCTAAATAGGGGCATCTTACAAAATTTTGAGATTATGGCCCGTGTATTTTGGGCTCCTGGCTCTCAAGAACTGGCTATGCTAGGTAAGCAGATCTGTTGGAGTGTTCGCTGAACCTACTATGATCCAACCAGCTCAGGCTGTGAGCACGCAGCCAAGGCTTGGTGTGGTACCATGACCATTGTATTTCATGCTGCTGGAGGCATTGTCACTGAGGAGCAGTGCTGGCTGTCCTGTGCTGAAGACTGGAACATGTGCCACCACCCAGGGCTCTGTGGTGTGATGAGTGCACCCTGGTTTTCTGAGTGATACCATGCTCTCACAAGCTTTACAGACACCATCTGTTTCAAGTTATGTCCTACCACTGCATAAAAAACAAATGCCACCTCCAAGTCATTAGAAAAAAAGAAGCAAACCCAAAACCCAGCAGCCTGACCTTTTTACAACATCCCCACTTAAAAGCATGCAGCAGTAGACGAAAGGCAGGCTCAGCAACTGGTGTTAAAGCAAAGGGACATTTGAAATGCAGTGGGAAAGGAAGACAGATGGGATGTCTCCCTGTGAAAGGGCCCTGCTATGAGAGTGCACAGCCATTTCACGAGACAGACATCAGATGCTGAGGAGGAGGAGTTGCAGTCAGTGAAAGGGAAGTTACTTGGAGTGCTAGAAGATATTTGTTATATTATTTCCTGACTCTGTATGCACAGAAAGCAATGTTATGAGAGACATTCATTCTTTCAGATTATCTACTTTTCAAACCAACAGAGATTCAACAAAGGCGGAAATAAATCCGTAATATATGTACTATGTATCTATGTTCCAAATCAATATTAGAGATGGGCTACCAGTGTGAAAAGCCAGAGATCCAGGCCAGAGATGCATGCAGTATTACAGGGACAGAGAGAAATCTATACGCTCAGTGTATTTCTCTACATTCTATGCCAATATTCAAGCTAGTTTACTCATGTGAAAAATTAGTGCTACATAGTTCAGAGGGGGAGAACACATCAATAGTTGTACTGTGGAAACATGTGCTAAATAACAAAGATCTCCTTCATGCTGTGCCTATCTAGTGCATCTATATTGTGCAGAGAAATTCTAGAGGCCCTCAAAATATTTAAGTTAAGCAGTATTTTTTGAAAGAAGGGTATTTATGCTTTCATGTTAATTTTCTTCCAGACTTCATCCGGGCTGTGAAAAGTTACTCTCTACACCTTGGTGTTTTCTACAGCACTCATCATAGTAGTCAGTGTCCTCGCTGAGCCTGAGGAGAGCAGCACTGAGGTGTCTCCACAGGGACCAGACCTTCCCTCTGTGTCTTGCTTCCTTCCCCTGTGATCAGCTGTAGTTTCCTCTCTGCACACTCCACGGCTTGCCCTGCTTTTGCTCCATTTTACATAAAACCGTTGAGTTTTGCAGTTTTGCAGCACATGAAAAGGAGAGGCAGGTGAAGTCTGATCCACCGTATCCAATTCTCGGGGATTTGGTTGTTTACTACTAAGACCTGCTTCTTTTGCCAGCGGTCACAGCAGCATAGCTGGCACAGAATAGGCACAGGAAAAAATAAAGGTCTTCTCCTTATACAAGGCTTGCCCAGTACCAGGTTTCCTTATCTCTGACCCTTGCACCCCTCACACATATGCCGATTTATTGCCGCTCACACAAAGGCTGCCTTCTGTGAGCACCAGGCTTGCACAAGCTGTCCTTCCCTGCTGTTCTCTTTTATCCCTGCTCTGCCTTTGCAGACATTTTCTTCCTTTTAGCTTATCAACACCAGGAGGGGCTGAGCTGAGCTGAGACCGCACTCTTTTCTATGGCTGCGGTCTCACCCCCATCAACACCTGTCTCTTTCATAAATTAATCCAAAATCAGTCAATAACCCCATCAAATAAGCTATGTCCCTTCTTTTGCACACACTTTTGTCTTGCTCTGATTAATATCCCAACAATGAGTCACCAGCTGTTTAGCCTAATTTTGGCAATTCTACAATAGACCAGCCTGTTTTGGAGCTCACCATTTATTTTCCATGTAAACAAAAGAGATATTTCTTTAGAAAAGAAAAATGCCCCAATGCCCCACTCGGCATATTCAGGTCCGGATGAATAATTTTCCCCAAATAAGGCCCTTCCTTAGTAAAATAACATATAATATGGGCGTTTGAGGGCTGCTTATGAGTGTACCTCGTAATCTTGTGCAAGATCAGTAAACTGAAGCAAATCTATAAGGGAAAGACGTATTCAATCAGACCTGGGAAAGGTTTCACGTACATTTTGTTGGGTGTCTGATCTGAGCCTACTCTGAAACTTGAACTTGATAAAACTTGCTGAAGGTTCAGGTAAGGCTCTCCCCAATTTGCCCCAAAAAACATTCTTATGCATATAGGAACTAATATGCAAATGAAGGTAATCAAGCCCACTGTCCGCATGGCTCTTCTAAATCCTTTTATACAATTCATTTCTTCCTGAAAGGACTGTCAGATCTGCTGCCTGGCAATGTTACAGCTGTGAAGCCAGGAAAACTGATTTCAAAACTCCAGAACAACAGACTCTTTATTTTTATGAATGCGGGGAGATGTGATCATTTTTGTCAAGAGCTATATGTAACAGGCAGGTATCGGTTCATGTTTTTTGCCACAGGCACTGCAAGTAATGATGGAGAGAAGCAGGATTTTGGAACGTGCCAGACTCATGTATCACACTATTGGAAATATGGTGATGAAGAAAACATACACCACTTATATTTGCGCAACATCTTTTTGTTTGAAGTATGTCTTCTGATTTCTGCCTTATCTGACCATATATATATATATCAAAAGACAGCTCATTTTCAGTTTTGTTTAAAAAGTGTATGATAGGTTCAGGCACTGGCCTGAGATCTGAGCACCTGGGGAGCAATTTCATGTCAGATTCTCATATCTGGTACCTCTGTGGCTTTGGGTATGCCTGATCCTACAGGGTACTCAGCATTATGCAAGACCCAGGTCCCAGTCCACCAAAGATCTTAAACATATGATTAATTTTTAGTCCGTTTGACTTCACATGTTAGAGTGGTTTCTACCATCTCAAAGAATCCGAGAAGTCCCAAGCCAGCAGCAGCACACTGGTGGGAATGTTAAAACCCCCTGGATGTTTCTTGTATGGTTTGTCCCAAAACCATGGTAACCTTTGTATGTTAATCCCCCTAGGCTGGTTGGTTTCAACACGATCCCTCTCTCCTCCCCTCCCTTCTTCCCATGGGATGGTTGTATCTCCCTGACTTCCCTTCTGCCCTATTGGCCCAAGAGGCTATACCCCTGGGCCCCCAGCCTCCCTACTTCCTCTTTTGCCTCTGGACCTGTTTGAGAATAAAACCATCAGAATTCTATGGAATTGAGCCCTCTGACATTCACTATCCTGAGGAAGCGTGAGCTATCTGGCTCTCGGGTGTGTGTGTTTGTGCTTTCCAACAGCACGGGTGAGACAAAAGGTCTCCTTGCACAGTACCACACTGTACTGGCCGAAGTGGTCCAATATCAGAGACCTGCTTGGAATATGCAGGGACTTATTCCACCCCACCATTGCCCGAACGCAGCATTCACTGACTAAACTGCTTAGCTGGAATCACTCCTAGGCGCTTAATCTTCCCACTTGTATTTCAATATTAGCAAAATGAGGATAATTCTTTTTTTAATATAGATGGGTACAGCAAGCATTAATTAGTTAATATATGTGGAATGCTTTGGAGATACAAAGGCTATCTACATGTTAATTTATGCAGATATTGGAAGTAGAGGGAAATAATTGCTGTCTCTCACCTGTGCAGGGTTTCAGAACAGCATTCGTTCCCTCACCCACTGTAGAGCAGAAACTAAATGCTGAGACAAGCCCACGCTTAGGAGACACTCAGAGCACGCTTATCAGATTTAACACACTTTCCCATTTAAGGGAATGCAATCAGCTCCATATTTGCATTTCACTTGCAAATGAGCCTCACTGACTCCTTAGGCTGGCTTTGCACTAGCTGCTTCTCCTGTCTCAGTGCCATGGTAGCCAACTGCCTCAGCACTGTAACATGCTTTCATCTCTCCTGTGTCTGTACTTAATAACGAACCTGGCAAGTAGGCTCCAGCATTGGCGATTGGCAGATTCTCACCCGGTCTTGTTTTGAGATGCTGAATTTGAGCCATGAGAGATCTTAGTTTGGCCAAGTGCTTACCTTGGATCTATAGATAAAAAGATAAAGCACATAAAAGGGACTGGTTTATCTCACTTCATTCTTTAAGTTGTTCATGCAAGGTTTGTTTCCTAACAAGCTCTGTAAAGTGGCTTTGATGAAGATGCCCTTGCCATTGACTCAGGAGGTCTGTGAATAGTATCGTTATCTCTCCAGAACTGGAAAGCCTCGGCAGGCCCTAGTTCCCTTTCCCACCTGACAGATTTAATAAACCACTGCTAACCATAGAACCAAGCCTCTTTTCTTATCAGCTGAAGAAAAGCTGAATAGAAGAGACTCTGGAGTTTCCATCAAGTCTTGGTCCTGGGATATCTGCCCGATGTTTCAAGCTCACCCTCTCTGGCTGCATTGCAGATTTGGTTGTTTTTCCACTGAGAAACTATTTCCCCAGCTAAAAATGGAGAGTGAACATAAATGCAAGGCTTTATACTCAGTTCTTCATCTGCTTGGGTACCTGAGGAAAGCAGGAAGAGACCTAAAAAGGGATAAATAAACTATAAAAGAAAAGACTCTGGGCAAATCCCTTGGAGATAAAAATCTCAGGAAACTCTTTCTAATCCTGATGGAGTTAAGCCTGAAAGTACTTGCTGCCTGTCAGCTGGGAAACAGCTTGAAATGTGAAGTTGGGGGGGTCAAATCTGCCCCTTCCATCCTTTGGGATCCCATCATTCAGCAGGGGTCCTGGCACCTAGGGGAAGCCCAGAGCTATGACAGACACCAGAGGGGTCTGTCGGGGGGGGGGGGGGGGCACAGGCTACAGTGAGAGCTCTTCATACATCTCTGGGCAATGTGACAGCTCTCCTGAGTGCAGAAATAATTATAAAATTCACCTTAAATGAAGCTGCTACTGCCTGGAAAACGTTCCTGATATGTCAGAACAGTATCACATAAAATCTCAACAGCAACTGTATGTAAGCTCTGATTTATATTTTTTCTTTCCCTAATCAAGTTTTATTGCTAGGAAGCTTGTTGATAATAGAAAAGAAACACTCTGGATGAAAATGAAGAGAGTACACTTTTCTCACTTTTTTTCCCTTGTTTACCAATGCACATTAGCTTCTGAATGAACTTTTATTCATTTCTAAGGTGAATGCCAGCTATTCAAACTTACATCAATCATGTAGAAAATTACATCAATAATGCAGAAAATACATGAAACTTCTGACTGATTCCATGTGGCTTTCTGGAAACTTGCACCTTGCCAGGAAGAGGGCTGTCACCCATGAGGCAATTGGCATCCAGCTCATGGAGATAACAGCCACATGTCCAGGATTGTTGCTAACACAAGAATTTACCTGCAGACAGCTCCACTGACTATTAGCAAAATAAGGTTTTCAGTCTCTGTGCATAGGACTTTATTCAAATATTTAAATACAGCACACAGAGCCTATAACTTAAAAAACATTATGTAAAAATCCATATAGTAACATCATAGGAAACTGCCAAGTTAGTGTTTGCTCTACAGCTAACCCATTACACTGTTACAATGAGCCAGATTTTCTTAAAATTTACTACTGGCTCAACAGACGCAAAGCATTTCAGAATTGTTTATATATTTTCTTAACACAGAAGCTTTCAAAAACTCAGCTGTGTATTTTATTTTTGCTATGGTACCATCCATAGGCTCTGCTTGAGGTTGATGGATACAATACAAACAGAAACAAATCAAATCAGAGGCAATCAAAGCCAGTCAGAGAGAAATCAGAAATCAGAGGCTGTCTGTATCTTGTAGACTTTAGTCTTAGCAGGTGAGGCAGACAGAGGAGAGAGAAGGAGAGAGAGGGTAGTGCTGGAGAGGGGAAATCCATGTAATGATGGAGGAGCAGTAGCACTGAGAGATGAATTGACTTTGGCCAAGGTGATGTGAGAATCCTGAGCAGAGACGGGAAATGAGGCCAGAGCTCCTGAGACCCTCAACCACAAGGTTCCCACTCTGCATCTTTCTCTTCCTCTGTTTTTAAGGCAGAAAATGTTTCAGCTGAACATCTGCAGCTCCCCAAATTCCTTCTGCTATTTGCCAGTTAGGGATTTTGAAGCCAAGCAACCCCCTCTTTATCTGGGCACACACTCACATAGTCTGCCTGTGTTCGACAGGTTTGTTTTCACGCACTGTCCTGATGATAGTAATCATAAGAATGAGTTTTTCAAAGCAGGATGAGAGAATGACAATTTATTTGGCTCAGTTTCTCTGCTTAAACTAGTAAACAAATTTTATCATTGCAGATGTAAGTAGGAAAGGGATAGTCTCCCATTAGGCAGCATGTGATTCCCCACCACAGAGACTCATGCCTTTTGCAACCTTCGTGATTTCTGAATTCCAATTTCCATGTCCATCACTGGCCCAGGTGACAGCAAAAAGCAGCCGGTACACCGGGTGGTGGGGGAAATGCACCATCCAGCACAGGAGGGATATTTCCAGCTCCATTCAGCCCTGTGGGCTCTGTCTCCTCTGTGAGCTGCAGCCCAGGCACAGATGAGCAGCCAATAGCAGAGCAAAGGCATCCAGTTCTGGATGACAAGCCAAGCAGTGCCCGTGCTGTGGTGCAAATGAAAGAGGCAAGCAGCCACAGCTGGGAAGCTCGGAAGTGGGACCAGCTGAGTGAGGTTGACAGGTCCAGGGCTGTCTGGGAGCAAACCTGCACTACCACCTGATGCACGGCAGTGATGTGGGAGCAAGATGTCATCCAACCCAAACCATCTTGCAGATGGCTTCTCAGCTTAGCTAAGCAGTTCAGAGAGAGCAAGAGTGTAACATAATTACAGTGATTCTGGCATCAAAGCTGCGTTGCACCACCGAGACATATCAGCTTGTAGCCGGGAGAGCTCCAGCATGGCGCAGCATACATTGCGTAGAGCAATCCCTGTCTTGCAGGCATGCATATGTATGCATGCATAGTAGATGATGCTGTGCAGCAAACCTTGTGAGCACCACACACACAGCCAACACAGCTCTGGATCCCAAACCATGCAGGTGGTGTGGTCACGTTGCAACATTCACTTCTGGGATAATTAAAGGCACCAAGCGTTTCAGCAACTTACAAGTGACTGCAGACAAAGCCTTTAGGATTCATGTTACTCATCTATTCTAAATGCAAAGGGATGTGGAGGATCAGCTCAACTAGAAAAGCAAGGCATTCTCAGGGGAGGGTGGGGGGAAGACATTCTAAATAGAGCTAGATAATATACAAGAGCAGAAAAAATACGTTTGCATGAAATAACAACTTACAATCATGTGAAGGAAGAAAAGAAGCTTAATTCTAAATGCCATATTAACAAACCTCTCTGAGCAGAGTTGTGGACAGGTTTGTTACTGATATTTGCAGTACAGATGCTGAAGGATGTCAAAGCAAGGACATTTATTGATCCAATATTGAAAACCAGTGGAAATGAGGATCAGTAAAGAGACCACAGTTCTTCAATTACTTTTGGATTTCACCCTTTGCCAGCCAGTCGCTGGTGTGTGTGTCTGTATCCAGTGACACCTCTGCCAACCTGTCTAAGCATTTATGAATGGAAAAGGTACTTCCCAGGGAAGGCAATTCAGTATTGCCAGCAAAAGATGTGGGACAGTGTGGTTGAACAAACTCAGCCTAAAAGAATGTAATTTCTTAGGAATGTAGATGTTTTTTGCCTCATCAAAGTGTAGGTGTGTCATTATAAAGACCTCTTGGGTTAATAAATGTGACTACTCAGGTCCCACTTTTATACATAGCACTCTTGATAGAAACCTGAAATCACTGAGGCCTCAAGCCATCAGATGAAGTCCTTGCACAAAATGACAATCAACAGGGGCAGGAAAGGAACACGACCATGAGTTGAACAAGGTTGTTTGTACTTCCTCAGTGAATCACCTGAGCATCCACATCTTTGTACACAAGCAGTCATTCTAACTAGATCTCACACTTCAGAAGTTCATAGGCAGCCCCAGTAGACTGTAGTTAATTAATGCACTACTGTCAGCATTACTATCATTTTGACTTTCCTTGAAATATGAGAAGATGACTTGCTCACTGATGGCTGTAGGATGAGTAACAAGACTGGTGTGGCACACACAGGAAGTTTCTGTATGCACTCAGAGTCAAACAGCAGTCACAACTCTGCAGCCTGTTCTATGGGGCTGGTGCACACTGTCAAACTTTCAGAATGACTCTTTCACAAATGAACTGTATGATACTTTGCAAACACCTGCTCTGTGCAGAAGGGATTATTTTGATACCAAATTTGAAGCTTCAAAAGTCAGGATGTGTCTACATAAACAGGTGTGGATTAGTGCGTGTGCTTTGCATATTCTCAAAGGCAGGTGGAAGAGGAGCACATCTGCCTGCACACAGCTGGGCTGCTTATTCTTAGATGCGTTCAAACCATCCCCTTTCTCTTCTCCCCTCCAAAGAAGGCTGATCAAATCACTCAGTCAATGCTAGGTAAGTCGTTCACTCAGTTTATTTCACCCTCTTTTACCTCAAAACCAGCAATAGGTTTATATATTTTCCTTAAAGCCTCCCCAAAAGCAAAATCAATTTTCAGACAAATTTTCAGGCCTTTAAGGGAATATAACTGCAGGTGTTTTTTATGTACAAAAATAAGAAGTTGTCTGGTGATTCTTTTGGCAGCCTTAAATTTTTACTGTAAGACACAGTAAATAATGAGACAGCTGGTGAACTATGGGGAATCTGTGTCTGAAAAAACTTTGGTGCAAGAAAGCTGATTAAGTGATACTCACAGTGCTTCTAATCTTGACAGCAGCTGAAGCACAGCAGCAGGCTCAGCTTGGAGCATGAGCCTCCCATCAGTGGTGACAGAGCAGCCCTTTCTGGACTGGTTATCGTCCTGGATGGCATGAGCAATATAGATGGGGGATCTGAAAGTGACTATTTGGTTTCCTTGCTCAGATAAACTTGCAGGGAAATTATGCTCATTTTCAATTAGGTATGAGGAGTGCAGTATCTTATGCTCACTAGACTTATCCTATCTTTCAGGAAAGAAAATTCATGGTAAAAGGTGAGACAGGTTCTATTACAAGCCCGAGAGAGAGAGAGGATAGAGAGGGAAAGATGGATAAAGGCAGGAGAGTGTCACACTTCAGACCAGTGCAATAGATTGTGCTTTCTAACAGCTTACAATTTTGGGCCAGGCTATATTTTGAGGTCTTTCGTTCAGACTACCCATTAACATGGAAGACTAAAAACCATATCCTGTTTTATACAGAAGGTGCAAGGAGAAGCTATGAAAATCCCTTGGACAAGGTGATTTTGCTCCTGGGCTGCCTGTACCCCTGGGCTGCTTTTACTCTGCCATTTCTCTGAAATAAGGGCAGGGTACTGCGGTTCAGTTCTGCTGCTGCTGAACTCCTGACTCAGTTCATATAACACACCACTCAGACACATAATGTGGTGCACAAAAGAGGGTTCTCACACAGTCTGAACTGGATGGGGGTGGCAGCCTCCTTAGATTGAAAGCTTCAGTTTTGAAATGAGAACGTGGTTTGAATGAGAGAAGCAGGATCTAATCCAGAGAAAATAGATTCTCTCCTCTTTACTACTGTTTCTGAACACTCAAATAGTAGACTGGTGCAACGTGTCTCAGTGAGTTAGTACTGCAAGGAGTTAGACGGGTTCTCCTTGAATACTGCTCAGTCTCCATAAAAAGTGCAAAGTTTACACTGCCTCTTTGAGTGCCGGCAAGTTAGGTACATTCCCAAATGTATGGAAAGTATAAAATCAGTCAAGTTTCATTATGAATGGGTTTACTAATTTAGCAGACTATGGTTGAAAACTTCCCAGACTAATGTAATATCTTCTCCTTGTCAAATTCTTAAATGCATAAAAGCAGTGATTTAGAAATAAACAGTCTGTTCAGCAAGACTGCAAGCTACTGTGCTTCCAACTAGTAAATGTAGGGAAAACCTGGAAACCTTGTGAGAAAGGATTGCCTAACAGAACCATGGCCAGTGAAATCCTTGTATAGATGTGAAATAATACCAAGTGCTTGGAGGCAAAAACTGAGTGGAGGACAAACACAGAGCTATTGCAAGGCATGGACTGCCCATCTGCACCTTCATGTGACTTCCTGGATTGCAGCAGCACCCTTGGTTAAACCAACAAATATGTCTATGTGCTTGGGAGCTCAGTTGGCATTTTAGAGCTCCTCCGCAAGATTGCTTCCAACCCAAACTCATAGACACTGGATACTAAAGCCTGTCACATTAAACGTGTCTCTGGATGTTCTGTCCACAACATGACTGGGAGCATTTTCTTCAGAGCGGCTGTTACATTTCAACTCAATGCAGCAGTGCTCGGTGCCATGCTTGATTGAACAACTTGTCTCCACTATTAAAACGCAGAGAGAACTTAGACAAGCATTTAGAAGCTTTGTCATTGAATAGTTTTCTTGTCAATTGATCTATCTTGGAGGAGAAAGACAACTACTAGATCCATCAATTGCCAGCAAAAAAAACTAGGAACAGGTCTTAGTCAATTAAGTGGGCAAGTATTTCTTGACAGCTCCCTTCGGGAGATGGTTCATTTGGGGTCTGACTATTCAGCAGGATTTGCAACTCCAAGCACTGGAAAGCTGACCTTAACTGAAGGGGAGTTCATGTCTGCAATGTGCCAGTGGAGCAGCACTGTGCTAAGTACCAGCACAAACCTCTCTCTGCTCCCCTGCTGAGGGCTGAAAATCTCTTTTTTATTCCTTTTTTTCCTACCCCCAAGAGTACAAAACCCAACTTTTAAGTGGTTTAATTTTTCCTGAAGGCTCAGTATTTCCCCTTTCTGTTGATTTTTTATTGTCACGCATTTCGTGCCTTGCGCTGTTCATCTCAAACCCTGGTAGCTCTTGCTCCTTCCAGGTGCCATACCTTGAACAAGCAGCAACACATGGTCAGGGGGTGCACTGGGATGGAGCTCAGAACAGACTGAGAACTCACTTAGTCAAAATCACTTTTCTCATTGATGAATGGTGAAAAATAACCACACAGAATGCAAGGGGAACACCTGTTTACCTACAGCTGTGCCATGTGGGTGCAGCCCATTGAGCCATTCCCTGCCATTCCTACTCTTGATATGAGGTTTAAGCTTTCACTGTACACTGCCCTTTTTTTGCCCAGAGTCCCAGGTGTACCAGATATCCCAGGACACTTCTATGTCAGAAAAGCCTGGCATCACAAACACATCCTTGTCACTGAGGCATCCTTCCTTGGGAAGCTGTTTCCATCTCCTTCAGCATTAGAAATTGCTTGCCCTGACCTCTTCTAATGGGTGCTGCTAGCAATTCTTCTCACAATCCCTGCTCAGCAAAGCCTTCTGGCTTGAGACAGGAGCAAGTATCTTTCACCCATTTTACAAATAAAACTCCCCTAAAAGTTTCTCTGTCTCTTCACTGAGTACCAAAAACTTGGTTTCTTCATGGGATTAGCTTGTGCAGGTGTGTGCAGAATGTGCTCAGAAAAAGCCAAGTGCTGACCAGGACTTCCTGATGCACAAATACGTGTAATATTGTCAACCCTGTCATCATTCTGCAGAGCTTGCCAAATCTGTTTTGCTTCTACTGCGTGAAAGTAGAGTAACTCTCTCTTCCTGCCTGAGCTATGCCCCAAATGCTCTCAGTGCACCACTACACTAATTATTACACTTAGAAGTAAGGCAGCAGACAGTCAGATACTGTACTTCAGGCAAAAAATCCCTGTTGAGATTCAGCCACTGCATGAGAACATAGCAAAATTTAAAATGTTCCAGATTTTTCAAAACTACATATTAATGCAAAAACCCAGATGCAGATCATGCCTATTTAGAGATGTTAAAGACTGATAAATCATATTTGCCACCCTTGCAATCAGTTTAAGTTTCAATTTAAGTAGAACTGAATCACCCAAGCATTTATTTCCATTACAGATGGGTGGATTCAGGCTGTAAGGTTTACATGTCCAGTTTTATTTTCCTCATGTTTGCACCAATTCATTCTCCAGACTAATAAAAGTTGCAGAAAATAGTATTCACAGTGGATGTGCTCCAAAAAATGTGAAGCTCTGATGTCCATGAATACAACCAAATAATTTGGAAAATAGATTTTCTATGTCCTAAATTAAAACTAGATTAGTGATGAAAGTTCAGTTGTCATTCACTTAATGATGTCATCACAGATACCAAGGGATGTGCTCAGCCACTAATTACAAACATCGAGTTTACAAGGAGTCTGTGTGGAGCTGAGAAACGTAATGGCCAGTCTGTGAAAGGAATCACTGCTCATTTTCCCATTATATTTATAGAAAGTGATGCCAATAAATGAAGCAAAATGCAGAATGCTTCACTGCAATCAGCCCTGTAACTTGTAACAATTGCAATAAATCACCTTTCAGCCAGGATGGCATCTTTTGATGTGTTTTTATGTCTTGTCCAGCACAGCATGGCCATGATCCAGCAGTGGGACTCCTTCAGCAATACCTGGAAGGGAGCAGCAGCTGCCAGGTGGCTGCAGCACAAGGGAGAACTTGGCTCCCTCCTACTCTGCACCTGGGGCGCTGCCAGAGGGATTCTTCCGACCCCTAGGGGCACAGCAAACTGCTCAGCATGAAAAGATTTGCTTCACCACTGCAGAGGATTGTGCTCTTCAGAAAACCGCTGGAGGTTTTTTGGGGGGTGGTTTTTTTTTGGTTGGGTTTTCTGGGTTGTTTGTTTTTTTTAACAGAAAAGGGAAGGTCAGTAGCACTGCAGTCCACAGTCAGGAGCTCTGTGGGATGCATTCGCTGCTGGGGGATGCCCAGGAGCCCAGTCACTGAACCCCATTGGAGGGAGCAGATAGCCAGGCTGGGCTCGAGGTCTGAACTAATGCCACTGGTGCCCCATTTTCTGCTGTCCTGCAGCTGGGATGTGGATGAAGGGTGGCTTGCCACCTTTCCACCCATGGCAAGTGGACCCACCCTGGATTGAACCTGGGAGAGGCAGCACCCCACTGAGGCACTGGCTGTCAAAAACACTTCAACCCTCAAGACCCATCTCCCAGGAGTTGCACATCCTGGTTGTTGGCAGCAGAGGACCTCCAGGGAGGCTCAGTCACAGAAACAGAAATGTTCCTGCTTCCCATTCAATGTAAAATAATTGCCTGAATCCGTATGAGGAAATCCTCTCCCTGGAGCAGCTTTGGGGCTATGACAAGAAGGCGTGCTCCACTTCTGGCAGATATAAAGCAATTTATCCTTTTTGCCATAGAAAGCCCTGCATTTCTTTCAAGACATGACAGTGGTGTATATTAGCATATGATGAGGAAAGAAATTGCAATAAATTGTCTGGGGTGGTTTGGTGGATTTTTTTTTTTTGGCCACCACGGGCCATTTTCTGTCTACAGAGTTTTGTCAGCAATTTCTGTGAGTTTATCCCCACTCTGCCATTGTTGATGTTTTGCTGCTGTAAATCTGCCTGTAAGGCACTACTTGCAAAAGCAGCATATAAAGCAGAAATTTGTCCTTTGCCTTTTGAGCAAACTAGAGGCAGCAATTACATAAGCTGGCTCCCCAGTTCTGTCAGACAGTCAGGAGTCTGCTTCACTGGTTTCCTCTTCTTGCAAAAGTTTTGGGGTTGAGGTAGTATTTGTATACCCCATATATATACTCACATACATGTGCATTGATACAAGCACATATGAAAGTATGGATATATACATATATGTGTGTGTATGCATATATATATACATGTCCCTGTGTGTACATTCATATATATATGAGACAGAGGTTCCAGGTGTAGGACTGTGTACCTATAATTATCTAGACTCTTTTGGTAAAACTTACTGTACACATCTTTATTACAGAAAGAATGACTGAAAGTGTATTTTACATCTTTTTTCCTCTTTAATATCTATCTAATTTTATTTCTGTGTTTCGTTCTTTCTTTTTCTCTCTGTTTTATTTTTTCCCTTTCTGTCAAAATGTATTGGATAATATATGGAGACTAAAATTGGCTTTACAGCAACAGTTTTGCTATGTCTACTTCGGGAGGACAAAAATCTTTTGAATAATTGTTTGTAATGAAGATGCATTTGAATATATACTCTGTGTCTCTCACCATCAATGCTCATCCCATGTCTGCAACTTAATGTAACGATACTACTATGCTTACATGACATGTTATTGGCAGTGTGGTATGTAAGCACATATAGAAACATACGCTTGAAAAGAATGATGAAAATGTTAGCATATATAAAATTAACGCATAGATCTCAACACTGGCATGCTTCTGTATGGGTACATGTGCTTTGTTTCTGTATGGATCAGCCAGCCTTCCTATGAGTGCATGTGTGTGGGAGGAAAGGATATGATTATGGATTTGCTAACATCCTGTGTGAATGTAGACTGAAACTGAAAACATGGAGGAAATTATAGAATCTATTTTTAAAGTCTACATTACTGCAAATGTTGCTTCATCAAGCTCTTATCATTGCTGATTAATTATGTAGAATGAATGAAGATGAGTTCTAGCCTTATCTTCCATCTCTGCTTTGGAGAAGAAATTTGAGCAGGGTGTTTTGGGACACTCTCAAAGAGGCGTTTCAGCAGAGAGTGGAGTGAATACCATAACCTTATTTTTTTGTCCCCTGGACTTTCCACAGTTACTGATGTCTCTCTTCATGCACGAGATTATTGATCTCCATGGTAGTAATGAAAGACGAAAAGGTCAGTTTTTAAATGTGAACAGTAGGGACCACTTACTACTACAATGGCTGATGTAGGAAATGTGTGCCCTTGCCTTTTGCAAAGATCTCCATTTTATCAAAAATATTGACCTACTGTGTGAAGATCTCCCTTTCCTATCTTTTTGTCTTCATACCACTTCTGTCCAGCACTTCCAGAATGAAACCTATTTTACTTTTGATAGCTCCCTGCCTCCTAATTTTCTTCTTTCCCAACATGGGAGGCACTTGTATTAAGCCACCTGAAGCACAGCTCCTTGCTGTGGTGGTGCTTTCCTGATGGCTGCTGGAGGTGGCGACCCATCTGGAGGGCACCCTCCCCAGTACAGCACCCCAATGGTGCTGGAGGGTGCCAGCACAGGAGAGAGCTCCTACAGCTGTTCTCGTAGGTTGGCAGTGTGGCTGCCAGATGTGTGGATCCAGGCTCAGCCACAGGAGACAGAGGTGGGATAGAGAGCACTAATGTGGTTGGGGGCAATCAGATGAGGAAAAAGGGGAGCAGGATATGGGGAGTTAGGTTATTATATTTTATTATATTTTATTATTCAGGGAAAATGAAGAATGGGTACTAGGGATGAGAGCTCAGCAATAGATGAGCAATCCCTGGACTGACAGGCCCACAGTTTGGGAATACAGGGACCGGAAAACACCCCAGCCTGATAACTGTGGTGTGACAATTACAGCTTCTGCAAATATCAAGGCATTTCTAAGTTGCAGGCACAGCTGCATCATGTTTCAGATAATAGAGTGCCTCACTGTTGTTATGCATTTTAACTTCCTTCCTTCCTTCCTTCCTTCCTTCCTTCCTTCCTTCCTTCCTTCCTTCCTTCCTTCCTTCCTTCCTTCCTTCCT
>VZTX01017446.1:140014-161048 GCA_013400915.1 Pardalotus punctatus
ATATGGCATCACATATATATATATATATATAAAAATGTATATATATATATAATGCAACTGGAAGAGGTTCAATTTGCAGAGATTAAGGTGAACATCAGAGCAGAAATTCCACAAGGATGACACCTATGAAATTACAAAGAGTAATTTGGAAAACTGTGCTTCTTAAGCACTGAGGGGAACAAGAGTGCATTGTAAGGTACAGGATCTCTCACAGTTAATAGCTGTATTACAGTGATGTAGTGTTCACGTTATAGTTTAACATGAATCACAATGCTGACTGATGCTTAAATACCATATTATTTTATATAGGCTATATATGCACTGTGTTTATGACATTATTTTTATCTGTCCCTGTAATGCAAGTTTAGAACTTTCCTGAGCTAGTCCCTATGAGTTATGTACAGTACTGGGTAAAACCCTTATGAAGTTTAATTTAACCAGTGCTCAAGTAATGTGGTTTTTTTCTTTCTTTTTTTTTTTCATTAGGAAGTAAATAGAGTTTAGAAGTTTCCCTTGACAGTAAGCACAAGTTTATCTTCAACTGGTTTTGGATTATAATGCAGCAAATGAAACTTGGGAGTTCCAGTAGTTATCTGGCAAGTGAGTGACACAGACTAGGGTTAAGAATGTGACCATCCACTATGAATAGTTCCCACTTACATCTTTAGTATGTGTATTTATAGAACTACTTATTTTATGCTTAATGCATTTAGTGGTGGGATCGCTGGAATTTGTTCCTGGGCCCACTTTACTTTTAGAAAGCAGCACAAACTGCTGTCTGCTTGGGGTCTGACAAGAGATGGTATTTAATATTTATCTTGTTTACACCTAAAAATGAGGAAAGAGCGAGTTTGGTAACTATAGATCTAAGCATTTGCATGTCCATTTGCTAGCTGAACATTCAATCACAGAAGTTGCACAAACAAATTAGGCATACAGCTACACAAACATAGTTTGAAAAATTGGGCCATGCGTGGGTGTGTGCATTAAATATTTTACAAGCTGAACAATCACCCTGGAGTATTTTAGGTTTGAGATAGATAAATGATATGTCCATCCAAATTTACATCTAAGCAAATATTCAAAGATGAATATGCATAAAATATTTCAATTTTTCAGGCGTTATGGGTGTCTTTCCTTCAGAGCAGGGCCAGGCAGAACGCCATACCTCTTGCAGTTTGGTTCTGTGACACAAAAGTAGCAAAAAGGCTATTGCCAGAGTCCAGCTTAGCTAAAAATATTTCCAATAATCTATTTCATTGCTGCAGTATAGCAGACGTTAACAGTGACACAAGCACTCAAAAGGTAAACCAATGGAGTGACTGGGAGAGAGGACACCCAGTGCTGCGACTCAGTCACAGTGGGAAAGGTTCACTGACAGGTTCAGGAGTTTTGGGGAGTTTTGCTGTCCCTCCACAGCATTATTTCAGTACAGCCCCCAGGTTTGCATGCGATGCCTAAAGCCTAGTGATGTGGGGCTTCCTGTGGATGGGCAGTCTGGAGTCTTGGCTTTATATCTCAAACCTCCTGGGAACAGGCAACAACATCTGTTCCATGGTATCATCCACATCCCAGCATGGCTGGACTCCATCCCCTCCCAACAGCTTCACCTTCTCCTTGATGAGGGCACAGCTCCAGCAAGAAGAGTGACGAACCTCACCCTCCTGAAGTTACCCTGCTGAACCATTTTCTTTTCTGAATCCAGGACTTCCTTTTTGTGTTTCATGTTGTAATCACAGAATCTAAGCTAGTGGCCCACGAAGTGGACTGTCAAAGGCAAGCCTATGGCTAAGTTATGAGCAGAATTTGGGAGTGGATTTGGAAACAGGCACTGGCTTGGACCAAAGGACATTGTTTGTTTTCCAGCAGCTTAGTCTTGCTGTTCAAGGGTGCTCCCAGGATTTCCCGGGTGACTAACATTACCTCCTGGCACCAAAGGCTTCCCTGCTGTACTCAGTCCTACTACAAGGCTCATATCCCATATCCACTTAAGTTAATTATTACTTGTATTGAAACACTCCCTTTTAATTAATGGGAGAGTTGATGATCTCATATGTTTATCTGTTAGCAGTTTTGTTACTTTTTAATAAGTAGAACCCTAGAATGACACAAACCCACCGCATCAAATGATGGTGGCTGATTGTCACCTTAAATGGTAGACAGGGCTGTGGTTTAGGGAAAACCCTACCATTCAGGGCCACGTTCTTCCATGTGGTGTTTGGTGTACACCACCAGCCAACAACCACTCTGAGAGGTCCAGCAAGTCTCTTTGAAGGGCAGGCAATGGAAGAGGAAAAAACAAGTCAACAACAATAAACTAGCAGCCTTTTACATGACACGCCTATAAGTGAGCAGTCCTCATTCCTAAGAGGCTGGCAGATTACCACAATGATTCTTGCAGCTGACTGATTTGTCAAACATTGTTATTTTGTCTTCTTTTTTTCAATGGAGATCTCTCTTTTGTCTGCTGTCTTGAAGAAACACCCCAGAAATATATTTCCATTTCAGTTTCTGCTCATCAGGATGGGGATGCAAGTGAGGGGAGAAGAAAGAAAAGGTAAACAACTCCCCATGTGTATTTCCTGGTAGTGTTGCCTGAACGGGTACATGTCAAGCACAGAAATGCAGAAGACAGAGCACACCAGAACTGCTTAGAAACTATCACCTTTACCCATTTGCAAGCAGCATTGCCAGCATTACTTACATTTCTCTGCCCAGAATGTCCCTGAACCACCAAGACTGGGAAAACCTGTGGGAAAAGTAAAGAAAGCCCAAGGTACCTTATTTTTCCACAGCAGTTCCTATGGGCAGCACCTTTGTGTGTGCCTCTCCTCTTCCTTCCCCTGCCCTGACATGGTGAGGGTTGGTGCCCATGGGTCTGCAGGGACCTTACTGAACAGGCATTGCAGAGAAGGCTCAGCCCACTTCTGGGTGTGAGACAAATGCAGACTGTCCAGAGAAGATCTCTCCTGGTACAGATTTCAGAAAGTATGTTTTCTTCATCAGTAAACAAACAATGAGTCATTGGCTGTCACATGGGAGAAAATGAGATTACAAAGGATGTATAAGTAAATAAATTAGTTCCCGTTAGTCATGGCAACAGCTCAGTGTTTCCACCCAAATGTTTTATTCCAATTCATCTTTCTGTCTTTATTTTTGTAATATTGTTGCTCTTTTACTTTAGGGAATGCAATTCTAATAAGATTCTCTTGGAAATAGTTCTACAAATTCAGTTCTTGTGTTACACTACATTTGAGGACAGTCTTAATTTTTTGACATTTATGTCCAGGGATGGAGCTGTGGGGGAAGAAATGAAGCTGTACTCTCCTCTGCCCTGATGGTGCTGCAGGTCTTGCATGTGGCATTTGTCAATTGACCTGCAAAAGGAGCTTTTATGATACATGCATCTGTTGCTCAGCTCCCTGCCCCAAATGTAAGTGCATTACACTCTATCTGTTTTACAGATGCCATCCAATAGAGCTCTGGAGGTTTGCTGACCCCTGTCCCCAGGCATTGATGCCAGAATATTGTGATCCAAAGAACTGTGTCTCTCTGGGGAAATGCCTATTTAAAAACATGCTTCTGCTCCAGTCCTTTCCTTTACATCTGCATCTCAGAGCAGTTGATGAAAACTTCTTGTGTTTTCCCCAGATCCTGCAGAGATGGAAATCTTGCAGAAGAGCTGTGTTTTTGTCCTTGGTTTTAATTAGTTTTTTTCAAAGATCTTATTTTGCTATAGATGCCTAATAGTCTACAAATTATGTAAGGTGTTTCGAATATGTGTATTTATTACAACTCCTATAATCTCAGTCCATGCCAAAAGCACACCCTCCAAAGTAGGGGAAGTTGGAAATTGTCAGTCACATCTTGAATTAAATGCCACAGTTCTTATCTATAGGCAAAAGTGGATGTTACTGTTTTCACTAAGGTATGAAAAAGACTTCAGAAATTATTCCAGAGAACTGAATTATTTAAGTATTACCATTATTCACAGATTTCCCCAAAGTTATTTTCCCTGGTTTTGTCTCATTGTAAGATGTAGGAGGAATTTAGTTGAGTTGGCACAAACACCTTTTCTGGTACATTCTTCAATGTGTGAAACAAAGAAAATCCCTTCTTTTTAAAATAATATTAAAAATCATTTCCTCCACTCTCTGAGTAAAACTGTTTTTATACTTGCAGATGCTGTTAAATATATCTGTTCTAACTGTAAAATTCACTTTGAGCTATAAAGGTGATGGCATTTGCTTGGGGCAGCTGCTCAGGAGTGACTCAGGAGCCATGCAGGAGGACTACAGAAGTATGCTCACAGCCAGCATTAGCAACATAAATCTCTTCATACTATAAATGAATCAGTTTGATTTGGTTTGAATTTTTAGGTCAGTGGACCACAAATGTACTTGGACCTCTAGTTCCACTGTATTTCCTGTATGTTCAATGACAATACTTTATTGAGACTATTGTCTTTAGTCATCCAGCAGAGGTGATGAGTGTGGGAAGTAGAGGGGGAAAGCAGAGTGGAAGGGACTTTAGACCCTGTATGTGCCAACAGGTGCTGCAAGATTTGTGAGTGCATCAGGTAGACAGCCTGGAGCTATCTCTTCCCTGCTGTTTAGACAAGGACTCTTCTTATTCCTGGGCTTGCAGAGATGTTTAGGCTGCAATAAATTGAAACTGCCCTATCAAATTCTCAAGGCTCTCAAACCTTGGAGGCAATGTTAGTAAAAATTTAAAATAGGGGATTTCTCAGATTATTCATGCAGTCAACTTAAAAGGCTATGGGATTTGTTCCAGTAAAGCAGAGAATTTTTTCATTATCGGTGTTAGCAATAATCATAAGCTGAGGTCTGTGATTCAGTTTATGGTGGCCTTAATTTATAATGGACAACTTTATTTTTAACAACAAAAGTGAGAGGATAGCAAAATTCTGTTAAAGGTAATTAACTCCACAGAGCAGGGCTGAAGGCTGCTCTAAAGAGTGAAAAAAAACCCCAAACAGATCTATAATGGGTGATGAACTTTATCCTCTTTCTTTCCAGCAGGTTAACTTTAAAGTATCTTTTTTTGTAAATTTTTTTTTAATTGACACTTAATGAAATAATTTAAATACTACAGAGCTATGTTTAGTTCCGCTTACTGTTGTTGTCAAGGTCGTCTCTACATGAAACCTGAACAGGTCAGGTGGAGCAATGTGTGGGTGAAAGCACTTCCTCTACACAAAGTGTAGCAAGACAGATTGTATGTAAACAAGTACTGATTCATTGTCTTGTCTTTGAATGAAAGGAACAATTTTGTTTCTAAATTCTCCATCTTCACTTCTGAGTGGAGAACAGATTCTCTGATGCTGGACTGAATAAATCACAGCTTGTGTTCTGTTATTTCACTTTTTGTTTTTATTTAGAAGGTTTTTTTCTTTCAAGAATGGAAAGTAAATATATGAGCCTCATGGAGAAAAAATAAATTCATTTCTTTCAAGGCAATCCATCTGATTTGATTTGTTCATTTAACAGAAGAAAGTGAGGTTAAAAACCAGCTCTCCAAAGGCCAGCTCTGAGAGAGCAAGAAGGTGAGAATTTACCCATCTCAACCTGTCAAGAGCTGATTCTATTAATCCCTATGCTGCTGCACATCAAATATGTAAGGTTAACAATTAAAGAATGGATATTTTCATTCATTTAGATTACAGGTAAAGTAAGAAATTGAGGGCTGGGTTTATTTTTTCAATACTTTTGAGACACCAAAAACACTTGAAGCAAAATAATTTTGGTTCTTATTTTATGAATGTAAAAGTATTTATATTTTCTTGTTGAGACAGTGGGTGGGAGCAGTGAAATCAGGAGCATTGTGTTGAATTTCATCTCTGATAATGAATTCCTTTTTGATCAAAGGCAAGTCTCCTAACAGCTGCACACTGTAATTTCTTTGTCCTAAATGTAGCTGTATATAAAGTATACCTGCCTCATGGGATATTCCAGCAATGAATAGAACCGTATATGTTGAAAGTACTACATAATGCCACTATAGCTGATATTTAGGTTGATGCTTTACAGCCTAGGTGTCTGGAACACTTTTCTAATTACCTCATTATTTTCTTTACTGCTTATGTGGTAGCCTGTCCAGGCAGAACCAATTAGGCAGTGACAAGGAAAGAGGCAGAGATGTTTATAATCAAGCCACCAAAAAGTCCAGAGATTTTTTATGTATTTGAAATATGTCCAGCCTCCCCCGGAGGGGGGAGGAGGGGAGGTTGAGTTTGGAGTTTGGGTTTTTGTTTGGATTTTTTTAAGACTCTGGTATTTGCAAACATTTTGTTGTTTCCAAGCACTGCCTAGCTAAAGATGATACATAATATTTGAATGTACTAGCTATTTTCTGAGATTCTTGGGAAGTCACAATATAGACAAAGGTTACCATCAGTGTCACATTGGACATGTAAAAATCTGTGCACCGCAGAGTATTTATTTAGGTAAGAAAAGTTTATGCAGCTTATGGAAGAATTACTCTGCAAGGAAATTCAATTTCAGTAGCTTTTTTATCTAATTTCCTCAGTTCCTCTGTCATCCCCTAAGCTCAACCCTTTCTTTAGGAGCCCTGAGTGAGCAGGGAAAAATGTATTGAATTTAATGGTTGGCTTGGGAAGTGTTCCCCAAAGGACTGTTTGTCCATTATAATTGGCTGTTTGCTGCACTTTCTTTTACTGGCTATAGGGACATGAGTACTTACATTTCCTCTCTTTCTCAAAACATTGTGGTTTAGCTGAGTGGTTTAGACTAAACTGAAGAGATATATCACTGCTAGAGAGGATGGTTTATTTTGGTCTTTTTTACCTGCGTGTTTTCAAACTGTGAGCATCAGGCTGTGTGTGGGAGTGGTGCTGCAGCAGGCGGATGAGCAGGAGTCCTCATCGCCCATTCCTACACACACAGACACAGAGAATTGTTTTCCCCAAATGCTCTGCTCTGTTGTAGAGTGGAATATGGAGATGGGAGCAAGGCCAGGGACCTCTGCACAGAAAGCTTGGTGTGCTGGGAAAGGCAGATTTCACAGGGACTTAGTACAATGTCTCTCAAAAACACTGTGCAGTTTAGCTGTAGGCAAGGCAGGGTTGACCACACTGTGACTTGCATTAATCGCACCACTCAGACCGAGCCAGAGGACAGACTGCAGTCAAGGTCAACCAGGGCTGTCCTTGAAGTCACCCTGGCCTCACCCATGGTACAGAGGACGTGCTGAAGCTGCTCACTGCCCCTTCAGCTTGGCTGGGGTGCTCTGCTGTTCCTCAAGGACCACACATCTTTTCAGCTGCACTGCCTGGCTGTGCTGCTGCTCTGCTGAACAAAGGGACATTACCTTTCACCAGAATCAGCTCTGATAAAATGTTTCTTCAGAGGGACAGTCAATATGCCTGGGCCCTCGCAGCTTCCCAGTGGCTTGGCCCCCACCTTCAGGACGTGTCCTCTGGCAGCCTGTATCCTGAAACCCTGGTGCCAGGACGCCTGCTCGCCCACGGACAGCTGGGCTTGGCGCCTGAAGAAACCTGTTCGCACTCTGGCTGCAATGAGCTCAGCAGCCTATTGCTTGCTCCTTCTCTGGGAAAGCTTACACTTAAGAGACCGGCAAAGAAGCTCTGAGCACGCTCCAGTCACGTGCAGAAAGGATTTGGATTACAACTCTCCAGCTGCATGTGCAGCCTAAGCGTCCTGGCCTTGTGCAAATGCAGTGGACTTTACCTATTGATTTGTGTTTTCCTCTCCAAGAGGACTTTCATATGAGACAGTTGTTCAGAAATTAATTCGTGCTACACTAGTGATTGTATTATTATTGCTCCCATGCTGCTATTGATATAGATGATATTTTACAGGAAATCATGAAGAAAAGACTATGGTTTTGAGCGAGGTTGTAATTTAAAGTTATCCAGATAACATGATCCATGTTTGTATTCTCACTTAAATAGCATTGCAGTGGTACAATATCAGCTCTAGTCTAGGTGATGCTCTGACCTAGGTTTTCAAAATGACCATATTTATTCTAATTGATAGGTTTCACATTTTAGACCTGGTTCATCAACCTGAAGTATGAACTAGTGAGCACTGAAACCTGAGGCAAAATTTTCTTGTGTATGAATAAGAGATACAGGAGTCCAGTATATGTACTTAATGTAGAAATGCCTTCTCTCTTTATCTGCCTGGGATGTATGAGATGCGTCTGCAGTTCATGGTTTTATTTTATAGAAGGTATATTTTATTGCCTCAGACTTCATGAAAATGAAAGAATCAGTGATCATATTCAATTAGTCTAAATAGCGCCACTTCATCATTTGTAATAGCAGACAAAATAACCTAAAATATGCCCAAGTAAATTGCTTTTTGCATACATACTATTAATTTTATGTTGTTCTAGTGTGAACATCCCCGTTGAACACTTTCCTGCATTGGACATACTGATTACGCTATTCATTTAGCAAGCACAAAATGAATAGAAGTGCTATTAAATACACCAGATCATTTGGATCAGAATACATCCACTTCCTTGAAAAATGAAGGCTGGGAAGAGCATGTAGGAATAACAGCAAACATGTAAACTTAGGAGGTGCAGTTCAATCTGGGACCAGAAAGTGGAGGTGATGTTCCTGTGTTTGGCTCTGCCTGGGCTGGCAGCAGCCACAAGGCAGGATGAGCCAGGGCTTCTGCTCTCTGGGGCCAAGATGTAACTGGGAGCAAAAGAAACCGGGTGGAGGGGATAGGATTACTGCCTGCTGTCTCTCCTACCAGAATGAGGGTCAACACGATCCACTGATTTATTTGTGGGAGAGAAGTTAGATGAAATAATATAGTAATCCTATACCCAGACTCTCTCTTCCCTGACTGGAATCTTCCAATAATTTCCCAATAGAGACTCTGTCTCCCTCTCTGAAGCTGTTTGTTATTTGTAATTTTTAACAACAAAACGCTGTTTCCTAAGACTTGGAGAAGTTTATTCCTTCGTCAAATCCACTTCCACCTAATGTACATAAAGGATTTGTTCCTAATACATGAAAATCTGTAAAATAAGTCACTTGTAGCAGATTTTTTCTTGTCTAAATACATCTATCAATTTAATCTGAAGAAATTAGACACCTCATGTAACAGTAAATGAATGTTCAAGAAAAGTAGGGAGAATTGGAAGGCTGATTCTTCAATCACTTAAAAAATCATGAACACACATTTTCTGAGCAGCCCTGAAACAGTTTGCAGGAGTAGTTTTTAGGTGGCTAAGGATGGCTCACTGCGCTTCTACAGTAGTTCAGGAGAGAAAATGTGGGGGTAGAGGCTCTACATGACATTGCTTCAGCTTCCTGATTGTATGACGGCAACTTAATGAACTGCTTAGGGCTTGACCCAATGAAAGGTTTAAGTGACTAAAAAAAGCTTATGTATTATTAAGATTCCTGTACTCAACATTGTAAATCCATACCTTCCTGTCTGATTTCACAAGTCTCTAAATGCTGTCAATTCTGCGCCTACACGTGCCTGGGACTGTCCCTGATACTCGTCATGTCTGGGTGTGATCGTAACCCAAAAATACATCACTTGTTTGCCTTAAGGGCCTGTCACAATAGGCTTGGCACCCAACCATTGGAGGGATCCACCACAGGAGGCAGCAGTGGTTATGGAGCAGCTTTGACCAGAATATGCTCCACCTTTGTTGTTGAAGGTAAAGGCAAATTAATGGGGCTGGAGAAAGGGTGTGTAGTGCCACTGCATAATATGTCAGGTACTTACATGGAAAGAAGAGAGTCAGTAAAATCCAGAGATCTCTATCTCCTAGTGAGCAAAGCAAGTTCAGGATCCCTTCATCCTGGCCAGAGGAACAGGGGTGGGAACTCTAAGACATGTTCATGCACCATGTCTCTTGGTGCCAGGTTGCTCCCTGCAGAGGGTGCTGGCTGAGAACATTAATATTCTCACCCCTTTGCCCCAAAGGTTTGGCATCACAAATCCCAGGGACTTAAATAAACCACTTTGTGACCCCAAAGCTGGAGGTCCCACCCATTGCTCACACCCTTGCCACCACACAGTTTCTCTCTGTATCTCGTGGTGACACCAGCACTCACGTGTTGGCTTTGTACTTGAATCACCCCAGTTCAGCATCCTGGAAGAAAACAAACAGCAAACCCTACATAGCTTTATGCCACACTAGTGAGTCAAAGGGAGGGTCCAGTCAGGGCCAAAGCTGGTATAAGCAGGGTGCAGGACTGGGAAGAGAAGAGGCACATGCTGCCTCTCTTCTTTGTCCTTAGCTGAACATTTTGGTGGCTGCATCCACAGGCTCCATGTGTGCTCTACAAGGAACACATTGCCGAGCTCCGGGTTTGGGGCCTGCTTGCTCATACTGACCACTTCTGCTGGTGAAAATATTAACAAAGATCTGAAAAAGTAGAGTAGTAAAATTTCATCAGGAAAATATTAATTAATATAAGCATAGGCAGCTATACAAACAGTCACATACAGCTCAAACAGTGGCTGCTGGGGATATGTTCGTATTAGATACATACTCTCCTGCCTTTGAATAAATGTTTCTCTCAGAGCATAAACATTTATGATTTAATCTAGGAATTAGCCTTAGAGACACCACAAATGTCTAGGGTAATATCAACCTTTGTCTCAGCTAATCAATTGCTGTTGGTCAGCAAATAATTAATCTGATTTGAGCAGTTCTTAGGTGACACTGGTGAAACCCACACACTTCTACACTGCTGCAGGCAAAGAACTGTGACCAAAACACAGTTCTGAATGAGACAGGTTGCTTCATCCTTGGCACTAGCTCAGCTGATGTATGCAGACAGCAGAGATCAAGCTTACCAAAACCCTTCTGCTCATCCTGCCCTTTAGAAGGCAAGGAACTGCCAGATGAGGGTCCATAAATATATCACTATTTGACCTTGAGATACATAAAACCAGTACAGCATTCATCTAAGTGAGAGAAGTTAATTGGTGGAAATATTCCTCAAGATGCTTTATTCTGTTTATGCAGAACGTTACATCAATTGAAGATATAAGCAGGAAGTACCTGGGAAATGACAATTGGAATGTGAAGCAGATTTGCTATATGTCTTAATATTACATTATGGCAAAAAAGACACACAGGCCTATTTGAGATTGAAACCCTTTTTTAAAATATTCATATTATTAAAGAGAAAGAGAGAAAGAAGAAATTAGCAGGAAAAAAGGAAAATAGGAAAGGGAGGAAAGAAAAATGTCTTTTGAGAGTTAATTCTTCAACAATTTTCCTCTGTTTTTGAGCTGGCACTCCATGACAACATTTCCATTATATGCTCTCTCTGGTGAATTGCTATCAAAGCAATACAGGACTTTTCCATTGAGAGGAAAATTGGCAAGGCTTTCTTGTTTACTGCAAAGGTAACAATTCTGATAAAGTAATGGACATAATTATGACACTTTTAGCCAAATTGTGGGAAAAATAACTTTACATTCCCTTAGCCTGGCCATTGCACCTAAATGTGTTATTCTTAAAATCAACACTGATGTTGCTTGTTAACAGCATCCCTGCTTGGAGAGGGCTGTGCGCACTTGGTGACCTCCTGGCTTCAACAAATCATAGTAAAAACACTCTCCCTGCAAGTGCAGCTTAAGGATTTTCACAGCAATTGGTACTCTCAATAGACTCAGTTTTGGAAGAAGAGTGTGAGATTGACTTCCAGAGGCAGCAAGTGAAGCTCTGGGCTAGAAGGGGACTGGGCAGTAGTATCTATCTCAGCAGAGCCCCTCTGCAGTCCTTCCAGGCTCCACTGTGGACTGCTGCTTCTTCCCAACTGCCCTTGAAAGATTAAGCCCTGTCTAAGACTGAAATATAAATGGGTAGATGCTGCACTGCTATAGTGACCATGCCATCCCCATTATAAAGATTCACAGTGTAGTGCAAGCCCCATTAAGAAAAACACTCTGAATGCAGTATGAAGTAGATCTAGGCTGTTTAGAAGCACTTAGAAAACCAAAGGATTACTATTTTTTCAATGTTTTCCCTTTGTGGTTCTCAAAGTGTTTTATGAACATTCATCAAGCCTATGCTATAACACCTGTGAGGTGTTAAAATATTGCTACTTTCCCAAGTGTGGCTAATGCAATTTTTGGGCACCCACATGGAGATATGTGAAAGTTTCAGAGATACAAAACACCCAGAACTATCAGCCACTGGTACACATAACTTGTGACCCCAAATAAGCACTACTAAAAATGCAATGGAGGACTTACTTTTATTTATCTCCTAGTAAAAAACAGCTTAGAAGTAAAAATATTTTCAAGTGTGCCTCCTCCGCTCTGAGAGCAAGAAACTTTTCATTTACTTGCACTTCTTTGCCTGAAGGAAACTGAGACAACCTAACTAAAGATGCAATTCAGGCAGTTTTGTCTGTAAGTAAAACAAAGTACACACCATATTGGATGACTCACAGTGAAATTGCAAGAGCAGATAAAATCAGTGGGAGCCATGAGCTTTTCCGTATACATTTTCAGAGTTACTGACACCAAAGCATGAGGCAGAGCAGTGTTAGACACCTGCTAGGGAAAGATGCAATTAAAACACACGGCATTGTGAGACGATGTGTTGAACAGGCAAAGAGCAATGTGGGGACCAGCACAAAGCAGGGTTCATAACATCTTTAGACCAGCGTGAACAACATATCAACATAAAGGCACATTTTATTCCCTCTGGCTTGGATACTTCCCAGGAATTCCCCTCCTGGGGGTGTTTAGGTGGAGAGGGCCCAATGACTAGGAGGTTTGGGACAGGAATGGGGAGAATGCAACCACTCCCCATTATCATTTTTCCCACCCACCCTCCCACGGTGAGCAGCTTTTCTCCCTCCCTACACTTTCACAGGAGCTCTGAAGCAGCTGGCAAAGGGAGGCATGCCAGCTACAGCTCTGCTGGCAGGGGCCCTTAAGGGGGCTGCAAAGGCAAGCGACCTTAAGCTCTGACCCTCTGCAGTGTTCCCTGTGGTCTGCTGGGAAACTCCTAAGGTAAATGAAACTGTTCTTTGGGGTGAGGGCAGAGGAAATGGTCTTTTCCTGCATGATCTGCAAAATGACCATCATGATATACCAGTATCAACACAAGGTAAATGAGCTATGATTAAGTTTGCCTACACAATTAGCTCTGTCAGCTAGGAACCTCACCCATCAAATTTTAAATCCCATGAGAGCAGGTTACTGCAGTGTTGAGCTCTACAGAAAGTCCAAGTGTAGGCAATTTCAAACCTAGAGCAGACCCAATTGTTAGTATTGGGTCAAATAACTCATTGATTGGAGCGCTACATTTTCACATGGCAGGTGAACAGCACTGCGCCTCCTGCCTGGCTATGGCAAGCAATCTCCACTCAGGAGAGGTTTGGCATTGAAAGAGCTGTAATATTTTAAATTGGGAATTTGGGGAGCCATGCAGACCTTTGGTCTGGAATAGACTATTTCTTGCTGAGAGTAGAAATTGCTCCTATATTTGCCAGATGGCACTGACTCAGATGTTCATCCAGAGTCCTCTCATGCATGTGTCCATGTATGTTCACAGACTACAGATAAACATATAGTGACTTAAGTTAGTGTGACAAAGGTGTTTGGCTAATGAGTGTCCAAACTGCAAACACAATCAATACACCCAACATTTGTTGAAGAAAAAATACCACCTGATATATTTCAGTTGGGTACTGGATTTTTCAGCTAAATCAGGACTGACTTTGCCACTGCAAATCATAATGCTAAAATTTACCACCTGTATGTAATGCTCTCTGTGTTTTACATCTACAAATTATCCCTCCATCATTCTAGTGAACTATTACTATAATCGTATAAAACCCAGGAATACTAAACTACCAAAGCTTTACTGGCTAAGTCAAAGCTATACAGCACTTGGGTGACAGTGACATATAGAAAACAAAGACGAGGAACAATGATTTCTGACTTATTTTTCCTGTCTCTAGACAATTCTTATATGTAATAGAGATCAGCTAAAAGAATGGTAATGAAGTAGCTTACATATGCTCAGCCATTTTCTATTGCCATGTTGCTGTCTTTGCAATAGCAGCTCAAAAAGCGTTTGCTTTACAAAGCCCCATCCAAATCCAACACCCCAATTGTATTTTGAAACCTGATTGTTTTCTTCTAGCTTCTTTGTCCCTACTAAAAAATTTGTTACTTAAACTGTAATACAATCAATATTTAAAAAATATTTTACTTTATTTCAGTTAACAACCCATATTTATGATTTTGTATAGTTAAAATTTTCTCCACCTCTGATTTAATAATTCAGTGTTTCCAGATTCTTTTATGTAATATTTGTATTTGACCATTGATTTTTATATTGCTGTCTGGTATTCAGTTTTTCTATTATGTATAATCATTCAGCAATTTCAATTATAACTGATGGAGTCAGGAAAATTTCACTTTCAACCATATTAGTTCTTCACACTATTTTTCTCTCAGCTAATTCTAATTTTAATTAGATTGAGCAGCAATTGATTGCACTGATGTACTATTCAATTAATTCCACAGTGATGACTGAGGTTATTTGCTGAGTGACAGCAAAATACCAGAGTACATCAAATTTTACAATAATTACATATCAGTTTACTGGAAACAGTGGTCTATCATCTTGTATATCCGAATGCTGATTTTAAAGTTAGACCTATTTAGATATTTTTTAACCTACTTCCCACTGGAAAATAAGTATTACTTAATTTGTTAGGTGTAGAGATCATGAGCTCTGTAACATTAAGAAGGAACCTTAAAAACTGACCACACAAAATATCTCAAATTTTAATTTTTCATCAGAGGCAGGTGGAGTTTTGGTTTGTTATTGTGTGCCCATTATTTTTTTGCCTCCCATTATTGTAGATCATGTTGATACAGGGAAAATAATCTAGTGATCACATTACTCTTATAGTCTTTTTTGTCTTTTAATTCTGGATTGAAAAGGAATATACAAACTACACTTCTGTATTTTCTGAACCAGAAAAAAATAGATTTGACTATGACCATTGTAGATTGTAGATGATGTTTGATCTGCATGGATTGTACATCTGTCTAGACTGTAGACTAAAACCTTGTGCACTGATCAGTAAGTGTCTGCATTACCCATTCAAACAGGAAACGTTGCACGAAGGTAAAATTCATGCCAGCATATAATAGCAGAAAATGACTTACACTGTCTGACCTAATTCAGAATCATCAACCTCAAACATTCAAAAATTCAATCAGGACACCAATCATGAAACTAATGTAAAATCCTGATTTAAAAGCACATTGATTTTTCTTTTATCTACAAGTTTCTAAGTTCACACAGATCAGGCTTCCAGACTTTCCCTGGCAGTCATGAAGGACAAAAACATTGTTTTGAATGTTGCACTTTTTGCATAATCTTATGCTTCAAGGTTCAGTGCTCTGAGAGATACAAAATATTTTGTATAAAAATTACAATAACTGGCAAAACAGTTTTCAAAGGCAGGGCCTATGATTAGTCACCAGTTATTAGAAAATAATTGGGAAGGCTAATGAGGAGCATTTGTTTCCTTCTCTGCAGTTAACTACAGAATTGTCAGCTTGTGAAACTGACACCAGTTAGAGCTCTAAAGGGTGAAGTCAGCTCTTTGATATGAAGTTGATAATTAAGGCTGCAGACACATAGTAGAGGGCCAAGCAGGAATTTAAACCCAAGTCAGCATGATGTCACAGGATTGTTGTGTTGCCTTCACTCACAACCTGCAGCTACTTTTTCAACCTCTTCGCCCAAATCAGTGCCACCATCCCTCTGCTCCATTTGCCCAGGCTCTTGGGGTGACACAATCCACTAATATATCTACGGATCTGCAGCACATCACTGCCATTTTTCAGACCACGGCTGCTGTACCAAGCTGGGATGGGCCAGAGAAGAAGTTCTGTCCAGGCACACAAATGCTGCCACAACAAAAGGTTGTGGCTGTGGGTCCTCAAGGAAGCTGCCCTGGAGCTTGGCGCATGGAGTTTGAAGGCCCATGGGATGAGCTTCCCTGCATCAGTAGCAACTACATACACTTGGAAAATGTTCCTTCCAGGCAAAGAAAGCACTGGTCCCTGGGCTTATACAACTCATAAACTGGTCATGCAGCCTACTGGATCTCCAAATACAATAACGTCCTCCGTTTCTCTTCTGTTGCCTCTCCCTACACATTTTTTCCCCATGAGAGGGGAGTATCAGCTTGCAGTCCTAAGCAAAGTCCAGTGTGGGCAATTACATTTTGCTGACATAACCTACCACAGCAGTGGAATGCTGTATCCTGCACCACTGGCTCTGAACTGTTGCATGGCTCTGGCATATGTCAGGGGGTTGTGCTCCTCCCTTGAAACGGCTGCACCTCATAGCTGGAAGATGCAATGCCCATGTCTCTGCACTGTGCAGAACAGCCAACTCTGGACAAGATTTGGTATTTAAGTGCAAAATGGAGATTACACAGCAGAGTCATAGCATTTAAGAGCAGTATTTTGAATTTCAAAACTGTATGAAAGATCAGTTTTAACCTTTGAATAGAGTTCAAAAGATGTCCCTCAGCACACTTCCACTTTTAAATAAACAGGAGAATCAAGGGCCCTGACATTTCCAAAGCCCAAAACAGCAGTTTGTTTTCCTTACATAAATACTTTGAATCTCAGTAACTGTCTACAAAAGATAACGTTAGAATTTGTCATAGTAAAATGTGATCTGCTGATAGATTTAGCTTGCAGTTTTACAGCACCTTTGGGGAGCTTTGGTCCATTGAATAGAAGAATTTGGATTTTTTTGAGCTCTAAGGACACGTTCTTCCCCTCAACGTTTTTTGTAAATGTCATTGAAGATGCAGCAGCCATGCAGTAAGTGAGAAAAGCAGCTGCCTTACCGTCAGGCTGAATTAGAATCATAGTGCAAATATACTTAAGTGACTCAGCAGTAACTAAGTGAGTATTTGGGATCTATTCTCCCCGGTAATGGTCATGTAATTCCCCTTCATCTACATGGGAATTGAGCATATGTTTTAAGCAGAAATGTCTAGTGATGTAAACCCTTCAAGGAGATTTTTTTCTTGAGAGAAAAGACACTGACAGAAGTTTTCTGTTATCTTCTGTTACTTTGTTGTTTGTGCTATTAAAATTAGCATTTTTTTCCAAGTTAGAGAGAATTAAAAATCACCTTGTTTTCCCCCAGAGTGCCCTGTTTTTTTTACCTTTTTATTTGCTAGTGATACAGTATTAACAACCCCACGTGTATAAATAGAGTTTATTAGACTATTGATACCTTTAAAAGGCAGTTTTGAAAATCAGGAGTAGTGGTTTTTGAAACTGGTTTATCACAGAATCATAGCATCGATTAGGTTTTGAAAAGACCTCTCAGATCATGGAGTCCAAGCTATATTAATTTAGATTTAGGTATATTTTCTTCCCAATGGACTAACAGAGAGTGACCAAACACCTGTGCTGTCCACCTCTGAACTGGACTATGCTGTTTTCCAGATGTTCAACTTACCAGTCCCTCTTTCTCACATCTCTGCTAAAAAGTCTCCCTGTGGGAATGGGTATTCTCATATATGCTCATACTCTGGATAGAGCAGCTGGTGAGAAAACCTGAGCATCTGGAGAAAAGATTAGGTATTTGTGCAGAAGACTGAAGGAGCCACCTCTGGGAGGTGGTGGTTGTCTCCTTCCACAAGGGTGTAAATACATTAGCTTGGTTTGGATCTGTATGCCTGGGATCCATACGGTTGCATGCCCATCTCATGGAAGTCACTGCTCTGCCAGGTGGGTGGTAAAGCACAAGCAGCATCACACAGGGGACAGAAAATGAGTAGTCATGAAAAAAGGTGAAGAAAAATAAGGAACTGTAAGCCAAAAGAGACAATATCTTCTTTTAAGCCTCTTGTGCAAGACACGAATGTCAAGATGAATTGACTGCCATTATATAATTGCAAAATAGACCTACCACACAACCTCTGAGTTTGGGGTTTGCATGTAGCCCTGTTTGAAGCAGCAGTATGAGGCATGGTGTTTCTTTGCCGAAGACACAGATACATATTTCTATTGCTTAACCATTTTTTCTTTTTTTCGTGGGTTTGTTTGGTGGTTTTTTTTGTTTTGTTTTTTTTTTTTTTTTAATATATAGTTATAGCCTTGGGCTGGGAAAAATAGTCATGCTCTTCTCTCCAGTGCACATATTTTCTAAGGACAGCACCATTCTTATGCATATGCAAAAGTGCATGCTTTACATATTTACTTTCTTTATACAAAATAGTGTGCCTGCCACATCATGTACTGCTTTCACTTCTGTGCATATTCCCCCAAATTTATCATCTTCTCATATTTAGAATGTAATTCTCACTCAAATCACAAGCAGACAGCTCTTCTTAATAACAGTTATTCCAGAGATAACAGCTAATTATGACATTTCAAAAGGCATACATTAATATTTCAGTAGGCTCAATGTTTTGAAATACTACTCGGCAACATCTTGGTTGTTTTTGTGGGGAAACCTAAGGATCCATTCAGAAAATAGGCAGTTAAAACCTCCTTCAACATACAAACCCTTGCAAACACTTTATACAGTGTCTTCTGTTCATCGTAAGCCACAGTTTGAAGAAAAAAACAGCTTTAATAGATCGCTTCTTAATGTAATTAAGTATATTTAACAACAGTATGCTTCAGAGTCCTTAAATTAGTCCTTTGCCTCAAGACAATGTATTCCTCCAAATCCCTCCCTAAAACATTCTTATTCTGTAAATCTTATTACCATTAATCTGCTAAAGATAGGTGTGTTTTATCATTTTTTTTCAGATACCTGGAAAGCTTTGAGAGCTACTGCTCATTCAGCAGCTTATAGTTCCAAACACTTCTGGAGGTCTAACTTAGCCTGGAAACCTTGAAGGGTTCATGCCACCTTGCCTTGGACATCCTCAACTCAACAGTGCTATAGGGAAAAGAACAAAGTGGAGGATTCACTGTGGGATAGCATTAGCAAGGGCGTGGTAAAGAACAAAACTGAGACTGAAACCTAACTGTGTACTATAAATGCAAAGGAGAGTAGGGATAATTCACCTCTCTATCACTTTCACAGTGAATTTTGTTCCAGAAACAACAGAGACTTTTATCTGAAAGTCCTTGGATGACCGATCCCATTTAAATTCAGCCTAAGCCTCTGCAAGCTGGAGTAAGGCCTGACCACGCTGTGAGGTGGAGGCAGCAGGGACCCCAAATATTTTCCAGCTCTAAAAAACCATGGTCAGTTTATTGTTTCAAAAGGAAGATTAACACCTCTCTGAATTGAAGTCAAATGCATGCATGAAAAGCCAGGAAAGGAGCTTTCTGTTCCTCCCTGAGGTGCGTGCAGTCTTTCTTGGAAGAAAAAAGTGGCCACATTTTCCTTTCAGGTTTATCTCACAGGCATGTGAAAGGCACTTGGGGCTTCCCAAACCATCAATTAAATGCTGTGAGAATTTGTAAAAGTTAACAAGGGGAAGAAGGAGTTATTTGAGGATTTCCAAACTATTTTAAGACGGAACATGGAAAGATTGCTGAGAGCACATTTTTAAATCGTTGTATTTCAAGCATTTAAAATCTTTGTCCCAAGATCTCACCACTAGATTTAGCTTGGTCAGAGAAAACAAAACAGCAGGGCTGCTGACTTTAATTTGGATTTGGAAAGAGTGGTGTAGCCTAGCCTTGCCCCCCCCCCAAGCCAGGAAATGTCTCCCAGAGAGAATCAGTAAGGCAAACACTCCAGCCTCCTCTCCCTCAAAGCTGCCATGTTGTGAAGGGTTTACAATGTTTTAGAGGGGCTTTCCCCTTTGCCCATGCCTGCCCCGAGGGATGATCTTTCCCCACAGCCCAGGGACACTACTGGGGGGAGTGTGCCAAGGGGAAGGCACTGGGGCTGGCAGGTTGGCCATTCCCACTAGAGACCAGGCCCACCATGGGGGCCTCCTGTCCTCTGCTTTTAACCATTTGTGGAGGTCTTTCCTCGAGTGGAGGGGCACAGGGCCTGGTACGGTCTGGACATACACCCAGCGACAGAGCTCTCTTTTGGAATTGGCGTACCCCAAGGACTGGCCTGAAGTTGTCTCATGAGAGGTTTATGGTGGTTATTAGAAAAAACGTTCTTCACCCAGAGGGTGGTTGGGCACTGGAACAGGCTCCCCAGGGAAGCAGTCGCAGCACCAATCCTGACGGAGTTCAAGTATGGTGGGATTCTTGGAGTGTCCCGTGCTGGGCAAAGAGTTGGACTCGATGATCCTTGTAGGTGCCTTCCAACCCAGGATATTCTGTGATCCTGCGGCTTGGGGAGGCTGCTGTGCCCACCACCCTCTCCCGAGGGCACAGCACCTGTGCAGGCACATACCGACTCCCCGTAATACCAATATTACGGCTGCTACGCGAGGCGCTGAGGCTGAAACTTCGCCCCGGGCCGCAGGGAAGAGAAGGGCCGGGAACAGCTGGGGCTGCGGCCGCCCCGCGGCCAATGGGCGGCGGCGGAGGCTCTCTGATACCGCGGCTGGAAATTCCCCAGCGCCTCGGGCCCTCGGAGCCCCCGGCCCGCGGCAGCCCTGGGGCGATTCGCGGCGCACCCCGTCCCCGCTCCAGGGCGCTTCCCCCGGCCGAGCCCCGATGCGCCCGTCCCCTATCCCCGGGTCTTTCAGCGTTCTCCTGTACTCTTCCCGGGCGCTTCCGCTCCCAGCAAGGCAGCTTCTCCAAAAACGCCGGGTCCCACGGGGCTGAAGGGGCACCAGGGCAGGGGTAGGAGGCGTCAGGGCGCTCCCGCCGGGCAGGGCCCCCTTTGCCCCGCCCCGCGGTCCCGGAGAGGTCCTCCCGCAGAGGGGAGGGAGCTACCCAGGCTGTCCCTGCCCGTCCTTCCTGCGCTCGGGCGGGGGAACAGCGGCCCTCCTGGCGGGCAAGGGGGAGCCCGGGGAGCTCCTCCCGCGCGATCCCGGCAGCGGCAGCGGCAGGAAGGGCAGGGCGGGGGCGGGGGCTGTGCTTGTGCCGGGGGTGGG
>VZTX01017446.1:161759-388481 GCA_013400915.1 Pardalotus punctatus
TTTCTTTCCATCACCGACTTTCGCCTGTAGTAGAGCTGAGGCCCGGGATTTTCTCCAGGAGCCCGGGGCACTGTGGCCCCGGTCGATGCCAGTGTAGGTAAAGGACATAAAGGTAAAATTACAGTGTTTGGTGTGAGTGTTTGGTGAAGCGCATCACTGTGTGTTTTGGGAAGAAAATTACTGAAGTTTGCAAGTCTTCTTGCCCTGTTTTTAATTAAAAATGTGCCCAGGCCAACAGCTGCCCCTTGCTGGCAGGGGAGGCACTTTGTTCTATCTCAGATCAGGTTGTCAGATCGGGATTCAGGTTTGTAATTCAGGTCTGACCTGCAGCTGGCTGATCATGAGTGCTCTCGGCTCTAGTACCTACGTTAATATCTTCCGCTGCGTTTTGATCGTGAATGTGGCCCCCTGTGTGTATCGGGGTTATTCCATGAGTTCCATGTAGCATTTCACTTGGAACTGCCATGTTTTTGTAAAACAAAGTGAAACCTTTTGTTATTTTAAAACTTGAATTGTGAAAGTAGGCAAGAATTTAGAGCGTTCTTCAGCTTGAACAGCGTTTCTTCCCCTTCCCATGAAGCATTTTTGTTTCTGAGGAACATACTGCTGCTGTTCTAGCAGCTCAGTGTGGGAGAATTAGACTTCTCTTTCATGAAATTGGGTAGTGGCCTTTGTAAAAACAAATTTTTATGGCCTAACCACGCGTGGTTTCTATCATTGGAAGTTTGGACTGGTCACTTAATATGGAGGAATTTGAAAGGACTCACTGGGTAGGAGATTATGAAGAATTTCTGTTTGAAAGTACTTGTTTTGCCACTGCTTTTTAGGAATCTGAAGCAGTCAGCACCACTTAGATGATGTTAATGGTACTGTGTTTTCATTTTTAGGATTATAATTTCTGAAGTAATGTTGTTGCGTCTCTGAAATACTGATTTCACAACTGGAAATCAAAATCCGCTGTCTTGCCCAAGTCTTTTTAAGAAGTTAAGCAGATCACTTTGTCTTTGTAACTGACTTTCTTCTTGTGACTTTGACAGAAGATGTCACTTTTGGGAACAGTGAATAAATGTAGCAGTAGCAGGGACCTGTACCATGAAGATCAAGGCTGTAATTAGCAAATATTTTTATATAGGCCATGAAACAGATACAGGTTCATTATAATGTTAGCTCTTGTTGCTGTTATTCTGTCATTGCAACATTAGCTGTTGCATTTGCCTCCTACCAGGTTACATTTCCGATTGCTTCTGTGAAAGAAAAGGTTACACAAAATCTCTTTTGCTATATTTTCCCAAAACTAACAGCAGAGTTAGTCCTTGATAGTCTGGATGATCCTTTTATTACATCCCTGCTACTGAATGTATGGTAAATTCAGAACTTCAGCCTTTGCCTTGTTGCTGCATAGAAAGGGAACTTATCTCCCCTGCCTGTCTTTTCTTCTCTGGTTTCCTGGCTAGCTGTTTGGAAGCTTAAAGAAAGGTGTTTGCACTCTTCTGTGTCGCCTTGCATCTTCTGTTAGCTAAAGAATAAGGACAAGGTCAGTGGCATTTGCTGCTTTTCCAGCCTTTGTTTTTTTGTGCCTTGTGTTGCTGTTGGTATGTTAATCCTTTGCAGCGCTCGTGGCTTTCCTCAGTAAAAACTGTAACAGTGGCAACTCGAAAAGTGATACGCAGATAGCTCTGTTTGCTGGTTGTGGTCTTGAGCAGCAGCAAACCTATCCAGAGTATCTGCATTTTTCATGCTCCTTGAGCATAAAAGCTGCTTCCAGACTCATGGAGACAGGTGCTGTATCAATTTACTTGCCGCAGGTTTGAAATCAAAACCAAGGCATCTTTGAATGCAAAGTGTATGTTCCAGAAAAATATTTTCTGTTTGCTTTGAGGGACTGATGGTTTCTAAACTGTGGGTATTCCCAAACCCCCACTCCCACTGTGTTTTGAGGAAGGAGAATTGCTGATGTGGATTTATTAGAGATGTTTGAGGGAGTTTTTAGGTAGCTGAAAGCTGTGAAATAGATGCTGTCATGTTTCGGATAGTCTAGTCAGACCGGGGTGAGGTGCTGGGTGCTCATTGCTGGACACCCTGCTCCCCCAAAGTAGGTCATCTGACATGTTGAAAAGGTGGAGAGTTGAGGCACCTCTGCAGGAGAGCTGCTTTCTGCTTCTAATGAAATAATAAACTTAAAGGCAGTAAGCTTTTTCCTTGTGTTTACTAGGTATACAGAAATGTTATCGAACAATAGTTTCCAGGGAGTGAAAGTCAAGAATTCTTACTAGTTCCTGAAGTGAAAGAGAGCTGGCATGGTGTTTGTTATGTGGGAAGGAACATTGTTTCTTCATCCTGAGGTGGAGAACTGTGACCTCCACTAATCATTTCACCTGTGTACCATTGTCCAGTCTTTTGAAAAGGTTACTACATGAGATTGTGGTACACCTTTTGAAAAATGACTTTTCTGTTTGTTTTTCTTTTCAGATTTATGCATGTTGGCCCAGGAATCCTAAAGTTATTTCTGTTTTAGGTAGTTCCAATTTAAATCTTTCTTGCAAATTAATTAAGCCCATTAGTTTCCCCATAATAATGTAGTCATCAGTGTTCTGCCCAATTAAACTGTTGCTCTGTTCAGTGGTGGGTAAAATAATTCTTCCAAATGTTAAGTTTTTGTTGTTTTGGTTTTTTTTTTTCCTTGAAGTAATCCTTTTTCCCCATCATAAGGATTCTTAATTGTTTCATAAATGCTAATGACATGAGTAAGTTAAAAGTGCATTGAAATATGAAATATGTATTTTTTCTATTAAGTATATGTGACACAGCAAATTAATTTGTTTCTTGCCATTAATGAAGTGAGTTCATATTTTAAACCCAGCATAAATAATAACTTTGTGTGCGGTGAGGTGGCCTGGCAGTGTACATTTTAAAGATTTAATAGAGTATTGCGAATTTTAAGAATTCAGGTGCAGGGGAATAAATCTTGATTAGAGAATAGCAACCCGTTGCATTTTAAATTAGTGCAGCTATACACAAAACCCTGGTGTCAGTAAAGTTTTACAAATAACTCATGCTAAGAAAAACATCAGAGTGGAAGCTCAGGCATGCTGGTATAGCCTGTATTTGTTCACGGTTGTAGAAACAAACTTTGTGGCTTAGAGGCTTTTTTGCACTGTAGCTTTGCTATGCTGGTTTTGGTGCTGATCTCATTAGACAGTATTAATATGGTGACGTGTAACTGTTATTGATTATTCAGTGGAGCAGACAGTGTGGTGCACAAGCTGGCACACTTGGCAGATCCCTAAATTCGCAAAAGTGTTGCTTCTCTCTTAGAATCATAACAAAGTACAGGTGCAAAATAAAATGCTATACGGGTGTGTTTTTACCTTACCCAGTTTTCCTCAACTCATATTGGTTACTGTTTGTAGGGTACACAGAACCGTAGAAACAGACATGAAAACAGATGGTGAGATATACCACAGATAGAATATAGCTGAAACTGCATTAGACAAAAGTGGTACACATAGTATGTTTACAAAATCGGGTAGCAACTGTCTTAAGCAACCTTGTTTTTAAAATCTCTTTTTAAATAAATGAAAGTAAATGCAAACTTTGTTTCAAATAAGATGTTTAATCAGAAAAAGAAATCTAGTTAGGTAGCCTGAGGTTCCGCAGGTTGTGCTGTTTGGATAGGTGGGGCACTCGTTTCCTCTGTTGCTTCAGAGGTATCTATTGTGTGGTGCTTGGTGGTGATGTGGATGGTATTTGCTGTGCCAGGGCTGGGCTGATTAGCCAAGGTGGATCAATAACCAAAAATAAATGAGCAGGCCTTCAGTTTATTACCTATTTGATAGAAAGGCAGATTTTAGCCTTCTTAGCCATTTGAAGTTTCTGCATTCCAGAAATGATCAGAGTATTTATGAGGGCCTTAATAAGAGAAGTGACACGAGTGTGGAAGCAGGTACTGAGGTTTATGGGGAAGCCAGAGGCTGTGGATGCTCTTCCTGATTCAGGGTCACATCCTCTTACAGTGTGAAAAGCTGCTTTTAGCTGAGTGCCATCTCTTGCCTGTTTTTCCCTACGGGTTACATTGGATCGCCTCTGTGCAAATAGAGAGGAGCCATCAGACTCTGTATGAGAAAGGGAAGAGGCTTAACAAAAGCAGGTGCTTTTTGCTCATGCTGGGATGGGATTATTGGTTTTTCTAGCAGTGCATTGTTTAAAAAAATATGTGTTTTATTTTTAAGAAAATAGAAGCAAGCTCTTGGAAAAAAATTTGTCAATTTCTCTTTGGATTTAACTATACTGTACTTGTTTATATTCAGAAAGTCATTGAACACTGTTTTAGAACCTTTCCTTCAAAATAAGATTAGATGCTTGCAGGGGTGGGAATGTTTAGAAAGGAATGATGGTATTCATTAAGCATATAAACTATAAATGAAACATACTGGTATTTTTGAATACATCCATGTCAAATTTAAGTTGGCTGAAATAATGCTTTTTGTATACCAATTAAGTACTAGTTAACTATATAGCAAAATAAAACACCTAATTCCTTCAGTCCTTTCACAGGTTTGGGAGAGAAGAGAAACACTATGTCCTGTTAAAACTTATTCTGTATAGAGGGTTAAACTGGTGTGTTACCCTAAATTTCTTTAGGGCATTCTGGACTAATAAATATTTCAAGGAACAGCAATAAATTAAACCTCCTGTTTAGCAAAACCTGGCACTGATACCAAAGAAGAGTCCCAAGCATCGATCATACTGACCTCTTGGTTTTGATGCAGTAAGAACACCCTCAGCATACCATGTCTTCAAGGTTTTTCCTTCCTGTTCTCACAGTACTCATGTATCCATCACACTCGTTTTCTCCCACATCCTTTGTGTGTCAGACTTGGCTCTCAGTGCCATCCTGGGCTGCTGCTGTTTCAGGGGAGCTGACTTCTTAGTTGACATCCTAATGATGTTCAGATGACGACAAGAAAAGTATTTTTCAACCTTTTAATGCAGAAGGAGAGATACGTGGCTCTGTGATATGCTCTCGGGCTGAATTTTGATAGCTGTCATGACAACAAATGGCACGTTCATTTCCCTGAATGGATGGTGTCCTTCCAGACACACACAGAGTGTTATCAAATTTGACAGGTCTTGAATGATGGCGTGTCAAGGATTCTGGATTCCACCACAGGAGGCTTGGGCTGCTGCAAATGCACACTGCCACCTGGCTTAGCAAAACTTACTCCGTAGGCTTCTTCTTGGGTTTGAGTTCAGGTTTTTTTTAGGGTTTTTTATTGTTTTTGTTTTTTTTTTGTTTTTTTTTTACAAGTATCCATTGGATTTTTGTTTTAAATAGATTTAATATTGGTTGAAAATGTAATTGGTAATTTTAGATTGAAAGTTTGTTCGCTAAGTAGTAGAAGAGAAAAAAAGTAGTTGGGCTTCATCCAGTCACTTAAAGATGCATGCATGTTAGATGCATTCAGTATTTTTAGTAAAAATTTCAGGAAAACCAGCAGGATAGGTTTTTGAGTATTTGTTAGGTTGGAAGAGAATGCTCTGATCACTGACTTTTTTCATTTTGTGTTCGTGCTGTCAGTCAGTGATGGTACAAACACTCTGTGGTAGTTCAGCTGTAGAGTGTGGGGCCACGAGCTGACACTTGTGTAGATGGGCTGCAAACAGGGGCAATCAGTGCACAGATAGCTTATTTGGTTTATTTATAGGCTTGGTTGTTGTTTATTTGTAAGGTTGCAGTCTCAGTTGACCAGGTGTTTCTGGTTTAACCAGACTGAAGAAGTCCTGTAAGTTGGGCAAAACCCCTTAAATGCTGGGTTTTGTGTATTTTGTATTGGAATGTTAAGCTGGATTATGGTCTATTAGTCTCTAATGCTGTGGTAGCTGACTCAAATGAGCTGCAAACAGCAGTTTTTCATGTGCAGTGGTGTATTTATTTATTTATAGTTACGAATTACTTTTGTTAACTATACTGTCTGGCTATACCTATAGTATAAATGAATTGAAAACTGGTACCTTTTAGGTGCTGGAAATAAGGTACCATGTTTGTATCTTTAATTAGTACTTCCTATCAGAACTTGAAATTCTGTGGATGTAGCAACTTTGGAAATGTAAGTTAAGACATAGCATTTTTCCCAGGGAATATTGAAATTTTGTAAAAGTCCCTTTAAAAAATAGCTATTTTTTTAGCTTTGTGGTTTTAATTAAGAATGTTTTTGTTCCAGTCATAAAAGAAGTTGGTTATGGTATATCTTGCTTATGTGTACTTTCCTTTAATCATAGCATGTTGAATGCAAAAATATCTAGGTGGCATTTGAAGATATAAAGATGTGCCTTTTTACATCAAAAAAAGAATGAAGTCATTTAGACTATAAACATCCGGAACTTCACCTTTCCTGTCTTTCAGAAAAAAGATGAAAAGAAAAATTGATGATCAATCTCCTTCCTTTAGATTTTCAGGTCTGTAGGCAGTCTTTCTGCTAGTGCTGCAGGGATAATATAGAAATAATTATATTGTGGACTATTCATAAATTCACACTGTTTTGAATTCCATTTAATTCAAATAGAGAAAGAAATTAATGCTAATATCCCAGATAATTAATGCTATAATAAAGGATCTGCCTTCCACTTGACACTAAATGACTTATGTTCTGTTACATTAAAATACTTAAATGATTTTGAGCATTCAATATTAAAATTCTAGTTCATGAATATTAGAAATTTAATCAGATATCTCAGTAAGGACTGTGTGGATTGTATTGAGTTTAAACACTGGTAATCACAAAGCTTGTGTTTAGCACAAGTATCAAAATATGACCCATCATTTTTATGAGCTTTAAGGCTCTTAAGGGATGCATGGGGAATCATAATGAACTGAAATGTTATAGACTTCCTATGGCAGAAGACTGGTAAACTCTGGGTAATGTCATTACTGTGAGAATGTATGTCTTCCTCCGTTAGTCTTGTCTTGTAATACTCTTGGTTATATTCCTGTAGGATCTTTTCTGGTTTTGCTGACAGGAGATTTGGGATGTTTATTTTATTGAGATATTTCTTTCACACCTCTGAAAGATGCGATGTCAAAGCTTTGCCAAAGTTTCATTCTTTGTTTTGTATCCCAACTTTTCCCTCCATTGCTGTAGCCCTGTGGAAAATGCAAACATGAGCTTAGTACCACTAGTGCTCCTATTGGAGCAAATGTCTCTTACTTACGAAACACAAAGCTGAGCCATAAGTACATCTTTTCCAAGACAAGAGCCACAGTTACATTGCAAGTCAACTCTTTTTTAGTTACACATTCTTTACTTGTCAAGACATGTATATTGAATTATGTGTTGAACTTCTGCTGTAGTGTCACACAGCCAGCTTATTTTTAGAGACAGACTTTATGCCTATACATTGTGTATTAGATTATCAGCAGTCCCATAAAGTCAGTGTGGCCTCTAGTAGTTTAGGGTTGTTCAATGGACGGTAGTACTGAGCTCTTACAGAATGGGTGTGGATCAGGCAGTGCTTGATATAATGCCTGCTTAAGTTGCTGGAAAAGGAAGTTAATCCCTCAAGGGGGAAACAAGGAATTAGTTAGTTTGGTGTTTAATTTAAAAACATGGAAACCTAGACTTTAAAACAGAAAATCAAAATATATGAAAATGGGAAAAATGGGAAAACTAAAATGTGATGCAAGAAAGGCTCTTAAATGCATTGAGGGTTGAAATTCCTGTTTTGGAGGAATCAAGGTTTGAAGATAAATATATTAATGCAGATCATGGGAATTCATGACTTAAAATGCTTTGCCCCCCATAAAACATAAAACTGTATTAGATTGTTTAGTGGTGCAGATAGACCTGATTTCAATGTTCTGTTATAAAAATCTTTTCAGCTTGCCCTTGTGATTTTTCTGTTCTGTTCTTTTATTTCTTTTTCTTTCTTTCTGGATAGATAATTTTTAGTGGTTAAGTAGTTGGTCATTTGGATTCCTTTGAGTTAATATAAGTGATATACTCATGGTTAAAAGAAGATAGCATACATAACTGCAATCTGAATTAATGGCCATTGACTTACTCTTCTGCAGTAATGGCATACATACCATTACTGAGTGTACATAGCATTTGAAGCAGCCTGGTATTTAGTAGATTATACTATGCTTGCTAAGCAGGTAGTAAAATTTTAAATGCTTTGTTCTTCAAAAGTAGCAATCCTGAATTGGTTGTCAGTGAGTCACGAATGCAGGTGAGTCAAGGTGGAGTTGTTCTAGAGAGGAGGTCATTTTTCCATTTCCCCAGTTCCTGGTCGGCTCTGCCTGCCTGTTGCCCACCTGACTGGTAGCAGCCCTTGGCTCTTGTTTCTGCCCCATTTTCCTGCCACAGGCTTTTTTGAGTGTGAGAGATGGTTTACCAAATGTCATGCCTGATGTTAAGCAGCTGGATTTAAATGGATTTTTAAATTGCTGATACTGATGTTCTAAAATTGGGGTGCCTAATAGATGTAAGAAGACCCCCACAAAACCCAACAACAATCAAAACTCTAAACCCCAGTATTAATACTTCCAACTGGTATTAATATAATTCATAGATTTGGCAGTTGTGTAGATGCCCCTTGAGATTTTCTTAGGGAAGTACCATTTTATTTTATGAATCTGTAAATACTTAATTCAAGAAAAGCTTTGATTTAGTTGATGCATATCTTGATTGTTGTGCTGTCTAAACTGATGGCAATCACATGTGCCTTTCCTTTGTTAATCTTTTCCCTTCTTCTTTTCCATTGTGCAGTGTTTTGTAGATAATTAGGATTGGAAGTAACCTTGATTGTGAGTGGACATGTTTTTGGGTTGTCTATAATCCGTTCATATGGCAAAGAAAATAAAATATTAGATAAAGCTAGAAAAAATGGTATCCTGTCTAGCGTGATTGCACTCATTTGGGAGTGAGTAAGATTTGACTGGAACATTGTAGTCATGTGATGTGCCAAAGTAGAGTTGATGAGATTTCTGAAGCGAGGATACACTTGAACCCGTGTTTATAAGACTTCTGTGTAAATGTTTTTAACTTTCTTCTTCTGTGAATATGTTCTGGAATTGTGTTAGGGTATTGGGGTGGTCTCCCATGTGTTAGTCAATACATATCTTTCCTTAAATAAAAAGAAACATTTTTACACTGAGAAATGTAATAAATAAATGTTTTGCATTGATTTTCTATAATTTTCCATGCCATTGATTTAAAGTACTGCAAATTCGTGGAATTCTAAAATGACCGTGTTACTGTTTTGTGCAGAAATCTGTGTATTCCTGCAGCTGCTGTGTGTGACTGATCATCATATGTTGACTTGCATCTCTCAGCCCTTTGCTCTAATGCCTCTTTCAAAGCATCTGAATCTGCCTCCTTGCCCCATCTCCCTTCTGCTCCCTTTGCAGTACCAGGGAGCACAGGTCAATGCTTCAGAAATCCATGTCCTCGGTTAATGCACTCTTTCCAAGCAGCACAGGGGCTGTCAGGTAGCTGAATGGCATCCAGCTGCTGCGTTATGAAGCCCTTTGTCTAACGATCTGCTGTTAAAGTTCCCGTGGAGGCTATTACTCATGTATTCTTCATGCCGGAAGAGCCTTTCCATTAAATTAACAGCTGTGAATAGGATTTTGATGAAGGTATTTTTGTTAGTGTTTTGTTGGCTCACTATTCTAAATGTGTAGTCGCACACAATCGCAGAAATGAGGTTGTCTGTTTGCTTATATCTGCTCAGGGTAGAAGTAAATATAGAGTCCTTTGCAGGTTATTCTGTTGAATATCATGTTCTCATTTTGTACCTTCATATATGTATGCTTGCAACTTGGTATTTGGGACTGATTAATTAAATCTGAGTTTAATGTGGTCCAGATTGGGGTAGGATTTACCAGTATGAACTGGCTTTGGGCTAAGATGAATTGTATAAAAATAACACTGTACTTTCCTTCGCTATACATCCTCCTCTTTCTGCTTGTCTACTCTTTTTAGTGTGGGAGAGCTGCAGTAGAGACAATTGTGTGATGAGGTTGAGCACTGGATCCCAGTGTCATAGGGTGTTGAGGGAATGGCAGAAGAAATATTATTTCAGTTTTTCTGTTTTCTAATAGCTGGATATTCTCATTTTTGTAATATTTCTTCAGAACATGGCTGTTCTGAAAAGTCTGTGTTGTTCCATACTGAAATGAAACGTAGCCTGGGGTTTTCAGCTTGTAGATGTGCTGTAATATACCTACTGACAGTTGCTGATTCTGAGAACTTTATATGCAACACTGATGTGAAACTTATAAATTTTTAAGGGCAGGTAAAGGAAAGAGAGTTGGAAAATAGAAATCTTGAGTTTAGGAAGAGTTAGACAAAGGATATATGATTCACAGTTGGTAGCCTTAAATGTGTATGTACGCTTCAAAAAATTTCATTTGAGCATACTTCCAAGATTGTTTTTTAAAGTAATTGTTTTATGCATATCAGCTTTTGCTGCAAAGTAGACGTAATGCAGGTTGCTGAGTCATTGACCCTTGTAACCAACAATTTGTATATCTTCATCTTATTTAGCTTAATACCAAGAAGCAGTAGAAAAGTGATTTTTATGTGAAATCACTAGATGAATAAACTTGTTCATGAAGGAAAGACTTAAATTTTTCTCTGGTTTGTCTAATTTTATATCATTATGTATGGACTTACAGAATGTGCTCAGCTGAGATTGATCACTGGTGTGTGAAATGATCAAATTATAACAATGGAGGGTTTTCTGAGGTGGGTAATATATTTTCATATGTAGCTTCCAGCAATGACTTTAATACACTGAAGGCTGCAATTTCAATTCTTCTGTTACTGAAATGTAGTGCTCTGATGGTTTTTCTGCTGAACTTCAGTTTAGAACTTCATCTGGAAAACATCCAAGAAAAAAAGCACCAAAGCAAAATAAAAGAATTGTCTTGGAATGCAGGAAGATCTTTAAATATAGAAATAAAATAAGTAGCAAGAGCTTGAAAAAGTGCACAGAACACCTTAAAGGCTAAATCTGTAAGTAAGAAAGGAAAAGACTGGCATATACCTTGATGTTGTAATGGTTTGCTGACCTTGGCTACAGGAAGTAAATTTTTGCATCCTTACTGTTTATAGCTTCATTTCCCGTCTTAAGACTTTTGGCTTTTCTTTACCTAATGGATTGTTACCATTTTACTGGTGGATCCTCAAGAAGTATATTGCCACTTGCAGAGCCTTGAATTGGTCCTGTGCTGCACTTCAAAGGTGAATTCTTCCAAATATTTAATCAATTGAGTTATGATACTCAAGCCACTTATGAGTGTGTTTAGTTAACTTTTCTGAGGTTTGGATTTGTGACTTTTTAAAGAAAACCACATATGGAAAGAAGAAGGTGATGATTAAGAGAAGTGTATGCACCACTGAGAATTGGTTCTGGCTCTTCTGACATTATAGGTGTGCCAGTGGGAGAACTGTTTTCTTAGGTACTGTTGTGCATCTAGGATAGTTCTTCTGCCGGTGTAGTAATAGCTGTGGGAGCATGGTGATGCATGTGAGGCTTCAACAGCTGACAGCTTTTTTGTTTTCTACACCTACAATTAAAAATACCGTAACAGTTGAATTTCACTGTGCTTTTATTGAAAGAATGGTTGTAGAAGAAATATAATCTGTATTATCCAGGAACACCTCTATATATCATGCTGGAGTCATTCAGATTTTCCTTTGTTTACAGTAGGTCTGGACCTGTCAAATGCAGATTTTGATGGTTCTTGAATTGTTCTGGCAGCATCAGCAGATGGTTTCAATGCAATCTGCAAAATACATGGAAAGTTCTGTAAAGTGCAGATTTCTAATGCTTTTGTTTGTTTTTATTCTGCCTTGCAATATATATTAAAATGTTCAGGAAATTTAGCATACTTTGTCTGCTGGGCCCAGTAAAATTTTGCTGTAGCATGTGGAAGCTGCTTTTCACCCCATCCGCAAGCTCAGTATACCTGAAAAACCCAGTTACTGGCTGTGGAGTGTGTGGGGGGAGAGATCTGCTCTTCAGCCTAAATCTTAGCAGACATGGGGATTTTCTTCACCTCTTGTATTACAGAGGACTCTTCTGCTTGCTTTAGTTTCTACATTGTCTTTTCAGCTCAGCCCACACATTTTTCTTGCTTTTCTAGGAATAGCTTCCCTAGATGGCAACACCAGCGGCTGGCAGCTCTGTGCTTGTTACGCCTGGGGAAAAAGCCCTGGCTTTCTCAAAGCCCACTGCCTCTAGCAGCAATGAGCAGATACACTGTCATCGTTAGGAGATGTGAGTGGCAGGTATGTGGTAGTCTTGTCTCTGCATGGCTGAAACCCTCATCAGCTGGAGCAGCTGAATGGATCCTGGTCTTGGATGAACTTGATGGATTAGTATAGAGGAAGAGTGTCTGTGATGTGTTAAATTTCCCAGTTGATGCTGCCATGAGTTATTTTAGGTGCTTACAAATATTCTTTCCCTGATATGGTAGAAATGCTCTTGATTTTCTTCTTTGTGCATAGAAATGTTGCAGTAGGTCTGGATTGGACTCTGATAATAGAATCACCTGTATTTCCTTGCCATCTTTTTCCAAGCCACCTCTGCATACTGGATAAACAGCATACATACACTGTCTCAAAAACAAGTATTTTTATGGAAGACGCGCCTGGGAAATTTGTTACAGATTATAGGATTCCCCCCTCTGGAGTAAGATAATTTTCTTGATTTCTGTGTTTGAAAACATAGTATCACCCCCAAAGCAGGTCTTGTCAACAGAGTTACTATTTGCTGTTAAGTTTCATTCTTGGGGTAGAAAGATGTGTGTTAAGATAACTTAGTTTCAAGGTGCCATATGAGGCTTAAAGAAAGGAACTGTGTGTGTCTATGAAAAGGCGAATGATTCTCTGTTTCTCTGTTTCTCTGTATCCGTGATTCCATCCTTGAAAGAAAAAAACGAGGAAAGTTGTTCTGGTCATGCAATGTTTGCTATTTGATTCCAGCTTGCTAGTCTGAGTTGTCTTTGTCAGAAAAGAAAGATCATTTAATCACAGATTGCAAACAGTGGAAATTAGACATCCCTGGAAAGCAGAAATAATAGTAGAAGGATGAATTAGTTGATTTCTATTTATTTTTATTTTTTTTAAATCTCACTCTAATTTGCTGAGCTTGGAGACTGTGTGATTTCAGCCAGCAGGAGAGCCTTATTTCTTTTGTCAGATGTTTTTTAAATCTGTTTGCTAATTCTTCTGGGTTGTTTTTTGGTTTGGTTTTTTTGGGTTTGGTTTTTTTTTTTAATGTTACTTTGTCGTGTGCACCATTAAACATTTTATGCAGGAATGAGAAGTAATTATTTCTTCTTCAGTTGGTTCACACTGGAATAGCCATAAAACCCTTGATCCTGATTCTCCACTGTTCTGCAGCTTGTAAATCATTTACTTTGTGCTCCGAGTGCAATGTGTTTGTATAAATCTACTACTGATGTTGATGTATCATTTCTACTTCAGTCGCACTTAAGGCAAGTGTAAATAACTTTAGAGAGTTGCAAAACAGTAGGGAAATAAGCCTCCACAAGCTAAGGCATCAGATTTATTTTCTGGGGCAAATGAAGAGGTTCTTTGAAGCCTGATCAAAGCCTGGGCTCTCCAGTTGTGCTTAGTATAAAGCTGGTGGTGTTTGAGCAGAATCTGTTGGCTTCAGGAGTTTTGGTTCTGTCTTCTTTTTTTTTTTTTTTTCTTTTTTTTTTTCACCCACTTACAGTTGAAATAACAGGAATCATTTTANGGCTTTATATCTCTGGAACCCATATTCAACATATTTCTGGAGATGACAAGTGTACTGCCATATGGCATACCAGATTTCAAACCACTCTGAGGTGCATGTGTGAATTTTAGAGTGCCTGGAAGAAATGAATGAAAACCACATTCTCAGTTTTATCTGTGCTGAGCTCTGTAGGCAGAGGAATGGGAAGGCTTTGATGTAAATTTTGCTGGAGGGATTGTGTGCTTATTTGTGAGCCACCATCCTAATGCAGCAAGGTGTAGACGTAATTTATGTTTCAAAATATGCACTAATTTCATCAGGGCTGTTGGTTTATGTGCTGCTGTGTTATTCTGGGAGATGGTAAGAAATACTGAGCATCCTTTTGCTACTGGCAAATGTTCCCATTTTCAATTCTTCATTTCCAGCCATTTTTGTGCCTAAACCTCTCTTTCAGACTTTAATGCCTGAACTTAATTCTTAAGTATTGTTGAACTGTTACTTTTATATGTGCTGTGCTTCCTTAAGAGGTTCTGTATTGATTGTACTTTGAGTAGATTTCTTAAGCTTTTGTTGGTTAATAAAAGCTGAGGAAGCATTACTGAAGGTATTTGTACCAGGGTTATTTTTAATCCTGGAGATTTTATGTAAACTTTTAAATGCAGAAAAAATGTTTGGGGAAATTGTGTCAGGTTTTGGTTAGAAAAAAATAGCAGAGGGCAATCTGTTAAGGTAGTTCCTTATCAAGATCAGTTGTACGATCAGCTTACACAAATTCTGTGGATTTTCTTCAGAATCAAAGACAATTAATTTTGAAGTATTTAGTATAGAAAGGGGGGAGAAGCTTACTTCTGGTCTAGATAATTTGAGTGATGAATATTTTGCCACAACAGTTGCTTAGCTGGTAAAATTTGTTAAAATTAATTCTGTCTTCCTGTAACAATAAGAGAGGTCACAGGGGAGATCATGTTACTCTACTAAATCCTTTCCTCCAAATTTTTCTTTTAAAAAGCGTACCTTGATACAGTAGTTGTTCATGACCACTTCCAATGCACAGCCTTATGCTCTTTGATTTGTGTGAAACCCCAAGGCTTTTCATAAGATTCTGAGTTTCCCCCATTTTAGATCATCTCCATAATTCAGTTTAACTTGCTGTGTGCCAGTTAATTGCTGTTTCTGATCTTGAATGAAAGAGTATGTTGTGTGTTCCAGTTGTATCAAAAATGTGACGGCAAAGGAATGGTGTTGCAGTGATGTAAAGCAGCAGTTTTACATGTGTTTATAATTATCAACATTTCTGATGTTCTCACACACATAGTGGAAAATTTTTTTCCTTCTTCCTAGAAAATACTGCTTCATTAGGTTTGTGTTATTAAATAAATCAGTTTGATGAGGTTGGATGTTCTGGTGAGTCGAGAAGAAGGAAGCTGTGGTTCTTGCAGTGGCAGCAGGAAGGCCAGGAGTTCCACTTGGGATCTGTGTGTGCGTGATTCTCCTCTGGCCTTTGGGACAGCTCTCCTGGTTAGAGGCCACAGTCAGGAACATGAACAGAGATAGAGTGGGGGGGTTCCTGATGCTGAGAGCATGTCCTCTGGTGGATGACAGTGGGCAACTGTTGAAAAGTTCATGGAGTTTTCAAGGAGGAGAAAACTATATCACTTCTTTTCTCTCTGAATGTTGTTTTTTGTTTGTGTTTTTTTTTTTTCTTTCTTGGTGTGTGTATGATACGTTTTCAAATTATCTTCTTTCTGAGACAGTGGATTTTTTTTCAATAATTTAAGCAAACTTTTTTTTCATATAAAATCCTAGTTCATATCTATATTCCACTTAAAGACTTCTGGAGTATAATGATTCCCCCAATAGTAATAAGTTATTGTTCTTTGCTTTTGAAATTCTCTGACACCATATGTAGCAGCAAGTATGTATTCAATTGAATGTTTATTTGAAATAAAAAATTTGGCATTTCTGAAATGCCGTTTCTGGGTTTCTTGGTATGAATAAAATAAAGGACATTTTAGAGTTTTTAGCTTTACCTGCTTTACACACAACACAATCTTGAAGCATAAGGTTTTGTGTCAGAATGGCAATGCACTTCTCAAATTGCCATCCGTTTAGAAACTGGTTTTGCAATGGTTTAAAAGGAGTATTAATTGTGTATTTGTTAATTAGTTCTCTTCATACATTTGTTTCAAAACTCTTCTTCCAACTTTTCTAGAAGTTCTGTGTATATTCATATCTGTAAAGAAACCTAGGTAAGAAACTTTGGAAAAAATCACAAAATGGATCATGTAGTCAGCCATTTGAAGAATCCCTGTATGCTGAACCTTTTCATCGTGTGTCTCTGACTTGGATCAGAATTAGCAACAAATATCTCCCCAGTTCTTCCCTTTCTGAAAGACTGACTTCAGTTCGCTAGCATTTTGTTTTATCTTCCAGGATTAGATTTTAAGCTGTCAAATACAAAACCATAGTTAAAACCTGAGCTCTTTGGATGTAATAGTCATTGCAGATGTTATGCGTTTCCTTTATTGTATATAAATTTTCTTACAAGTATTATCTCTGAAATTTTAGTGTATTAAAAATGATGTCTGCACTGAGGCTATTACCAGACAACTCTTATTTTCTATCAAATTGTTCTGGATGCTATAATAATTGGTGGCTGCTTATCCTCTGTTTAAGTAAAACTAAGCTCTGCTTAGCGCTCTGTGTATTTTTCCTTCCCTGTCTGTCCAGGGAATTGCTAATTGTTTAAAACCTTTTTTTCAGTGTTCCTCTAACATTTTGGCTGTTCTTGTCCTGTTGCTTCCCTTGCTTTTGCTCTGCTTGACCTTCTCATGTGAGTTCTTTAACAGCCACTTACTAAAACACTACATCTGCTGTCCTCACTTTTGTTTTGAAAACACCAGCAAAGAGCAATTTGACAGATCTCTCTGAAATAAAAATGTGATTGTGTGCCCATCCAAGCTTTATTGCTTGGTTGATGTTGCAGGTAATGGCACTAATGAAGATGGGATAGCATGCCTAGGCAATCAAAATACATCCCTGGTAGATTTGTACTTTTGTTTACATGTTGATACTGCTTGGAGAAGCTCTGTGGACCTGAAGCAGAACTTGCTGCCCTTAGGCCATCAATTGACACATTCTTCTAGTTCTGCAAGTTTTCTTTGAAATCATAGATGTGTGTGGTTGGCTTCTTTTGTTTTATTTTGGGTTGGATTTTTTTAGTGATGAATTTTTCATAACATTTGGTGGTAATTAGCCTGAGTCAGTCATTCGAGTTGGGGGGGGAAGTATCCTGCCCTGCTGAGAATCACAGAAGTCTTGTGATTCTGATTTTTGAGTACCCCATGATCTCATTCCATTTCTTAGTAATCTTTTGTATAGGTACAGAAGACACTATTCAGAGTTTGTGGATGTGTGTGTATTAGTCTAATGGCTAATTCTTTAATGCTGGTGTTTATGTTGGGATTGCCTACTCTTCTGCTCGCCAGCATAAGTTGTCTTCAAGTAGCAGGTCCCCACAGTCCTGCCTCTCTTGCTCTAGGGAGAGAGAGCATTGATAGGAAAGTGAAGTTTTTTTGCCTGTATGTACATTGAAAAGCTGGACAAAGAAACAGTACTGTCCTCCTTTGAGGTGATTCTTCCTTCAAGCTTTAGTCAAACAGGAAGCATTTTTGCCCTGTGACCATTTTGAGTCTGGTTCTCAGACCCAAAGTGCTCATTTGAAGCTCCCATCAGGTTGTATTGTGCAGAAAAGATGAGTGATGTTTCTGTGGTGAAACCAGACAGATTTTTTAGGTGGCAAAGCTAAAACTGGCTTCTTAAACACAAGTTATGCAAAGTAACATTTATCCTTACAGTTTGTAAATGTGGCACTATCTACTTCAAAATTTCACTACTGATAAGTAATAGGCATAGAAACTCATGCTAGAAATTTTGGTTGGTATGTCCTCTGGAGGGTTGTGCTTTTTTCCATCCTCTGTTCCCTTTGCATCTCACAAAGTAAGACAGTAATATGTCTTTAATAAAAATAAATTGCCCCAAGTTGCTTTGTTTTGAGTATTTTTTGAAATGTTGAATATTATTTGATCCTTCTTGAGCTTGTCGATGCCTGTGTTCAGCAGGAAACATAAGAATTCTGGTTGAAGGAAGTTTGCACATGTAAAGTAACTACAAGCTGGTAAAATGTAAGGCAAGGATATTTTTTTTTGTGAAGGAATGAATGGTGTACCCCATTTGTGGGGTCAGAAATAGTACTAGATGATGCATCATGAATTTATCCTTGATACTGTTTTGCTGTGGTATGTTTATTTCTGATTCTTGGACCATCACCAAAATTTTGAATCCTGTTCACACAGGATGTCTGTTCCTGGGCTAATTTTTATTTTAGTTATTTTTGTTTGCCACTATATGTCAAATGTGCTAAGAACATGAAACTTGTACTGCTTTCTTAAGGTACCTAGTGCTTCTAAAAATATAGTATCTATAATTTGAGCATGTGATATGTTCATAGTTTGTATGTAGGTTCTAAGTTTTGAAAATACCTAATTCTTGCTGGGAAGTGTTACTTTACATTTGTTAAGAAAGCACTTGTGGCATCTGTGATATTGCTGATTTAGATGAAAGGTTGCTATAACTATTTTTTATTTTAAAAAAAATTGTGTATCTGCTTTAGCAATTAGCAGTGACTTTTTGAGACTTGTTGCTCTTAGGCTTCAAGGCAATAGACTTTGTGTTCTGAAGCATGTGGGATATTTGTGCTCTTTTGCAGTTTGCAGATCCTAAAGGATCTGTTCTTGTTATAGGATCTGTATTTGCCATCATAGCCTACTGAAAGGAATTGGTAAATTACAAAGAAAACAAATATAATTAAAATTATGCAGAAAGGAGAGAAAATTGTTCTGCCTCCTTTTAAGTTAAACAGAATTTTCAAAATTATTTCAGTATACAAGTACAATTTAGTGTTTTCAGATCTTTATTAGTTTTTAAAAATTCAGAGATGATGCTCTTAGCTTCATTTTTAGGCAAAGACATTTGTATCATGAAGCCTGTATCTTCATATTTCTGTTACCAAAGCTTATGTTCCTTCAGGTCATTAAAGACATTTTAAAGAGTGTGCAGAAAACCCTATGGAAATACACCAGAGAAGTCCATGTGATTGAGCAATATGCATGGAAAAATGCCTCTGCCTTTTATTTCCTTTTCTTGCAGAAAGGAAAAAAAACAAAACAACCAAACTTCATGTTATTGTCTTTTAATCTCCCCTGCACCAAGAAAGCTCTGGCCCAGATCTTCCCATTTTAATTGTGAAATTGGAGTACAAACTTTGAAATTACTCAATTACCCTCCCTCCCCCATCATCATCCTCTCTCTCTCAATCTGGAATTCAACTGTTTCCGAGGTTGTCAGTAGGCATGTAAAGGACAAAATTTAATAAAACTATAACTAAAATTGTTTAGTGAAATGACTGTAATCTTTAAAAGTATGTTCTTGAAACTCTGAGCCCTCTTTTTGTACTATAAACAAGGTGTTGGGCATGTGTATTTCAAAGTGGACAGCATATGTTTTCTTGGCTTTTGTTTTTTAACAACAGATCATGTGTTTAAATGCCATCATGACCTTTTGATTTCTAGCCTGCATGAGGAAGATGATTTAGTCTGATCAGCTAGTGAGAAAGAGCTATTCAACAAGGCTCTTGGATATCCTTCAGAGAGAACTTTGACTATTGTGACTGTCTACTGCAAATGAGGAATTTTTTAATTTATTTACTTTGGGTTTTTTTGTTCCCAAAAGAAAGGTCAGACCTGGACATCTAGTTTGGTTTTGGGTAGTTGGATGAGCTTGGGGAATACTGGATGAAGAGAGGGGCACATGATTATTATATATCCATAAATAAACTGCACTGAAGTGGTGAAGTATCCAGAGCTTCTGAAAGTTGTCCAAATTTACCATTAAATATTTAACAATGATTTAAAAAAAAAAATCCAGATAGGATAAGAGCTTGTCTTTAAAAACTCCATCACCTTTTCAGTACCCTTCAGATTGGTGAGGTTTTGTTTTGATCTCACCTCCTTGTTTTCCAACCTCATGTACCCTGTGTCAAAAGCTTCCTTACCCAGGAAATCTTTAAAAAACAACAAACAAACAAAATAAAACAAACACTAACAAACAAGAAGAACTGAGCGACCATTGGAATAAATGTTGAATTCACGTGGTGGTTGTTATTGGCATTTACATAGGTTTTGAGCATTGAGAGACCAGGACAAACTTCTGTGCCACAAACAGAAGGAACAGTTGTTTGAGAAATGAAATAGCAACTGGCTTCTTCAAGGGATGGTGGGAAGAAGAGGCATTTCCCAAATATTTCTGAAATATCTGGCAGAGAAAGGTAGTTCTGAATGTAACTTTCTTGTAAATGAAATTTTATCAAGCTGTGATTGCCATCTATGTCATACTATAACGATGGCTGAAAAATGTGCTGATTCTCATTTCATTCAGTTTATTGTCGTACCATATGGGATTTAAATGAGACCTAATGGAGTAGTAATTGGATTTGATTGGATTTGCAGTGCCTGTATGACATGAAGGAGGATTCATGGTACTGTGCTCAGTCCATTGTAGAGAGCAAAGGCAAAAATTAAATCTCATATAAACCTGGAAACAAGTAGATTGGTTGAATATATCCTTAAATTTTTTTCTTTTTCTTTAAAAAAAAAAGAAAAATTGTAGCTGAAGAATTTTTCTCTAAGCTTTGTCAAAATGCTTCTGACAGGCTTACTGACTGCATGATTCAATTGGAAGGTATTTTCAATTAACTGTATATTTTCATATATATATTAACTGTATATTGTAAGTAAATACAATAAAGTATATTATTAGTTTAGAAGTTTAGTTAAAATTACTGTGTCTGATATTCCCTGTTATGCTTTAACAGCTGAAAGCATGATAGGTTGCTGATTTGAATTTGATCCAAACTGGTAGTATCCAAAATTGCTGCCTTGCAAAGTGGTGCCTGTGAATGCCTCTGCTTTTGAATTAAGACTATCTTGGGTTCTGGAGTGCAACCCTGCATTTGTATATTACCTATTTCTTAGAATTTCTTTTTGAATTAGCTCTATACTCTAGAATGTACCAGATTTTGACCAAGAAAACGTCTTGTTTTCAGACTTTTCTGAATATTGCTAATGACTGTATTCAGGAAAAAAACCAATCAAACAGAAACAAAACATGCCCACCTCTAATTGGGTGAGTCTTGGTGTAAGAAGCACAAGCTTGGAATATGCAGTCCTAAATATAGGGACATTAATAATGAATGCTTTACTTTCTCCTGAATTTTATATTGTCTTGATAGCAGAAGCACTTGCAATATATGTAAAGTTAGTTCTATCCTAACCATTGAAAGTGTTCTGGACCGATCAGGATTACAAACTTTGTCTAAACCAGTCTGCTATTTTTGATCATTATTTACTTACATTTAAAGGTTTATTTATCTATTCATAATACAGACAAGGGTTTCTAGGTAGAATGTATCTACTAACCAATGTATATTGCTCCAGTCATTTAGCATGTGCAAATTTTTGTTTAGTTTCATAGTAGTCTCTTGAATAGTTTCATTTAAAAAACAGATAAACTTATATTTTAATATGCCTGCAAAGAAAAAAAAAGTCCTGTGTATGTTTTCTTTGTTGAATTAAAATGCTGTTTTTCTTTCTCCTTGATCCTTATCTGTTTTAAAACAACAAATAAACAGGATCCTGTTGCAGGGTTCAACAAACTGAATTTGTCACATAATTAAGCAGGAACACAGACCCTTCCAAGGAAAAGGGGAAATCAGCAGTTCAGATGGTTTAAGGAAAGCAACAAGAAATCATACTCTCAAAATACAATTTGTCAATGAATACCAGTTATCAAAATGAGGGAGAATATTTTCTTTTATGTAGACTTCAGATAAATTCACTTCGTGCTTCTGTAAGTTGGCATGTTATACTACTGCTGTTAGTGTTTTGTTGGGAAAAAGAAGTTTTGGGAAAACTCAGATGGTTGGGAGGATGTAGAGGTAAGCAGAAGTGTTTGTAATTACTTGAGTCAATATGTCTTTTTTTCAAAGAAGTGGACCTGGAAGCTATTATTGTGGGGGGAAAATTTGGACAAGGTAATTGGCTTTGACCTTTTGCCAGATGTCTAACAGTTCTTTTTCCCCTCTCCCTTGCATCCAGATAAATGTCATGCCTTTAGGTTTTTGTTCCCTTGTTCTGATTTCAAGAGTGGAGCTGCTTATGTAGCTAATCTGCGCTTAAAATTATTTCCACTTCTAACCCCAGTAGGACTCTGTTTTGGGGTATTCAGACAGAATTGACATAATTGGATTTCTGCCCAGATACTGTATTTAGATAGCTTTAGCGATGTCATTAATTTGACAGCTGCCATAGGAAATCTTTGTTGTGACTATTGTTTCAGGGCCTGCAATGTTTCTATTGCATTTTCATTTGTAGTCTGCCACTGAATTGGCATGATTAAAATGAGTAGAATAAGGCACCATCAAATGTGTACCAGACATGAAAGGGAAAATATCAGTGCTAAAAACCTCAGAAGGTAGGCTGTTGCCAAATTTTATTTGGGTATGATGAGATTCTGGAATACCTAGGAATCTTTCAAACACCAATAGCAGCAGAGCCTGCTGCTAGAGCTGCTGTGTGCCGTGATGGAACCAAAGCTGTGTTAACATGTCTCATGTTGCCAACCTAAAGCAGAGTTTCTGTGTCGTTCAGGCAGAAACTGCTTCAACTGCTTTTCTGATGGTTAACTTGGAAGAAAATCCAGGGTCTTTGGGAGACACAAGACAAGTTTTGTGTTCTTGGGAGGTAGCAATCCTAGCAACTTGGCCATTATTTCTGAAAGGAAACGCGGATCCAAGGATCTTTGTCCTGCATGTTGAAAGTGGTGACTTCAGGGACTGCTGTTCTGCCATGTTCAAGAGGATGGTCACTGTACCACCTACAAGTCATGTAAGTGGCAAAACCACTTCCAAGTTCCATGTGTTTGCCTTCCACTTACCTGTGGCTCTTAGATGTGAACTTCTAGTTATGGTAGCTTTGTACTTAAACCTTATGCAGCTTGTTGTTTTTCGTCGGTTGCATCATCGGAGACCAGAAAAACTTTAAACCTGCAATGTCAGTTTTTCATGGGCTTTGATATACAAATAGACTGTGACAAAAATCCTCCCAAGGAAGATAATTTTCATCAGTGCATTACTGAGTACTAAGACCAGATATTATTTGAGCCTATTCCAGTGTCAGTAATGGATTTTGTGTTGAGGTCTCCCCTGTGTCTCATTTTTACTATTGCGTTCTGGTTTAGTGTCTGTTTATGTGTGTTCTGTGGCCCTGTGCTTTTTGGCATTGAAAATTAAATAATGAGTTTCAGTAAACAGTAGATCTGCTCTTTCTGATGGTGGTGGTTTAGAGAGATTTCTTCAACTTGCTCCTTAGCTGAAGTCGTTATAGATTTCTTCACCTGAGGGCCAGGATGCCTGGACTTCTTTCTGCTCTGCTGTCCAAGTCAAGTGGCTCATTCATGCTGACAGTACTTCAGATGCAGTTTGCCTAAAGACAATAGAGCAGAGCTTGCAAAATCTTCGGTGTGAGATACTCTACTTGGACAGTAATGTCTAGAGCATTCTTATACCTGGTGGCTGAGCATCTGGAGGAGGGGTAAAACCCAGAGACCCTCAGCAAACAGGCTCAGGTGTGGGGAGTGATGGCTGCAGCTGTTGGTGATAGCTGCTTTTGTTGGGGGCTGCCCAAGCCAGGCCTTGTTCTGTCAGTGTAAATTTTCCACTTGCCACCTTGCAGTTTCAGTTACCAAGAACTTTCTGACTGTGGTTTCCTTGAAGACATCAGTTGCAATCTTCTGTGTGTGTTTTCCCTAATTCTCTGTATCTGCCTGGTGGCTTCAAGGATGAACATTGACCTTGATCTATGCCTCTTAAAATCACCATTGCCATATATTTTAGCACCAAGACAATAGTGGCAATATTGTTTTAAATTCAGACAGTGCTGTGTTGAATGTACACATAGGAAGAATTTTCTTTGGACTAAGAAAGAATGAGTAATTTTCCAGAACAGAAACTCTAGTAAGGATTTCAGTCAGCCTTTAACTTTGAATTGCCAGAAGGCCAAGTCTGCCTTACTGGACTCTCTATAGCCCCTGGTACAGTCCATTTTCTGTTATATCTCACCCCAAAGCAAATGTTATTAAACTGTGTAACAGTGAGATTTATTTGCTTATTTTAAATATTAGTCATCTTAGCCATGAGTGATAACCAGTTGTCTCTGCCTAGTGGTTCTCTGATACTGAGTTAATATTGCATCCTTCTGTGGTAGGTAATTCATTGGAATATGTGGTTTTCAGTTCTCCAAAAGGCATCTGTGAATGTCTTTTTCCAGTGGAGGTGTTAATTTTCAGTAATCTGCATGTGCAGATTACTAGATTACTATAAAGAGTATATTAATATGCTCTTTATGTAGCCATGTTCCACTGTCCTGAATCCTGAAATTAAAAGCTCTGACTCCAGAGGTTTGGAAGAATTGGTGTAATTCAGTGGGTTGTGTATGTCTTTGCCATTAAAATGTTCTGCATAAAAATGCCATAGAAAAAATAGATTTATGAAGGAGGTGCTTGGGGCTGGTAAGTTGCTAACCACTGAGGTAATCCTCAAAGATTCTGAGCTGATTTTATATTTAATAGAAAAGACTGTTGTTGTACAGTTTTTACAAACAAAGCATTAAATTATTGATCAGAAAAAGGCTGAAGCTGAAATGGAACCAATTCTTAAACTGTATGTACAAAGTACTAGTTTATAAAATTCTAACTAACTATAGATGTTAAGATGTTTGTAAAAGTGAAATCTGTAATTTGAATAATAAAGCATCCTATTAAGGAAACCAAAATAATTATTTCATGCTCAAACCATGGCTTGAGAAGCTCACTTAGTGAAGTGTTACCTAAGGCTGAAGTCTAATCCTTTCCCTAGAGATACTATGAGAGAAAGTTTAAGAACAGCCTTGGTACATATTTCTGCTTATCTATTGGCAGTTATAATTGGTAATGCAAGTCTTTCAGCATGCATTTGTAAGGGTTCTTAAAGTGGTTAGAGCTATCCTAAGTATGAATCAAAATCTTTGTTGCTTCTCCTATGTGGGCTTTGGGGATATTTATCCATGTATTTACAGAGCCAGCTTGTAAACCCTTAAAGAAAATAGGAAAGGTTGTGAGCTCCATTTCCTTATAGCAAATGAAAAAGAAAAAATACGGGAATTGATATAAAATGGAGTTTGCACACTTCACCTTTCACTAATAGTTCTTGGATAGGAATGCTTAAAAAACCTGGAGCTATGATGGTGGCACAGCACTTTTGTTGTGAGCTTCCTTCAGCTTCCAGAGTTGACTGGTCACAGCTTGCACTTATCTTGGTGCTTGATTATTGATCTGAGAAACAGATGTATGGGGTTTGGGTCATGGGGATTATTTGGTTTTGGTTTTGAGACTGCAATATTGCATATCTTCTCAAAGAGTTCATAGTCTTCCTGTCAGGGAAGCTTTCTGGTCACCAATTCATATTTTTGCACTCTGCTTTGTGGTTTTTTTTTCTTTTTCTCTTGCACGGGCTGCCATGGAAGTTTGCAGCTCAGCATGAGCAAATATGAATTAGATCAATATCAGCAAATATCAAGATGGAAAATCTGCTTAATTCAGGAATGAAAAAAATTGCATATTACAGGGAGTTTAGGTAGTAATTTGTTATCAGTATTGGGATGTTTTAATAGTTCAGACTTTTGGGGGAGAGCTAGAGAATGTAAGAAATATGTGATTTCTCTTAAAATAATGTGAATTTGTACAATGTATATTGTAGAATTCTCAGCAGATGTAGCCACTAACAGATGTAACCCTCCTCCAGTTTAAAAAGATGCTACTCATGCAAGTGATTGGAGGATATACACATAATACTTAGGAAGCTGGCAATGGTAGTTAAGTTTTAAAAGACAATTTTTATTTTAAATACTGATATTATTTAAACAACCAACTACTTGTGTGTCATGAGTAGATAGGAGTTGGTGGTTATGCAAATAGATGTAAAAAATATTCTTGTTTTTTGAAAAAACCAGTCTATAGAGAATATGCATTTGGCTGCAGGAGTTAAATGCGAAAACAGGTCAGCATTACTTCTCTAATTGTGTGTGATTGAAGAGTAAGCCCCATGCATGTTTTCTCTAGCTGCATTTCTTTTCCTATTACCCCCAAGTATATGTTTATTTTTTAAAAAATAGAGTTGTTTGAAGGACCAATGATACATGTCTAACTGCTTCCTCTTTGATACAGACAGCGTGGCCAGAGGTGCAAGACAGCTCTTGCATCTAGACAGGAGCACAGAGAACGTGCATAACCTCCTGCCCGTGTGCTGTTCAGTAAAGAATTTCTTAGGATAACCTGTACAGCCTCTGGTGATGGCTCCAAACAGGGATTGCTTTAAAAAGCCCATTTAAACACAGGAATTTTTCTTTGCTTCAAGGGCTAGTCCCATTTTTACAGCTGGCGTACAAGCTTGAATCTTTCCCAGTGTTTTAAGTATTCTCACAGTCTTTTCTGCAGGCAAGGCAGTGAACCTATTCTTGTGCCTCATTTCACTTGCTTCCTTGCTGTTAGGGAACCACAATTTTAAGAGAAGAAAGGCTTAGTTATATTGACTATATAGCATGAAAGGATTTTAATGTTTTTGTTTGTTTTTATAATGTTATATATGTTGTAATGCTGCACTGTAATTTACTGCCTTTTTGAAACCTTCAATGTGATGTGAATCCTGTTTTCCTTTTTCTTCTCTCCATGTGTTTCATACTGACTCTGAAAATGTATTACTATTTTAACATTACCATTTTCTTAGATGTAGAAGATAACATTAAGTGAGTTTTGAGAGGATATATATGACTAGGAGGTTTAAAATACTAAGCACATACTAGAGTATTAAAAAACTTGGAAGGTTTCTTTTCCCTTTAAGCAAATTTAGGCATTTGGCTTTTGAGTGCTTAGGCTGATCTGTCTGCCACTCCATGGAACTGAATTGTGCTTGCCCAATTGTCGGCATAGTTAAAATATTTTGAACATAGCCTATTTTAATGTAACTTCATTTGAAATATCTGCCTAATGGAGAAGTCTTAATGGAACACTTTAATAGCCCAAAGTGGTTACCTGCAATTGCTCCAGTGTATTTCAGTCAATTACAAAGGAAGGCAATATTTAATGCTGGAGTGAAGCTAGATGGTGTAATGAACTGGCAGATTGCCAGCTTGATCTTCTCCACAGGAGAATTTGTATTAATGTGATGCTTTTCATTTGTTCTCCAGAAGGTCACCAGTAATACGTCAATTTGAGTTCAAATTCCCACTCTGTGCAGTACAGGTTTATGGTCAGATCATTCTTGTGTATTAGCATATTAAGTATCAAAGAGATTATTTTAGCTATTTCATGTCAGAATTTAAATAGGAGGTGGTTGGGTATTGGGAAGAGAGTCTGAGAGAATTGTCATCGAAATTGTTGCTGTAAGGCTGACTCTGGATTTTAGCCCTGGAGATAAAGAAAATGGGGCACATTAGAGCTATTAGTGAAAGATGGGGTGATTAATAGTTGTGGATGTTACTTGTAATGTGATCATTACAAGACCACTAGTTTATTCTGTGAGGTAGTAACCTTTATGATAAGGTGCTTATTATATTAGATGTTACTGATATTTACCTTCTGGTGCTCATTTGCAAGCATCAAGTTTGAACTTTTATTTCTCTATTTCTTGCTATTGACAGGGGCTTTTTACAGAGGAACTTTTATAGTCCTTGTGTTTGGAAGACCTTGGTTTAGAAAGCAAATGAGTTTCTAAAGTTACTATTGAAGAGCGGAGAAATTTGTCTTTTTGCCTTGTGTATTTGTAATCACCTGTTCATCCAATTCCTATACTCTGCCATTCCTCTTCCTTGTCACAGTCTTCTGTTCCTCTGCTCTGGGCCTCAAGGGAAGTGCAGGATATGAAGAGAGTCATGAGTGGTAAGGAGCTGTGGCATTTTACATGTGGCAGAGTAGTGGATGCATTAAGATTGAGTGAGGTATGGCAAATGGACATCATCCTAAATGGTACAGAAGTGGTGGGCACTGGGGATACCATGGGACGAGACTGCCCACCTCTGCTTCCATTTGCTTTGCTGCCTTCCAAAAAAAGTTGTTGACTTCCCAAGTTTTCCAGTGTTGTGCCCGTTTGTCTTTTGGGTGGACGCTATGTCCTGTGTGCTGCAAGGCTGTTGAAGGTGGTTGGAGATTATTTTGTACTCTCAAAGTTTAACAATTCGTTCTCCAGAATGACTGTGCTATCAAATATTTCTTTGTAGTTCTGGTTGGTAGGAGAAAGCAGGAGAACCAGAGAACTCCGTGTGTGGTGCAAGCTCTCCCTGGGGGCAAGTAGTTCCAAACCCTAACTGCTGCTACAATTTATTGACCTTTGAGAAGAAAGGTCCTGAGCTTCTGTAACTGAAAGATTATTTCAAAGAACACATTTTAACACATAAGTGAAATATTTGAGGTCTGGGTTTCCATCCTGAGTTTGTGTCACTTGGAAAATCATGATGTTCTGGGCGAAGCTTTGGGCTGTGGGGGTGTGTGATGGGAATTGGCTACTCCTCTGGGGAAGTGACTGTTAGCATGACTCCTAGCAGAAAACTTCCTCCGGCTTTTCCAAAGCCAAGTGGAGATTTTTATCACGAGAAAAATAGACAAGGGGGTCACAATGCAACAGGGTTGAACCCAGGGAGGACAGAGACCAGTCTGCATCTGTGGCAGTGGACCATACCAATTCTAATACTGCAGGACCTCGCTGGTGGAAAACCTCCTAATCTAAGCACCCCCTGGAAAACACAATGGTCTCTCCCCAAAACAGTGTGAGCCGCTCTGGTTGTAACCTATCCCTAAATCCTACCCTTCCCTACTCCCGGTTGGTTAAGGGGGTTTCTCCCCGCCTCCTGTTATCTGGCCCCAGATCGTCCCTATAACTGGGGGCTCTCGGGGCCATCTTGCTCTCTTTCTGCCTTGGACCCCTTCAGAAATAAACGTCTGGAACTTCCAGGAGAGAGGGCCTCTGAATTCTTTGTCTCTGGGAATGCCGGGGCTATCCGGCTCACTGGGTGAGTGAGAACTGTGCCTGACACCGGCTCGGGCGTGAGAAAAGCCGTTCTGTACAGCACCAGAGCAGTGCTGGCTGGAGTGATCTCTCAAAGCCATAGAGACACTTTCGGTAAATGCAGAGGCTTGTTCCACCCCTCCTCAACCCTCGGCATGCATCTTGTGCTTGTGTGTCTGTTAAATTAACAAAGTTTTATTTCAATCAAAGTGTTGTTAGGAATGATGGGGCTTTGTGCATCTTCTTCCTTTGACTCTTTGCACTATCACCATTAACATTCTGAGCTACTTTCAATGTGTGTTAACTGAGCTGCCAAAATAAAACTGTTCTTGCTTTACAGAAGGAAGTTAGCATTGTTACATTGAGATAAACATGACTCATTTTTTCTTACGCGTTTAGATGAAATTTGGACTCTTCCCCAACTGTATTACTTCTCCATTTAACTAATAAATACAAGGTTAGTTTTTCAGGTATTAATGATGAACAGTACTGTTTTTCAGCTCACTTTCAAACACATGTTCTATATGCAGGTGTGCATTTGTGAAGGTGGAAGCAATAACTGAGAGAATTGTTGTGTTTCTCTTTAAGGAACAAAACAAAAACCCAAACAAAGTCAGAGGCTTCGTACAGCACCTCAGTGATAGATGGTAATGGGCAGTAGATGATTTGTGAGGTAGGAAAAGGAAAGATAGTACTATTCAGAGCATCTTGTACCAAAAAAAAAAAAATGAAGACTTTTATATTCTCATTTTTACCTCTTAGTGTTAAAAATGTCCTTGTATTATTGACAGGAGAAAAACACATACTGCAAAGTATTCAGCCAGCAAGAAAATAGATCTGCTCTGCCTCTGGGTTTTAATGTTGCTTCATTTATTAAAGTATCTCTCCCATTTACTTGATATGTGTCCTATAATTTCAATAGAGCAGTTTTCAGTGGGAATGCAGTTAAGATCTATAATTGGTTAGGAAAATTGATACAGCAAAGTATGGTTGCCTGTGGTCTGTTTCTGCAGAAAACTGAAAACCCAGGTGGGGCAGCAGCTATTCCAGCCACCACCTGTTAGAGGAGAAGGGATTGGTCACCTTCCAGTGCCATTTGCTTTCTGCTGTCACATTCAGGTGATGAACTGGATCAGGAGGCTCCTCTGTTGGAATAACGTTTTCTCATGATTTGCCATTCTCCATTATTTACTTATTTTTTTAATCTTGTATGTTTTTCAGGAGGGCTAGCAACAGTTTGTCTCCCCTTTCAGCTGCTGGGGGACAAGAGGTGAGCTTCTAAGAGCTGAGGGTCAAGGAATCTCTTGTGCTTTACCCCCTAACAATATGCCTAGGTTTAAATGTTTGTCAGACTCTGACTTTAGTAGTTCTGTTACTCCACTTATTAATGAATGTGAGTCTAAATCCCACTTTGAAACATTTGTGTAAGTTATTTATAATACCTTTGTCAATACTTTTTATTCTCCAGTCACTTCATTACCATGCACAAGATCACTGGGTGACTTGCTCCTTTGAAGTTAATTTCTTCCTAGGATGCTTTTGTAGAGTCACAACTGGTTGGAATCTGTTCAGAAAATACTTCTAACAGAAACATTTGTGCCTGAGTGGCTGGGCTTGTCTAGGAGCTTTAACACATCATCCTTATGAGGCACAGGCTGCAGCATAAGAAGTCGCTCCGAATTTTTTCTTCTTTTTTCTTTCTTTTGGATCTTAACGGGTTTACGCTGCCTGAATTTGTGAGACATCCTATGGAGTTAGAAGGGTCATTGAAAAGCAGAAACAAATGTTTAAGTACTCTGACCTCTCTTCTGAACACCTCATTTTGTGGCTAGAAATACTTAGGAGAGCAATGGAGGCCAGGAGGGATGGCTTGTGCCATCCTGTTCCTTGCAGGGCTGAGGCTGCACCTAGGGCCATGTTCAGGACTCTCCCAGGAAGAAGGCCCATCACTTCTCAGAGAGTGTGTGGCTGTCAGCCATCCTTGTGCCGCCTTTACATCCAGCCAGAATTTCCCTGAATGTAGTTCTCTGGCCCTATGACCAGCTTCACCACCTCTGTCAGAGCTCTCTCTTGTTGGGTCACCATCTCTTGTGCCAGAAGGCCCCAAGCCACATGTGATTGTAATCCAGCTGAATTACACATCTGTATGTGTGTGAGTGCCTTCTGGATGGAAATACTTCATGGCCCAACAAAACTCCTGGCTATGCTTTTGCTGCTGGATGTCTTTTCCACATATAGAGGCATTTTCTCTTTCTTAGGAAGTACAGTCAAGTTAAACTGACTGGTATAAGAGTGAAGGAAACATTAAATAATGGTGCTTTGTAAAATGTAACATTTCTAAAACTAGGCTGAATTTTTAATTCCATTTCTTGATTGATTTTTCTCCGTATCATGCAGGCTTAACTTGTATGTGGTTTGGATTGTTTGTGGTTAAAATGACCTTGTATTCATTGAGCAAAGTTAAATATGAAGATGGGGTCTGTTTATGCTAAACAGGTGGATCAAGTTCAAGCCATTCTGCCTGCTCTTCAGCATCTCCTAGGAGGTTTTTATAGCATGAAACCTAAATTACCTAGTTGAAAGTGTTCTAGGTTTAGTGCTAGAACTAAAATACATGTTTGTTGTTCCAGGTGGTGGTGTATATAACTTTGTTGGAGAGTCCTGCCTTTCACTGCCTGGATCCTTTTAACAGTGTGTCAAAGGTGAGTGGTTCAAGTTCAGTGGTTATTTTCATAACTAAAGATAACAAGTGAACTGGATATATTGCTTGGTTTTGGCTTTTATGTAATAGCAGTGTAGTTGTTATTTTTGGTTTTGTTTTTTTTTGTAACTGCTGGATGAATGATTAAATAGCAAGTCTTTTTTTGTCAGTGATCTGGGGCAAATCAGTTCTAGCTCTTACTTTCAGAAAAAAACCCCAAGAAATAATGATAGGCTCAGACTATTAATTAAGCACTAGATACTACTTCCACTGTTTCATGGCTCCTGTCTCCTGCTGCCTACTCCTTTGACTTGGGATGTTTTCCCCTGAAGGTGCTGCCTGAAAGCACAACATGATGGTGAGGGAAGTATGGAGGACAAGCAGTCATCCATAAATGGTGGTGGAGCAGGCTTAGTGTTATTCTTTGGCTGAATTCTAAAAACGAAGTAACAGCTTTGAAAGTGGTGAGTATTGAAAGTATTGGGCGGCAAGGTTTTTGTGTTTTCTGTGAGAGCAGAAGAGAATTGCATTCAGTGTGTAGAGAGTACCTTCCTAGGCTGGCTCTGAAGACCTGACATAATCTGATGAAGCTAATGTTCCTGTAGAGTTCTTTTTGTGGTAGAGTTTGGCTAACTTCTTTCTGTTAATTTGTGTGCCCTGTTGTCAGTTTCTAGTAGCTGTAGTTGATCTCTGAGGCTTTGAAGGAATTTATTAACAGAAACCTTTAATAAATGACACCTCATTACAACTGTACCAAAAAATAAAAGTAAAATGGCAGAACACTGAATAAACATTCAGCATTGTAGTAGCTGCAGCGTGGAACAGAAGACTTGGAATCTTGGCTTTATTGAGTACATTATCAGGTGGATTTATTATTTCATACTCAAATTCTCTGTTTATAAAATAAAAGTAATGTTACTTTCAGAGGGAAGTTATGAAGTCCAGTTACTGACATTTTGGAACCTTCAAATGGAAAGGAATATATTAAGCTATGTGCCTTGATAGTTGCTGTGAGTTCTGTTAAATACTTCTTCAATGAAGTGCTAGGAGATGTTGAAATTAGACTTATTTATTCAATAAAGTGAAGGTGAAACAGTTAGAATTAAAAACATAATCCAGTCTTAACTATACTGTGTGCATATGTTTTTGCAAATTATTCCTTTTCCTTTAAACTGAAAAGGAAATTCTGAGGTAATACTAAGATATAGTGGGTTTTTGCACTGTATTTTCAAATTATCTGACACAGTATCTTTAAAGGTACTGAAAAAAATTTATAACCCTGGCCTTTTTAACAGATCGGAGTAACCTTGAACACTTAGGTGTTTAAAGGCTAATAGTGAGCAACCTTTCGTACTACTTTTCTGGAGTAGAAATTGCTGTAAGTTTTCTTTATACTTTTTCTCTGATGCATAGGTAACAAAATTAAAATATTCTTGAAAAAGCTGTTAATGTGAAAACAAAATAAATACACACTCCTAAAGCAAATGATTCATTAAGCTGTAGACATAGTCACTGTAAAATTATTTTTCTACAAGCCTGTATTTTATTAACTATGGGCCAAATTATGTGTTTCTTTCAAATGTGTAATATGAAACACATTAGAGTTTTATCTTTGGGATCTCTTTCTTGTCCTTTTTTATAGTAGTTTTATGTTAAACGTTCAGTGAAAATTATTTTTAAATTAGTCCACTGCTCAGTTAAAGGAAATAGCTGTCAGAAGTCTTGGGTTTGGACTTAGTCATCTTTATTCTTGAGCTAGCTTATGTGATATTTGGCGTATGGAGTAATTTTTTTTTTACACTTTTCAATCAAGTAAGTGTAGAGGCTAACCGAACATGGCCAGAGTGGAGTTCTTTACATAAGATGAAGGTTTTATATATTTCACTAAAAGGCAGTAAATAGGTAACAGCTTACTGAAAGGAGGTGAGGAAGAACTGTCTGGACATCTCAGTTGGTGAAGGCTGTAAGAAGTGTCTCCCTTTTTGTATCTTTCTTTTTTCCTATTTTCTTGAAGTATGGGTACTCAGAATGTTTGCTGTGTATGATTAGACCACACTCAATCTCAGTAACAAAATTAAATCTACCTCTATTAATATTTTATGGCTTTTTCCATCTTTTGTGTCCTTGTTTCTGATGGATTGTATTCAGCTTGGTAAATATGTGAATCTACAAAACCTGGAGCATTCTAATGCTGTTCCCAAATGGAAATGAATGTGTAGGTGTAGGTTCAGTAAAGCCTACATTTGTAATGCTTTTTTAAACCAGAACATAGTAAACCTTTTGCCCTTTGAAAAGGAGATTAAATTGGCAACAAAGTAAATACTCAGAAATTCCACTCCAAGTCCTTAAACTTCACCAAACTGCAGGCAATAATGTATCCTTACAGGATTTTGTTAAGTATGTGGTCATCACGATCTGCCAGGTCATGTTTTCTGTAGCTGGGCAAGCTGGCTTTTTTCAGTTGTTTGGTTTTTTTCATCTCCCTTTCCTCTAACATCATATTTTATGTAGTGATATTCTGTACTTTTGAACTTGTCCCTCATTCACTTGCAGCAATGGAATCAAAACCAAGATCTCATATTATATTTTCACAATAAAATGTTTTGAAAAGTGGTTGCAATATTGACATGTGCATTGAGCATTTTGTATTTTAGATTAAAATCTTTTGGGAGATGTTCTGTAAGTTTTTGAGACTTGATACACTTTTATGGAATGCTCTTTAGGGTTGCCTCCTTACAAAGGAGGGAGATCATTTGATGAGATCAGAAGCAAACTGGTACGAGCAAAGTTATTGGTGTCTTAGTACTCAGCTGAGTTGTCAAAAGCTACACTACAGTGTTTGGTGGAAATCCTTGTCTGTAAAGGTTCTCAGAGCAACCATGACAGAGATGAGCTCCTCACATTGTGAGATTGGGGACCTGCACACAGCTTCTGACAGACTGATCCTCCTCTGTTCAAGAGCAAAAAGCTCCATAGACATTTCAATTTGGTTTAACTGTTTGTTAAGCTGTATCAGAATATTTCTTGGTATTTTTCTGTGATTCAGCAGAATATGTGTTTATAGTTGTTGATTTCTGAAAATTTTTAACCCAAAGAAAACAATACCAGTTCTCAGTGTTTCATATGAGTTAGTTATGGGAAACTTTGATTCTGACAGTTATGAAGAGAATGAAAAGTATATGCTGAGTGGATGTCTGGATTCCTTTCCCTTAAAAAAAGTATTTCTGTAATTACTCCAATTATCTCAGGTGCCCAAACTGATTTTAAGACTTGGAATGCAACTTCAGTGTTACTTAAATATATTTACAGACATTTAGTATGATAAATGAATTTATAGAATACTGCCTATTATGTTATGCTAGTGGCATAATACTTTCTAACCCATAATTGAGAAAAGTAGGGAAGAACACTTTCAACCCATTCTTACACTTCCATAAGCACAGGTACACACCCTGAATAAATTTATCTTCCCTGAATTGCATTATTTTAGTACTGTCTTTTTTTAGATTTTTCTTTTCTGCATTTTTACTGTTTCTCTTTGTAGTAGTTGTAGTTCTTTGCTTGAAATACAGACATGTTTTAACTTACTAATAATATGAAAGTTAGGAATCAGTTGTCTATTTTTTTCCAGTTTGGTAGCTTCAGGTGCAACTCATGTTTGTAGGTGTCAGCAGTACCTGTTACAGCCCACAAATGGCCTTTGCTCTGTGTTTTAACTGCAATCCATATGGATTCCTCATCAGAGAACACTGTACAGCTTTCATCAATGTAGGAAAATTAATTTCAGTAAAAACATAACAATGACCACATTTTTTCTGGTGGAAGTAGTTTTGTGGTATGATAGCCAGTATGGGCTGTCTGTCTTGTCATCTAGCATGTCAGTTTTTCTGAGCAAACCACACAACTGTGCCTGCTCAAAAGAATCTAGCATGTTGCTCATGAATATAATTAAGCTATATATACATACATATATATACGAGCAAGCTAATTTGTGCCCAAGTATATTAGTGAACTGCATATAAAAAAAAGTCAGTGACTAACCTTGGTGTCTTGTCCAGTGTTCAGAGGAATGTCACTGGCAGAACAGGTTACTGAGCCCCTGTTTCTGTGGTTTCTAAATAAATATATTCCAGTGTCACACCAGCTTCAGTTAAAAGATTTGAATAGGTACTGCACTTTTGATGGACAAGTGATGTGGCTTAGAATATGATCTTGAAAATAGCTTATGCAGTTAAACTGCATCACAGGGAGGGTGTCCTTAGATGCTGAAAGTGTTCGTGACTTTGTGTCTTGTACATAGAGTCAAATGTAAAGGAAAGTCAGCTTGAGGCTTTTGGGATGCAGGGACCTGGGACAGTCCTTGTGCCAGCACTGTGTGGTGTGATTGGGCTGTACTGGCGCAGGGGAACAACAGAGATCCCACACCCTCCTGAAGGAGGAAGCAGATAAGCAGCTGAGGCCACCAAGCCACTCCAAGATGTAACTGCCCCATAAAGGAGCATCTGCTTGCAGACACGTACAGGAGATCCCCTCTCCTTGGGATGCTGTGCCTGTTTTGTAGCTCTTCAGGCGTGCGTGTTTGAGCTGGTGCTTTGCAAGGTGGGCATGCAGCTGGTGTTGACATAGGTCATGTAACAAAATCAGTTTAAGGTTTGTTCCTCCATTTGATAATGGCTGGAAGGCGGTTCTTCTGGTGTGGAGGTTTTGAGGGAACTTTAAATGATTCATTGTTTGTATTAAAATTAGTGTGTAGTAAAAATATAGCTAAAATTGTAAAGGTGCGTGGTTTTGGTAGTGTTTTTAGCATATTCCATATGACATCCTATTGATATGGTAAGTATTGCATCAAATGTATTATGATATTAAAAAAGAGTTTGGCTTGCTGAAATACTGCCATTCACCGAATGGGCAGACACTGTACACATGGTTCATCTCATTTAGTATATGGTGAATGGTTTGGTGTGTTGTCTAGATGCTGAAATTGATGAATTTCACAGAAGAGAAAAACATTTAAAGGTTAGTGTGGTATATTTCTTGTGGAATTCTGTTTCTAATAACTTGGTTAATTAATCTTGGATTACAATTACTGTTTGCACTGTAGTAACAAAGCTCCAATTGTACTAAGCAGAGAGGACTGAGAAAATGAGCTTGTCATGCTGTTTATTTTTTAAGCCAGTAGCAACACGAAGCATCAAATACCGTGCACACAGATGCAAACCTTTTACAGTTTATTTTTCTTTCCCTGATTTTAAGTTCAAGAGTCTTATTTTAAGACATCACAAGTTCCTCGAAGTCTTGTGGGTTTAAACCCTACATTCCTTTGTGCTGTCTCTTCAAACCCTTTTGTTTTAGGGACTGCCTGCAGCTCTTATCCCTCCTTAGTTTGGAGGCTGTTGTTTGTGTCAGCTGCTCTTAGTTCCCAGCAATAGAGCCTCTGGAGCTTATTTCCTACCTGCTCCATCACCCTCTTTTATTCCCCCGCCTTTCTTTTATATGATCCTTCTGCTTTTTGATTCAGCAGCTCTATGTGTAATCCTTCCAGCTACTGTTGTTGCTACTCAGACTGGTTTTTTTCCTCACTAGTTTGGGCCCTTGAATTTTTGTAGCACACCTTTTCCTTGTGACTGTTTGTTGCACCTCTTCCGACTAATATTTAAAATTTACCAGTAGCCTGATTTTTCTAATGTGTAATACCATCATCTTAACGGACATGCTCCTGGATTTGAGTTAGAAATCTGCCTCTCATGCAATCAGCTACAGCAGGTGATGTCAGAGAGATTATCTCCCTGAAGCAGCAGGTAGTTGGGGATCCAAATTTTCCCAAGAGGCTGTTTTTGAATTTTCCATCTTGCACTAAAATCCATATCTCTTAGCACATTCCCTGATAAGCTCAGTTGTCTCATACCATTAGTTCTCAGGTTATCGCATACCAGCCCCAAAAATGCTTTTGAATGAGGGTTCTCTTTATATTTGATCTCTGAATTTGCTTTTCAAGATTAAACAGTCAGAGTATTAGTTTTCCTTGCTCAATTCTCCCTGAAGATTACCGAATAGTATTTTCTGCCAGTCCTGGATTTGCATGGGATCTGGAAAGGTCTGTTCCATTACTGCTAGAGAGAATGCTGGTTTATGATGGTGAAGATCTGGATGCATGGTAATGTGAAACATTTACCTCAAAACAAAAGGGTGTTGACATCCTTGAGTTTACTTGAATGTTTGGACTAGAACTACAAAACTTGTGTGTTTGTATGTATGTGTGTTTATAAAAGGCTTTGACAATTGTGCTCTGTATAAATTGAATTTACAGTCAAAGGGATAATGGAAACTAGCACTCTCAGCTGCTGACTTGCACTTCTGGCACTCTTTGGATTCATGGCTGGTGTAACATACTTTCTGACTGCAGTAAATTACTGAAACTTCAGGAAGTCTTGAGCTGTGAGCTGTAAGTCTCCTTCCGCATAACTGGTAACATATCATTATGTGGCCAAGATGGGGGTGTCCCATTTGTGTGCTGGGCTTATGTCCATTGTGTGGAGAGCAGCTGCTGCTTTGTATTCTTCAGGAAAAAAAGGTGCTGGCAGAGAAATCAGAAGCCCGCTGATTGTTGTGACCTCCTTCCTGCCTGTGGTTTAGGAGAAGGGGAGAAAAATGACATCACAAAGTAGGTCACTGGTCAAACTAAAGATTCTGGCCTGTAGGTGGTGGCTGGGCATTTTGGCATTTCCACATCCCGAGTCAGTACCCAAACTAATCCTGCACAATTCTTGAAAATAAGAGAAACAAAAACTGAGGGCAGTATTTGATGAAATGGCATAGTGCTACTTACCTTTACAGACTATAGTTTGGTTTCAGGGTAGAGTTTTTTGGACCTAAATGTATTTATTACACATGAGGAACAAGAACAAGGCATCAAATGAAAATTCAGACCAAGACCTGTTCCTCAGAGTTTTGTTTGCAAGAAGCTAAAGAACAAGAACAAATAAAATAAAATGCTTGGTATTACTCACTTGAAACATTCAGAGATTCTGTGGTAGAGGAAAGGAAAAGGGATCTCTCTCTACAAGCTCTCCCTGGGGTCCAGAGAAGGAGGGAATGAGTGTATCTTTCTACTTGTACATAATCTCTTTTTTCTCTGTTTTTTATTTTTTTTGAATTCTCTATTACCTTGCAGTGATTTGTGAATTTTTACATACTTGCTCCTCTTTCTTTTTAGTCAAGGGATTGTAACTTGCTGCTGCTTTAATACACTGCTCCACAGATCCCAGTATTTATGTGTCAGGTTTCTTCAGAAAGCCTTTCATTGAGGCTTGATCCAGATTTGGTAGCACTATTGGCTTGTTTGAGTAAGGTCTGTGTTAGATAATAAAATTGTCTACTTCTGTTGTAACATTACTTTTAACAAGATTGTTGTGATGTGTTGCTCTTGGATATTGACTATAAGTAATGGTTCTACTTGATAGCTTCTTGTAAGATGTTCGTATTTTGTATGGCTCCCAGCTAAACTGGTGTATGAGACCGGTGACATAGTCACTTTCATTGAAAATCAGTAGCAATATAAGTTTTTCAATTTGTATTAATCTAGAAGGAGCAGTTATACTTCCACATTTCAGACTTGTGGTTTTGAACCTGTTTTTTCCTTTAGTTAATCTTTGTTCTTGTACAGATGTTAATCCTCGCAGTCTCTCTCCATGTTTGGAAATTATTTGGCTGCTATTATTTCCCTTTCATTTTTAGTGATGTATTTTATTGTTATCTGGTGGGAGTAAGGAAGAAAATGTGTCTATGAGTGTGTGAGGATAGAATGTCTGATCAGTGCAAGAGTACATAACATTTCTGTATGAACAGGAATGTGACATAGCAGCCAAAACCAAATGTTTAATTTTGAACCAAGTTATTGCAGGGAGGTTTTATTCAGGAAAAGTAAGCTTTAGAGAAATTTGACAGGAGATAAAAATAATAGGAAGAGATTTAAAAGCTAAGATTAAGCTGAGATTTAAAAGGAGATAAATGCTGAGATTTAAAAGGAGATAAAGTGTGGAAGCATTCCATTTTGCTCAAGCACTGAAGGTGAGAGTAGGAATAAAGGAGGGTGAGAGTCTGGCGTCATGAGGCAATGGTGGTCTCTCTTGAATGTATATTTTGTTCTTAGAAATGCAGACTCTTCTAACTGCTTGTTCTTGGTTTTGGATAACTGTTTCTGTGGAAAAAGTCAGATTTACTCTTTTTCAAATTTACTTTCAAAAGCTTATCCTTTTGAGCAGCAGATCTGGTGCAGCAGAAAATTGTGTCAGGATAATAGCAGTGGAACAACTTTTTAGATTGTGTGTGTAAGCTGTCTTAGAGCAGCTGGCACCTGAACTGCAACGTAAGAGTTCAGAGTAAGAAGCATCTTCCTAACATGCTTACAGAAGCCTGTGTTCTCTGGAGCACTCCTGGCAGAAGGGTTTTAGAAAATCCCCTTTCATCTTCTTCCCTCTTCTGTGAATGGTGTTTCTCTCCTGGTTTTGTGTCTGTAACCATCAGCTGAGGAATTAGCAATAGCTAGGTGCTGTAATTGTGTAGCAGAGCACTCACAAATGCAATTTTTTGGAAGATGTCCTCATTTAAACTGGAGGAAGATATGTAAGAAATAATTTGATTGAAATAAATAAATGCTGACAACATTCCAGACCAAAAATGCAGTCTTGACTTTAAATTTAAAGCATTTTAAAGAGTTACAGGATAAGTCATTTTGAAACCTGATTTTTTTTGGGAAGGTGTGAGAGATGGCTTTTCCTCTGCACTTGTGTTTTGGTGTTTTGGGAGCAGTAAGAGAGGATTCCTGTATTGATTCTGAAGTGCTGTTAGATGGAAGAATAAATAATTTTAAGGGGAGACTAGGATTGCCATTTGCCTAGGCTTATTCTTTCTTGGTCAGCACAGCAGTCAATATGACTGATGAGAGACTTGTGAAGCTGCAGCATTCACTCACATGTCATACAAGATCCAAGAGTGTTTCTTTATTTAAATTGGGCTTTCTCTGGGTACATGTCCTATCAGGAAATTAAAAGCATAGCTTTCTGAGTATCTCGTGTTCCAGTCTTTTTCAGGAAGATGTACAGATTTGCACAGGAATAAATTTAATACTATTAGCTGTTTCTTAATGAAATCTAGCACTGTATCTTTCAAGCTGTCACTTTGGTTACGTACATCAGCACAGAATCAAGAACGGTATCTTACGCCTGGTGATTATTTTTACCTGTACTATTCAAAGACCGTGCTTCTAGAAAGGAGCTTTTTTGCCTGAGAAACTCTCCTAGCTATGAGAAATAAGTGTTCGTTAACCCCAATTCAGGTAAAAAAAGTTGGAGCTTTGCCTTGAGACTTAAATTGAGAAGTTTTTGGGTTTTTTTCTTCATCTGCTACATGCACCTTTTCATATTAGATAAAAATTTTTTTCCAGGTGACTTAGTAAGAAAATCCAGAAGTCTAAGAATTGATTCAGTATTCAAAATGACAGTAAACTAGTAAGTTCACTGGAGCAGAGTCTGAACAGAATCTGTAAGTTACTTAGTACTCTCTGAACTAGAAAGTTTAAAATTTTTTTAATTATTAAAATTAAAAGTATTTTCACATTTTTCTATTGTTATGAGGTAGAGTGTTTGGGGGCTTTTTGAAAAGCAAATGATAAATTGCTTAAGTGAGTGAATGTTGTGTAGAAATGGACAATGTATTCTCTCTTCTTTCTTTTCTTTTTCCCCCTTAAAAACTTTGGGAATAAGTGGGTTTTTGAACTGAACAAACATCTCTTCCTCTTTCTAGTTAAAAAGTGAATATATGATTTTCCCATTGGGGAACAGAAGGTCAGCAGTTCAGTTTTATTTTCAGCATTTTATAGACAGTTTAAAGTGAAATCCCTTGAAAAGTAGGTAGCGGTGTTTCAAGGGATTAGCAGTAAAACGTAGCAATCCACAGTGATTCTGAGCTTTGTCCTTCTCTGTGAGATCAAGGTTAAACTTCTTATGTCTGAGGACTGTTCTTTGTTTATACAATACATAAATGTACTGATACATCCAGTGAAGTATAACTCCTGCAGACCATTGAATGTTTGAGCTCTGGGAAAAGAAGCAGCCGTGGAAGCAAATCTTTCAAACACTTTATTATTTGGAATCTTGAAATAAATTCAAGGATGTTGCCTTTATAAAATCTCATGGTGTTCACTGTGTCCTGAGTGGCTGGCTGTTGTAATTTTGAGGAGTGAAGGAAGGTTTATTGATAGTAAAGATGAAAGTCCATGAACAGGGTTACGCTTAATTTGTTCTTTCACAGAGTATGTTTCACCAGTCTGTCATACAGCTAGTATTACCTAAATGTCTTCTCAGTAGGGTCTCTGGGTTGGTTTTTTTTGACTTTGCGTGCTTGGCTCCATCCTATCCTGTTTTTGTAAGGGACTGTGGAGGGGTTGTTAGGTGTGAAATGGTTTGTAATTTTGTCTTATATAGACACCTAATGCATGTTTTATTCTTCCGGGACTTTCCCTTTTCTTTTATCTTGTTTGGTTTTGGTTTCATGTGTTTCTGAATAGAGGTAACCTTAAATGCTGTCTGCCAGGAGGAACGGAGAGCCACTCAGAGTAGCAGCAACAAACATTAAGGCTATCTGAGTCTCTGACTTAGTAGAAACACCCATAACCAACGCAGAGATGTGGTCATTAATCATTGCTGCTGTTTTAGAGGTGAGATGAGGTCTCTTTCCCGAAAGTTTCCTTTAGGGCATCAGAGTTTATTACCAGCGTCGTTTTTCTGGAACTGCTTTTAAAAGAATTCAGGAAAAGGTGAGCCAATGCTCTTTTCTGGCCTTCTTGCTGTATCTAAATGCGAGGCAGTTTGATATTCTGTTGTGTTTACCCTGCAGTCAAGATACATGGACCAAAAAAAGGTGCCACCTTCCTGTTTGTCTCATGTTGTTTGCAGTCAGATGGTCTGATGTCCTCTCTGCACAGTCTGGGTTTTCCCATTGCTGTCTAGCATGTACCATTACTCTTATTTGCCTTTGAAATAAAGCAAGAAAACTTTTTGTACTAATAGTGGAAAAAGTCACCACAGGTTCAGTCATTCACGGTAGCTGCATCTGCATTAGGCTGCTGATGGAGGCAGAAAGGAAACTTGCAGCTGCTGCCTGTACTTGCCTGAGCCCTGCCTGCTGCTGGGGATTGCAGCAGCAGGTGCAGGGAAGGGAGGTTGAGGGCAGATGGCATGAGCAAGTGGAGGCGCAAGGCTGGAGGAAGGGCTTGCTAGGAAGGGGGATATTAGCCAACCTTCTGCCTTTGGAGTTGCTTTATATTCAGACATTATTACTATTTTTTTTCATCTTTCAGCAAACTAAAATCATCAAAGATGATAGTTCACATTCTTTGTATTTTCTGGTAAATATATGATAAAAGGGCATGAAAAGATGTATACTCTTCAGGATATGGAGAAATACCTTCTTCCAAAAATACAGTCTGAGTGGGAAACAGTAAAAATCACCTAACTACAAAAATCCTCTTCTTTTTTTTGCTTGGTCTCTAGAAGGTTGCCAGTACTCTGTTAATCTTCGTCCTGTTTTCTGAGTGACGTACAAATACACAGTTTTTAAAAACAGCACACACCCCAAACAAGCTGAAATATGTTTCTTTGGTTGTCTTAATCCCTTAAAGTTGTCATCCTGTATTTATGGAAAGATTGGAGCTAGGTTTTTCTTACAAGCCCTTTGCCTTGTCTGTTAGTGACCCTACTCGGCTTAGTTAAAGACCTGTTAAAGTGTTTTCTCCGGAATTTCTATTACTGCCGTTACCTATCTTCTAAGCATAGGCAAGTTATAAGGCTTGTAGCTAGTACTGTGAAACTGTAACATGAGCTGCTATAATACTAGTTTGTTCCTGTAGAATACCAGCTTTTTGTCCTTTGAAATAGAATGTTAAATTTAAATCATCTGTCAGAAGCTAAAAATGAACACTGCCTACTTTATAACAGGCATACTGTTCCCAAAAAGGCTAGAAATATCCTTTTCAAGTAAAACATCAAAAGATTTTTAAAAACTTAGTTTCCTGAAACAGCAGACCACTTATCATGTAAATAGAAAAATAATATTTAGTATTATGTATTTTGAAGACTGCCACATTGATTAAGCATTTGTATCTTGAGCTGCACCAGATGAGGAAATTTTGTGGTATAGGAGTATTACTAATGAAAATCTTAGGGAATATGGAATCAGGAGAGTTAGCTTGTGTGAAAGTCACAACATGAAACAAGAGCGAGTAGCGCATTAAAATTAGAGTGTTATTGCATGATTAGTAGAACGCCAGAACTCAGATTTGTATTTTTCTGATGTTGCAACAGCCTACCTTTTAACAGCCTGGATGGCTCTCTTTGTACCACCAGAGTTAGCAGGCTAAAGTATCTACTACTTTTCATAGAATCATAAAATATTTTGGGTTGGAAGGGACCTTTAAAGGTCATCTAGTCCAACCCCTCCTGCAGTGAGGAGGGACATCTTCAAGTAGATCAGATTGCTCAGAGCCCTATCTAGTCTGACCTTGAATATTTCCAGAGATGGAACATCTTCCCCATCTCTGGGCAACCTGTTCCAGTGTTTCACCACTCTTGTTGTAAAAAAAAAAAAAATTCCTCTTTATATCTAGTCTAAATCGACTGTCTTTTAGTTTAAAACTGTTACCCCTTGTCCTATCCCACCAGGCCCTGCTAAAACGCCTGTCCCCATCTTTCTTATAAGGGCCCCTTTATGTACTGGAAGGTTCTATACGGTCTTCTCTTCTGCAGGCCGAGCAACCTCAGCTCTCTGAACCTGTCTTCATAGAAGAAGTGCTTCAGCCCACTGATCATCTTGGTAGCCCTCCTTTGGACCTGCTGCAACATGTCCATGTGTTTTCTGTGCTGAGGACTCCAGGTCTGGATGCAACATTCTGGGTGGGATCTCACCAGAGCAGAAGTAAAGGGGCAGAATCACCTTCTTTCACCTGGTGTCCACACTGCTTGTGATGCAGCCCAGAATGTAGTTGGTTTTCTGGGCTGCAAGTGGACATTGCTGGGTCACATCCAGACTTTCATCTACCAACGCTCTACAATTCTTCTCCGTAGGGTTGCTCTCAATCCCTGCATCCCCTAGCCTGTACTGATACCAGGGGTTGCCCTGATCCAGGCACAGCACCTTGTACTTGGCCTTGTTGTACCTCCTGAGGTGCCCATGGGCCCAGTTCTTGAGCTTGTGTATGTCCCTCTGGGTGGCATCCTGTTCTTCAGTTTTGTAAACCATAGTCTAGTGTTATATGTAGACTTGTTGTATGCAGAGGATGCGATTAATTCCCCCATCTATGTCACTGATGAAGACATTGAACAGTGCTAGTCCCAGTATGGACTCCACTTGTCACTGATCTCCATCCAGACATTGAGCCATTGATCAATGTCCAAATACCCACTGGATATGGCCATCCAGCCAATTCCTCATCCCCTGAGTAATCTATGCATCAAATCCATATCTCTCCAATGTAGAGAGAAGGAGATTGTGGGGGACTGTGTCAAAGGCTTTGCTGGAGTCCAGACAGACAACATCTGTAGCCTTTCCCTTATCCACAGTTGTAGTCACTTCCATCATAGAAGGCCATTAAGTTGATCAGGTAGGGCTTGCATTTGGTGAAGCCACTTTCTCACATAACCATTAGCAACTTCATCCTTATTTCATATTTTCTAGAGTCTTAGTGTTGTGTTTCTTCTTGCAGCTTCTGACATTTTATGCCTCAATTTATGAAGCTGTATTAGTCTTAATAATGGGCAGCTGTGACTGTGAGGTGACTGACTTTCAAGAAAGGAGGAAAAAATGGGGGCTGGAAAATTGCCCTCACTGCATTCATTGTACTTGACAGGCTCTGTTTTTGAGGGCATCCCCACTGGTCTTGCACAATAGACACTTGTGCTACACCTTCCTGCTGGAGTGGGTCCTGGAGAGCTGGAAATACGTACAGCCATCAGACACTGACAGCATGAGGAATCCAGACTGCAAGCAAAACATAAATGGGTCTTGCTGAGGAGATGCAGCCTTTTTGATTAAAACTATTCCTTTTCCTTAAATGTTGAGTTTACATTTTAAGAGGCCATTTGAAGCAGTCCATGCTTGCTTATTTCACCTGAGCAGACTCATTTGTGCGATAGACTTTGTGAAAACTTTGGATGGGAAATTGTTTTACAAGTATCTTTTTATACATTTTTATATAAACACACAAAGATTTCATTTTTGTTGAATGGTAAAATGCTGTACTGACTCCTTAGCAGGAAGGAGGTATTTCTGGGTGTTTCTAACATGTATTCTCCTTTATTTCTTTGTGTGTCTTTTAAAAAGACTTCTAAGCCACTTACAAGACAAAAAAACATGCTTAAGTTCTGTGCTCTATTGGAGCTATGCAGAAATTCGTTACCACTAAACTAGTCTTGAGGTTTCCTGTTTGCAGTTGTTTTGTAAGGTGAGGTACAAGGTGCTAGCACGTGTCTGCAGCTGTATTAGAAACTGGGATATCAGATGTGTTGTGGAGCTGAGGCCAACCTTGCCTAGCAGCTGTTAAAGGCATTTAGCTGCAGAAACAAACCCCAGCTCTCACAGTATTGTACCCGTGAGCAGTGGCAGCCCACACCAAGGGGACAGGGTCTGAGGTGTGTGTGGGCAGGTAGCAAGGTCTGGTTAGTTAGTACAGCTCTAAATTACTGGTTAATTAGGAGTGATCCTTCACTTTTGTTGGAGATATACCTCCCAGTTATGTTAACAAGAAGTATCTAAAAGCCCCATCCTTGTGGTGCCTGAAGAAGGGGCTGTGGCAGGGCTATCCTGCCTGGGTGCACACAGGCTGTAGCGCCTCTCGTGCCATTAACTTGCACCAGCCTGGATCACCCTCATCTTTTCATCTATAATTATGTCTTTCTGGTTGTTTTTAAAAAAATTTTCCCCCCTAAGTGACTCTAAACAAAACCAATTGTTTTTTGCACTTAAGAACAAATGTCTTGTGGCTGCCAGAAAAGCTCATGGCACCTGCTGAGCCTGCCTCTGAGTCACTCCTACATTATGGCTGGGGCTATCCCTTAGCCGGTTGTTAAATCTGTCCAGCTTGGGTAGATGGGTAGACCTAAACCAGGATCTCAAAAGAAGTGGAAAAAAAAAAAAAGTGAATAGCTAAAACTGCAATAGTTTTGTGGATGTTTCTGATATCTTGGGTTGCATTTGAACATTAAAAGGGTTTTAAGTTTTCTTACTACTTTTATATGCTAGTTAATGACACAGAAGAAATTGGTTGTCTCTGTAAAATAATCCCATAGTGTAGAAAAAAGTATTAAACTTCTTTTCCTTCATCATGTGCAGTCAACTTAATATTCTATCTAATTCTGCACTTATTCTTTTGCTAATATTTAAATTATTCCAGTGCAGTTATAATACCCTTTTTATAGTTCTTGATGAGCTAAATGTTGCTTCTTTCAATACTTTCAGTTTGCATTTCCAGACTTGAGCTTGTTTCTATCGGTTTTTCTGTTTCAAGGAAAGGACCAGGGAGAGGGACACAGAAAACCTCCAGAGCTTTTTACCTCTCTTCTTAAACAGGTTATTTTTCTAACCAATACTATTGCAAATGCTAAATTGTGAGAGTAGGTTGGAAGTTGTAATAAAACATTCTTTCTTTGCTGTGGATTAATTTATTTACATCTTTGTTCACGTTTACTTTTTACAGCTTCCACTCATCTTTGCTTTCAGTTTTGAAAAACTGACCCCGTAAAGTACCAACAGCAGCATTTATTGATTGTGACTGTGTCTTCAGTTTGCACATCAAATTAAATTAGATAATAATTACTTGCACTTATTCAGCTATCACTTTTAGTTCTGTAATCAATGCATCCTAATGAGACCTAATAATGAAATACCCAAAATTAATTGTCAAGCTTGTGCTAAAACAGTCAACTATTTTAGGCTGCCTGAGTGTGGGGGGCTTTTTTGCTCTGGTACCAGTTTGACACCTTAGAACTACATAACTGCGTGATGAATGCTTGTTCACTACAGCTATTTAGTTTACTTCTTTAAAAGAGAGTCTTACAGTAATTTTTGATGCAGTGACCTCTTTCCAAAGAAATGTGTCTCTTGGGGTGGATTGACATACATTATATGAGGTATTAAAGTGTTAAACTGCAGAAGCAGTTAGACAAGGTGGCCTTTATGTCATCCATCTCTATTTGTCCAAGCACCAGCACACAGCTGAAGTAACCAAGCATGGAAGGGGTTTTTACTGGTTTTAACAGAGGGCTGCGATTAGCTGTAATTTTGATCAGTTTGTTTACTCTTCTTAAACCTCTACATTTTGAGAGTTCCTTATAACATCATTAGAAATATGTCTTCCTTGGTTTAGGTTAACTTTAGCCTTTGAATGAAGATGGTGTTTTCCCGTTTTTTAAAATGTGTTCCACTGGAAATAGCTAGAAGTATGTCCAAAAGGTATATTCTTTTCCGCAAGTGTTTATTTAAATTCACATTTCTGGTTCCTTTTTATGCCTTCTGAGTTCTGTTTTTGTGTTTGGTGTTTTACTGATCCTCTGGAAGTAAGCAAAACAATCTCAAATATGAAGATGTGGTTTTTTTTAAATCTTTCTATATGTCAAAACTATTCATCCAGGCTGATATAAGAAAACTAACCACACACCTACACATGCAACAAAGAAAAAAAACTGTAGGTGAAAACAAAACTTCAAACTTCCTGAAATAGTAGGCAGGCTAACCAGAGATTGCATCATCATAAACAAGAAAGCTTCAAACTTAGAGCATACTTCAGATGAAGTGACCTAACAGAAGTTATTAATTGCAGAATACAGTAAGCACATCCAAGTACTGTGGAATAGGTCTTGATGAACAGACTGTTTTGGATTTATTTTCTGCAACTATATTACCTTAGAGGACCAAATATCGCCTATTTGCCATAGCTTATGAAAGATGAGCCAGGTGGGCACCAGGTAGCTGGCCTGTCAGCAGCAAATGCTGCAGGGTTCAAAACCCATTTTGATTTTTCAGAGTTTGGGGACAGGAGGAGACGCTGGTCAGCCTTCAAATCTTAGAGAAAACTGTGATACATCATTAGTTTTCCATTCTCCCCATGTAATTAACTAAATATCATACAGTAATTATATCTTAATATTGTATAGCAGTTAGGTGGTTTATGTACATCAGTGTCATGTAAAAGCCTCTGTATCAGTTTTGTCCCTTTCTTTCAGTGTGTCTTAGGAAGACATCCAATTCCAGAACAGTCTATTATATCAATTGGCACTGCCTATTATTAGAATTTTTGCTTGTTCCCTTGGTGAGGGATTAAATTTCAAGCATTACTGTCAGTCATTTTTCAGTCATGTTCCTTTTTGCAAAACAAATTGTGAGCAAGGAGAGCAACTGTTTCCTTTCTCACTGCATCTTTAGAGCTCAAACATACCTCCTGTTTGCACTATCCTAACTGACCCTGACGTAACCATGAACCTTCCTCTTGCAGGCAAGACAAGATGCTGCTTTTCTACCCACTGGACCACGGCATCAAACTAGTCACAGTGTTAACTTGTGTCAGCCTATAGGAGAAGATTCTAGTTCAGGTGGCATGCTGAGGGTCCTTTCCTATTTGTCATTGTGTGAGAAATGCATTAGTCCTGTATGGGGAGGGGGAGAGAGTGGGGGTTGAAATCCCAGCCTGCTAAAAAGAGAATGATATCTGTGTGTCAATTCTATGTACTTTCATATTCAAAATGGCACCAAATGAGTAAATCTTTCACTTGAAGAATCACTAGTAGATTTACAAGCTTTTTGAAGCAAATTCTCTTAAGTTCCTCTAAGTTTCCATAATCTCAAATATTACTTGCATGGTTCAGTTTTAAGCATGGCTTCAAAATGGTGTAGGTGTTTCTTTGTTTATTTTTTTCCTGTCATTGCTCAGTTGTTGGATTGTTGATAGTTTATTGAACATAACCTTTTGCTATCTGCACTTTCTTCTCATAAAGTTATGCAGAAGCTACAGTAGTAGATATTCCACCAATGTCTGCATTTATTCTGCCATATGGTTAGTTAATGTTCCTCACCTGTCTGAGCAGGCTTTCAGTGCAGCCATGACTGACTTTGGCTGAATTTTTGTTCATTGATTCTTGGCCAGGCAATTTTTCAGTTTTCCCCTCTCTCCCAAGGATGATTTTGTGTAGAAAAATTTTCATGTGTGCTTCTGCAGTAGGGCAGCTGCCACTGAAGATAGGACTCCTCTCCTAACAAAACCTAAACTGGAGGGAAGAAACAAAAGTGGCTGATAATAGGTGAGCTCAATCTAAACTATATTAGTTTTAACATTTCAGCAGATACAATGTTCGTAAAATAAATTAGTTTGTGCGACTGATAGCAGTGAAGGAATTGCTGGATTAAAAGGAGGTGAAGTTGTATATTGGTCACGTAGGTAACATAAGAATTACCTTTTGAAGGTCTGGGTTGTGGAGTTCTGTTTGCTGGTTTAATGCAATGTCTTCATTTCAGGTTGTTTTTGGTTTTTAAGGTTGGAAGTTGGACTGCCATAAAAGTAAAGGAAATGACCACTTGATACGGTCAGGTTAAAAATCAGGGTTATGTGAAACAATATTTTATGGAGGAAAGACTGTTGCATTTCACACACTCATGGTTCCTTGCAGAAGTATTTCAGAGCTTTTCACTGGTGCTTTCTAGAGCGTGGAATGTTGTTCTCTTGCGTAGGAAAAGAAGACTCAGTATTTCAACACTAGGACTTCTGAGCTTTTTGAGAAAGAACTTTCTGGAAAGTTGTTTGCTCTTAGCAGCAATAGATTTTAATTTTCTTGATGTGAAGGAATCTCATGTTGCCATTGAAATCTGTGGGAACTGTGGTATGTTTTGTTTTGCAGTCTGTAAGCCGTACACTAAAGAAATTTCTTGCTTTCAGTCCATGTCAAGTTTTTATGGTACTCTCAGATGCTTTGGGAGGCTGTATTATTGTTTTTTTCCTTTCGTTTTCCCACAAATCTAGCTATGTTGTCTGCTTATAATCTTTAATTTGGCACATGGCTGTGTTGCAGAAGCATTTCAAAACTGTTAATTCTACAGCCCTGCTTCTGGGAAACAAATGAGGCCTTATTCACATGCTAGGAAATCTTAGCCCTGCAGATATCACAGGAAGAGCCATATTGTCCTTGATGGAGCCAGTCTAATGATGTAATCATAAGAAAATAATTTAAAGAACTTTAATGTATTTCACCACATCAAAAACAAACAAACAAAACAAAGCAAGCAAACAAAAAATGCCGAAACACAAAACAAAATTCCCCTTCCCCCAAAAGAACAAACTTAAAACTAAAAAAATAAAAACTCAACACAACTAAACTCTGCACATGTATATACAGCTTTAAATGGACAAATGTTTAGTTGCAATTACGTTATGCATTTTGACTCTAAATCCTGTCCCCAGTTGGGAGGGAAAGCTTGTGCCACTAAACATTCAGTTAATCCTGGACTACTTAAGTGAAGGGGGTTATGTGTGAGCATGGTACTTGAGAAACTTGGCTTCTCTATACCTGAGTACTTCTGCCAAAATTGCATCATACAAAGGGTCTGCTTGTGAAATGATATTGCTTCTCAGGGATAGTGACAGTTTTGCATGTCTATGCTAATGGGAATTTAAAAAATCGAGTAGGTTTGAGCAACCTGTCCTGGTGAGTTTCAGAGGACTACAGCTGATGTTGTCAGCCCTGGTAAACTGTCTCTTCCTGTGTTTCTGTCCTCACCCAACACCGTGGGGAAAGACTTGACGACTTTTTAAATTGGAGTCAATTAAAATCTTTTTTTTCTTCAGAGTATAGGAAGAGTTTAATAGTTTTCCACCAGTCACTAGTCAAATATTATTTCTGATGTGAGGTTTTTTTATTACTAATATGCTGTAATATTGTTAGATCATTTTAACTTGCCTGCATTGTGAAAATAGCCTTTTTTAGAAGGGGAGCCTATGTAGTGGCAACGTCAGCCAACTGCACTGATGATGTCCTATTTCTTCGTGTTCTCCGTGTCCCCAGGAATAGTAAGGATTGACTGTTTTACGATTGCTGAGATAAAATAAACCAATCTAAATTGGAGAGATAGATTATATTGATGACACTAACCTCCAGAACATGTTTGACTGCAGTTCCCTGTGGCTACATCAGCTTATCGACCTGTAGGCTCTCTGTCCATTTTATGTCAGTCAGAAAGCAGGGCAGTTTATTGGAGACTGGTGTCCAGAGCTCAGGCTCTTGTCTGTTGTTGCCAGATGGGATTATTATTTTAGGGGGAAAAAATGGTTGAATGGTTACTGACTTATTTCTTATAAAACATGCAGTGGAACAGATAAAGTCACATCCTGTTTGAACTGTAAGGGTTGTGCTTCTCAGTTGTTCAAAACATCATAGCTCCTTTTTAAATTCATCTTGGGGACCTCAGCCATTCAAATGCATATTTGAATAATGTTTTAATTGTTGTATGTTCTTTCTGGTTTTTGATTGGAAAATGAGATTTTAAATGTGTTGGTCTAAGCTTCAGATTTTCAAAAATCATGTTTGGACTTGGCTATGAGGGGTGATGTTGCTGGTGCTTGCCAGAGCTTTGCTGTCCAATGGTTTAGCAACCATAGCTCAGCCCTCTATGATGTTCTCCTGGAAACAAAATTCATTATAAGAGGGGCTATTAATTTATAAAAGGGTCTGCTATTATGTTTTATGATTACAGATTAAATAAGGAAAGCACTTATTTTTCCTAGAGTAGGTAAGATGGGTTGTCTGGCATGCTGTTTTCACAGTTTGTACTGTAGCTGAAGGGGGAAGAGTGTGTGTGTGTTTACAGACTGCAGAAAGAACCCTTTTGGAATATAGATGTTATAAGCTACATGCTAAACAGAATTTCTAAATAAGGTTTGGTTTATTACCTTTCTGTCACATAACCTATTAGGTATCGGAGAAGATAGGGTTGTGGACTTCCATGACTTAGGCAACAAAGTCAAATGTTACAAAGATCTTTGGACATTAATAGTTTGAAGTACTTTTGCACCCTTTTCTACTAATCTGTAGTTAAAAGGAAATTTGCACCTTTAATTTAAAAAACCCCCAAATCTGTTACACTGATTTTCAAATATGTTCTCACCTCCTACTCTCTCTGTCCTCCTCCACTTCCCTGTCCCCCAGCCCCCGTGGCAGCAGTTAGAACATTTAGGTAACTTCTCAGAATTTAGAAGGTAAAATCAACATGTTTTGGTTGGCATTATAATATATTTGAATGTCATTGGTGCTAGCTTTGGACTTTTCCTTGCACACGACTGTGCTCCCTCACATTGTTCCTGGTAATTGCTGAGATGCGTAGGAAAACGTGGAGGCATGCAGCTGTCTTTGTGCAGCTGACAGACAGCTTTGAAAAGATCATTGTTCTTACAGGTAAGTGAGAAAAAGACAACTCATTCAGTCTTAATGGAACTCTGGATATGTCTCAGGTAGGGAAGAAATGAAATCCAATGGGTGCTCTTTTCCATCCCACTGACTAATGCCTGGCGCAGGACTGTGCTGAGCTGGGATCTTCCTGGGAACAAAGAGGGAGTGAAGACTCTTAAAGGCAGTTTTGTGCTGCCTGCACAAAACCATGAACAAAGAAAGGCTTGCTCAAGACAGTACCCTCTTAGTGACGGCAGATTTCCCTGCTGCGTTACTTCTTGAATTATTTCTTACATTTCTACTAAAAAAAGATGGACAATTTTATTTAAATGCAGAAAAGTTATGTATGTGATATTAGTATGAGGATGTGGAAGTAGTGCAGAAGGAAAATACATTTTTGGAATGCTGCTATTTTTTTTTCTCAGATCAGAATTTGGAATGCCACACATAGGATAATTTTATAATGCTGTATACAAAAACTAAATGGATTTTGTAAATTCGCTTGTTAATATATATCCAGATAATATTTTATATACATTCTGAGGAATGGAATATAATACATTGGCTAGAATTTACTATCCAGGTGTTGTCATATTTTAGTGGCAGAAAAACCAAGAAAGGTCAACATGACTTCCCTTATTTTTAAAAGACAGTTTTCCCTGTATGGCATTCTTATTTTCCCCTAGCTGGTTTCTTGCTTATTTTAGAAGAATTCAAAGAAAAAAAATGAGTAAGAACTATATGACATCATTTACTGAGGATAATGTTTTCATATTTTGTTTCAGAAGGACTCCATGAAAGATGACAGAAGAAGTTATTGTTATTGCAAAGTGGGATTACACTGCACAGCAGGACCAAGAACTTGACATCAAGAAAAATGAGCGTCTTTGGCTATTAGATGATTCTAAGACATGGTGGAGGGTAAGAAACGCAGCCAACAAAACGGGATATGTGCCATCAAATTATGTGGAGCGAAAAAACAGCTTGAAGAAAGGTTCTCTGGTTAAAAATCTAAAAGACACATTGGGTAAGTCCTTTTGTGTTTTGGAATAAATTTAGTAGACTTGATGAGTTTCAGGTTGACAATGTAATGTGCATATAAATATTTTTTTAACATGTGTGTTTGGATTGTCTTTATCCTTAGTTTGAGGTGACGAGGTGGGTGGATGATTGAGGGAAGGAGAGACAGAGAGAATGGGTGCGGGTGGAGAATCAGGTGTAAAAATCTGTAACATGTTTTCTTGCATCACATCCAGAAGAAAAAGAGGTTATTTTTGTTCCATTTTGTGAGAGGTTGTGTATTTTCATTGGCTGAAGAGCTATGATTTTCATAGAGACATCACCTGCTGATCCTCTCCTTTCATGCCATGTCCTCTCACTCATAAGTTGAAGGATGTAAACTGGATTGATCAGCGTAGGTATCATAGCCAAAGCTAAATCACTTTATGAATGGGATTTTACAGGGTGTCTATGTACAGAGCCATGGGTTAAGTTTCTGTGCTCTGAGACATTCCTTCAACTTCCAAGTCCTTAAATACGTATTCTATTTTATACTTGCACATAAAGTCTTCATAACAGTGTATCATATGTATAAAATAATCTACCTTTGAAAAATTTTGAGTTTGTTTTAAAGAAACCTATTTGAAAGTCAAGTGAAATGGTTTTTTTCCTCCATGATTTTTAAGGACTGATTAAAAAGGGCTTTTACATGGAGGGCTCTTTACATAGAGCTAGAAAAGGTTATAAACATAGTGATAAATTGTTGTTTTATTCCAGGAAAACCTACTAGTGGTATTTTAGGATGTTATGAATGAAACAGAAACAGGCACATTGGAAGTGTTTTGAGGGGTTTTCTTTTCTTCTGTTTTGGTTTTTTGCCTGTGCTTTATGAACTTGTACATAGGGAAAACTTGTTCTGTTGCAGACTGCTCTACAAAATGACTCTTCAATAGAAAACTTAGGCTTCAGGACTGGACTTATTGGAAAACTAAAAGGTTCACTTAAAAATAATACGGCAATGGCTTATGTAGGATTATCCTGTGATAATGATGTTCCAATGATGTTTCTAACAGCTTTGGTTTCTTAGTCACTCCTTCATTACCTCATCTTGCACTGCTGAGTTGCCATAAAGTACCTGGAAATTGAGGACTACAGAATGGGTGGCAGGCAAACAAGATAATCATAAACTTTACCATGGTAATATTTAGTACCTTAGTCCTTCCTACAGATAATCTTGGAATATACTGATTACAGTACCAGGAAATGTGATTATGCCTTTTCTGAGATTTGTGTGGTTAAAATCAGAGTCCCAGTTGTGACTTTAACCTCCTTTTATATAGATTAATGTTGTTTAAAACATAAATTTAATGTATGTGTTTTGTCTGAAAGCTACCTTAGGAAAGGATTACAGTTCTGTTGTAGTATATCAAGTGTTTGTATAAAATGTGGGCAGTATGTCCTTGATGTAAACACATTTTTATTTATGTCCAACAGAAATTTATTTAAGTGAAGGAACAGAGGTATGTCCTAGCATATGTGCATGTTTATCTTTTCAGTCTTAACAAAGCTCTATGGTGCAGGGTGCTTCCCATCACTCTGCCAGTGAACGATGAAAAGGTGTGAGAAAAAAGCATGGTGGTTTCATGGCTGAGCCATCCCTAGTGTCACATCTTCCAAGCCTCAGCCCTTTGCGTACACCTACATGGGGTTTTAAGTTCTGAAGCACTGTTACGACAATTTACTTGTTCCCTGTTCCCTTTCTAATGGTTTTCTCTGTGTGTTTGTTCAGCTGAGGCTGAAAGTACCTTATGATGGAGTCTGATTTTTCGTGTGCTGTGACCACACTTACCTGGTGAGCATCCAGAGTGTAAAGCACCTCTCGTGCTTTTACGCTCATGCATCCTGTGACAGTGAGAAATTGTCTAAGGCATACCTAACTCACAAACTAATTCAGAATATTCTTAACATCCACGCAAAAGAGCTGGTGCTTAAAGATATTCTTTTTTAATAGTTTAGATGCTGTGAACTCTTTACCATAATGAAACATGTATGTGCTGTGCACCACGTATCTGGTAAAACTTTTTTTACCTTTCCTGAATCAGAGTCCTCAACTATAGTCTTTAAGTCTTGCCTGTCTTGCTGTACAGTAATTCCCATTCAGAACAAGCAGAGCATGTGTCCTTCCTTAGAGGATCCATTGTTCTGAGAGGCCATCAAAAATGCACTCCTTTTTAAACAAAGGCTTGCAAATTGCAAGACTGATGCTTCATCTAGTAAAACAGCTTTTGAAAGTTTTGCTTCTGCCAGTGAAGCAAGTTCTTAAGTTCTATTTATACAAATTTGTCTAATGTATCATCATGCCTGTGTCTCCAAGGATCACAGGAAAATTCTCATTAAAATACCTCCTAACCCAGCACAGTTGGGAATGATGGTCATGAGTATTACTCAAACCAAATCTGTTTCCAACTTTGATCTTGAATCTACTGCCAAAATATGGGGTACTGAACTTAAAAAAACCCAACAAAGAGTCATGTAGTAGTCTGTCAATAATTAATCATGAGTCTTGGGAAATCTCAGGAGGGAAACAGACTCATAGCTACTTTGAGTGACATACCTGTACCCGCCTTTCATACTCATGTCATTCCAGCAAATGGTTGTTCCCATGGAGATGCACTTTTCCCTGCCTCTTCCTTAATAGATTACATTTCCATGTGTTAAAAATAATTCATTTGAAAGCATTGCTATCATGCAGATGATGTCATGTGTTGTCTATGTGATTACCTGTAGCTATCTGCCGCTCTTGTGCTTATTCATGGTAATTACCAGTGCTTGATTTATACTTCTATATTCAATAAATATGAAAAATGCCAGCCATAGTTCAAATTGTGGCAGACCCCATTGGCACTATAGCTATTTAATTAATAGTTCCCCTCATTTGCTTTTGAAGATGCATTATCTGAGTAGTTGTTCATCTTTGGCAGTCTGTGTTGTAGTGAAATTTTATGCCACCAGTTAGGTTGTTGTCTTGTACGCAAAAACCAAAGGACACCACTAAGGTTTACTACTTTTTCGAAGCTGCCTCTATTGGGAAAATTTTTAATCTCATCAGAGAATGAAGTCATGCTTGTTTGATGCTAAAAACTCATTTTCCCAGAACTGTTGACTGTCATTAATTATATCTCAACCCTTGAATACTTTATTAATAGAGTCCTATCAGCTTTACTGTTTTTTTGGCTTGGGGTTGGTAAAAGGTTAATGGACATGTGGGTACCTAGAATAGGCAGCTTGATGTTTTAAAATATCAGCCCATTTTTAGCAGTGTCTTAAGGCTTCTTGAATTTCCATTATATTTCATTGTTTTTTGAAAAGAAAATCAAATAAATGTGTTCAGAGACAGCTCTCTTAAATGTGTTGAGTGCTTATTAAAATGCTGATTAACACTTGTTTAGCATACGGTCATTAAATCAGTTACTTGTGGACTGAAAAACAGCTCACCCAAAATCTCAATTGACCCCCCAGTAATTTCTGAAGAGATACTTTTGAGTCATCCTATGCCTTTTTACAAAACAATAGCCTTTTCTACACCATTTACTTTGTCTTTGCCTTTTTAAGGGCTTACTCTATTTTACTGTATCTTATTTTAGTCCTGACAGCAGGGAATTTTCCCATAACTTTTAACTTTCCTTAAATTAATTGGAGAAACTTCAAGTCTTGTAATTCTTCTATTGATGGATGTCTGGTTTTGTCATTTTTCTGTTTGATATATACTACCTGTGTCTTCTTAAATCTCTTTCTTGAGTGAAGTCTAATGAATACTCAGCTACAATGGCCTCGTTTTAATTATAGAAATATAGTATATAGGCCACCTATTGAGTATTTTAAATGATTCATCTTCTCGTTCCCTTTTTTGTCTTAACTGAGTGATACTGCAAGTAAAAAGTTAATGGTAATTTGGCCATTTCAAATTGCTGTCTTCTGTTTGCTCATAATGAATGAAATCTGGTAATTATTACTATTCTTAAGGCAAAAGCTAGCTTCCAGGCCTGTGATTAAAATTTCATCTTCATTCATTATAATGAAGTTTAAAATAGTTTCCTTTTACAGTATTTCTTTTGCAGGGAGGGTATTTTTTATACATTTTGAATGTCTTACTAAGCAAGAGACCTCCAGCACACATCTTTTAAACAGTAATTTTCTGTAATATAATTCTTTCCATATGCTGGGGGGTGGAAAGGAATTCCCATATCCATTTGGTTGGAGTGGGTGTTTGCCAGCACCACCCCCAGAGCTGCCTCTGAGTGCAACTCCGCGGGTTTTCCCTTCTGCAGCAAAGATGATCTATGCCTGCTGGCTCATCTCTGTCACGCCGAACAGAAACCTTATCTGAAGGAAGCCAAAATAATTGAGAAGTCAGTTGTTTGTGTACTCAAAATAAAACTTCTGCATTTTTTCCATCCCTTTGCAAGTCATTTTCCTGGCAGCAGCACAACTCCCCAGGCAGCAGCATGCCATGAGTGACTGAAGCGTGTGATCCAGCAGCAGGGTGCCGTTTTCATGGGAATCCGTGATTTTCTGAATGTTACTGCTTTGGCTTCACAACCAGCACTGCATATAGCGTTTTCTTACGGGTTTCTGGTCTTGTTCTCTTTAGGGAACAGCCACATAAGAAACATTGAGGATGTTTCTACTCTGCTCTTGGTGGGGGTTTTTGAATAGATGCCCTGCAAAAAAAAAAGTTTAATAAAAAGTGTATTGAAAGAGAGATTGGACACCAAGAGTACCTGAGAGGTGTTTGCAAATCTGTAAGAACAGTAGAAATTGATGAGTTTTGGTGGTGATGGCAAATAACAGTAACCTTGATAACATTTCACAGAGATGTTTGAGTTGCATGAGAGGCTTTTTAAATGGCTCCTTTATTAAGCTTCTGTAAGACTGCAAAATTTTTCAGTAACTTTTTAGTTTTAGTTCACTCCGTGTGCCAGATTTGGAAAATAAGGTTTCTAAGCAAGGTGTCTTGTACAGAAATGAGTCCTTGCTTGCATCAGTGTTCCTAGCACATTATTTCAGAAGTGTTATGAGCATCCAAGAGTATTTCCTGTGTGTGTGAAGCCCTGTGTTGTGTGTCTACCTGGGTCATTCTGTAGATCTGTGCAGCAGTCCCTAAATGCCATATATACTGTTGCTTCCAGGAATCAACAGTTTTCTATTTCTCCCTTCTCCCCGGTTATTTGTATGAAAATGATGTGGGTTTTTTTTTCAAATTCATAACTTCGTATTTTCCCATTTGAGAGTTACTTAGTACCACTTTCTTGGTGCTCTTTTGGAAATTGACTGGGAAGTTAGCCCTTTTTTCTTTGCAGAGTCACTACCTAGTAAGAAGCAAAAATGAGGAATTGGACATTTTTTAATGCAATGTTTTCTTTAACAACAGAAATCTGTTTCTCTCTAGTGTTGGTTCAGTGGCTTGGTGTACTTCCTTTTTACATATAAATATTTCGACTCAGATCTACACTATTACTGTCATAGTTCTGTATAACATGGTTATGAAATCTCATTCTCCAATTAAGTTATCAACCTTTAAGTTCTGGTGTGTGTGTTATTGGCCTTTTTTTTTATTTTTTTGCTTCTTTGTTTTGGTTTTGAGGATTTTTTTTCTTTTTAAAAATATCTTAGTGATCCAATTTTGATGATTCTGATGTGGTATGTGTACTAGATTTAATTGTATAAGGTGGTACTTTGGCACTCATCAGATTGCTTCTAAATCTTGTTTCAAGTATTTAAATTTAATTACTAGTGTCTTCCACTTGTAAAAGTTACTTATGTGACTCCAACATTGTGATTTTTAACTATTTTCCAGTTCTTCCAGACTACTTTTTAAAAGTGTCATCATAAGAAGTATGCACAGTATTTCTGGCACAGTCATAGCACTAAATTGAGTCTTCTGTACTCTTTGCTTGAGGAATTTATGTTTATTAGTGACCTGCCTGAGCCACTTGAGCTGCAAGATCACAGAAAACACATTAAATTCATAATATTACCAAGTACCAGCTTGAAAATATTTGTTAATTCTTAATTAGTTATTTCCAATTCTAGTCTTGTCTGGACACCACAAGGGTGTAAAATTTGCTACAGAATAAAAGAACAGCGGACATAAAAATAAATATGGTATCACTGTGTAATAAGTACACTGTTGTATAGCACAGCCTCTTAAGCCTTATACAGCTTATGTTAATAAAAACAGGACTACCTTGCAAGACAAAAAGAAGTTATTTTAATCTCCTTAGAACTTCTGGGTCCTGATAGTTGTGGTCTTCCTAGTCACAGACCTGTAAGAAATGTTAGTCTTTCCATTCAAAAAACAGCATTTAATATGTAACTTCCTAAAGTATGTAGATACTTGTCAAATTGTTTATCACATGTAAAAATTCCTAAGAAGGAATTGTATGAAGTTTTCAGGTAGCCAAACATCTTTAGTTGAAATTTACAGTAAAATCAATCCCATCATGGGAATTCAGGAAAAAAAAAAAAAAAAAAAGTGTTTTTTCTGTGTCACTTATTGTTGTTTTGAAGCTTTCTTGCATGTCAGAAAATGTCGTCATGACAGTAGTGGCATGAGAAGTGGATGAGGGTAAGTCATCTCTATTTGCACTTTAGAGGAGTCAGTATACAGGAATTTAAGTTCAAATTTAGGGAGAGGAAGTAATGGAAGTGTTTATGTGCAGCACAAATTCTTGCTCACTTTCCTAGAATCCTAGAATAGCACATTTCATGGTTGAATGTGTTCCACAAAAACGCTTTCTCTGCTGTGCTTCATCTTGCTCTGTAGCTGCATTGCTCAAAGTAAGCTGTTTGTTTATGAGACAGTGTGGCAACAGTGGTGACTCTTCACCAGTGATGAAATTGAGGAACATGGTTTTGTGGTAGTGAGGGAAGGGATGGGAGCTCCTTTTAGGTGTGGTGTCTTTAGTTTCGGGGAAAAAAACACTGGAAGAATTGTTTTTCTTCCTTATTTACAGTAGTAATAGATCATTGTGGTTATGTAGATTGCTGAGAAAGGAGAAATAGATGTTCACAATGATAGCAAACACAGGGACGAGATTTCTTCCATTCCCATCTAGAGCATGTGCAGTTAGGAGCTGGCAGTGCTGATGCCATTGGAGTGGTAGCAGATGATTTTATAATAAGTAATTCAAATGCTTTGCTGATTTCTGGAAATGTATCTGCCTCACAATCATAATTAAAACCTAGACTTAGTTAAAGTAGCCATTTTCACTTTATTGATGATCTTTGAAAATATGGACACATACTCAATAGCAGTAGTTTTGCATATGGAAAATGACATAAGATACTGATGACAGGGTAGGGTCTGCTTTCTCACTATTAATTAGATACATAATGGCAAAAATATATTCATTTTGAATTAGTGTTGCTATTACATGTTAAAATATTTATCTAGAATGCGAAACAAACTCTCAAATTTATGTTTTTGGACCTATAGTGCATGCACAAATATTTAAATAATTTAAATATGCATTTCAACTGTGTCCATGGAAAGTAACATTAAAGGAATCCAAGTCTCTGCTTCGTGGAATTAAAATCAGACTTTCTAAAAAATACTCTGTTGTAATTTCTAAAGAAACATCTGCTTGAGAAGGAAAAAATCTGAAATTGCAGAGCAGACTAATGCAAAACAAACAAACAAACCCACAGCAAGAAACCCCAATGAAAAATGAAACACAGACTTCATGCCTTTTAAAGAGCCAAAATAAAGGATTTTGGTGAATATTCTGGAGAACTCAAGGTACAGAATAAGGCTTCTTTTATTGCTTGATAAGAGTTTCTTTGCTGGATGTATGCACCAGGCCCTTTATCTGCTCCTAAGTGAAAAGGCAAAAGCAGCAGTTGAATGCAGAACCTGAAGCTTGTTGCTGTGCTAGCTTGTAATGGTTCAGAAGTTTGCTTTGTTTCAGTTCACAATTGCATGCATTGTATTCTGCTGAAGTTTTATCTTTGGGGTAGATTAATTATTGGGGTAGATCATTTAAAGGATGTGCTGCTTCAAGAATTTAAAACAAACATATAATGGAAACCATGATGTGTGCTACCTTTCAGCAGATTTTTCTGCTGTGATGGTTGCAGTAAAATGTTGCAAGGCTGAAGGCATAAAGAAATCCTCCTATTTTTTAGACTATACTGAGTGAATAAATTTGTTCTTTGTATTGTATTAGAAGTTTTATCTAATAGGTATACTTTTTCCCCCTTTCCCATGCAGAATGTGTGTGTGTGCTTAGAGGTACATTGACATTTATGGATTGAAGAACGAGCCTTTATTTTATTCATAATTATGTGTGAAAAGATAAAAGGATCACCTTAATTCAGTGTGGCCGTGTGCACTGATGTCTTTGGTATTATTTCCCTCAATTGTCACCTTGGAGGACCCTTGGTTTTGCCCCTCTCTGAGCCAGTTATATTTCAACCTGTGATGTCTGACCTTAGAGCAAGCCCAAAAATTAGCTCCCAAGGTAGTTTCACAGCTCGCTATTAAAGAGGGTCACTCCATTGCCAGTAGCTCTTCCTACAGCCTGTTCCAGCTGTGGAGGCAGAGTCTTTTACTTTCTTAGTGTTAAAAGTTTGTGTCTGAACTCTAAACTCTTTTGATGTTTCATTTTTTTACATAGAATAAAATACTTTAAGCATTCTGCTAATTATGTCTCTTCTTCTGAACCAGTGAAAAGAGTATGTTTTTTTCCAAGTACTGTCTTGCCCTGGATTCATTGCATTTTGTTCCCTTCTATCTTCCTTTCCCTCAGGTTCCTGGGAGAACTGAAGTTGGCTGAGGCAGCACAACTGGGGCTGTAGTGTGGGTAACTGCATTGCACCTATCTGCCTGGGTTAGGCTTTTCCCATAAGCAAGTCTTTATGGGGGTACATGTATTTGTTCTCTACATACTGTCCTCCCCTTTGGCTTCATGTCCTAGCACAGGAAGGTGGTAGGAGAGAGATGAAACAGATGATAGTGAGGATTTATTGGAGGTGTTTTGTACCTTTGTTTGGTGTGTGGAGCTGGGTCACCATTCTAAGACCAAGCTAAGGTAGCTGGCAAAAATCAGTAGCCTGTGTATGTACTGTCAGGGACACCATTTTCCAAGGAATGCCAGTGACCCAAAGGACAAGAGATTTTTCAATAGAGAAGTGACAGTGGCTGTGCTTTCTCCCACATTAGAATCATTGCGGAATTCTTTTCCTTCAGGTGTGGCTATTTCCTTCAATATGCAACCCTAAGTAATTCTTTCAGTATTACTGGATGGATCTCTTTTTTTAGTGGCCTTGACAGTCTTGATGTTTAATCTGTGAGTGTATGTTGAAGTATTAATTTGTTTCTTTTTTCTCTAAGTGTTTCCACTGGGGTTCCATTGCTTTCTGTTTCTCAGGTTTTTGGAAGACCTGAACAATAGGTGGCTATTATGTGACACATCCTCCTACCATGCAAACAGAATTTGTAAATTAGTGTTCACACCAAAAGAAATTGGGCTTTGTCTTAAAATGCATAAGGGAACATTTCCTTCAATTTTCTGAGTCTCAAAAGTGTTTTGTTTTGTGGAGTCTGTCCATAAAGCAGGAATTGAGATGTGTGTAGTGTGTGCAGACATAAAGCATAAAGCTGCTATGCTGGAGAGAATGCTCACCTCTGTTGTTTTAAGGGGAAGAGTTCCAGCACAGATGGCTTTTTTTGAGAGTTGCTTCAGTGGTGAACATGATTGTTTAGAGACGAGTCATTTTTTTGGAATCAGCAAGTGCATTTGAATGGACACCTCCCTTAGACTGGTCAGCTTGGTGTTTAGGGATGCTCTTTCTAATAGATGAATATTTGTAGCTGTATTTTGCACTAGAAAATGGACTTATGACTTAGGCTGGAGACTGTTTAAATTGTATGTAATCATTGCCATCACTTCTGTTTGCAGTCTTTTGGATTTTGTAAATTAAAGAAAATGGAAGGTGAAAGAAAAAAGAAAAGGAAATTGTATTTTGATGTAGTCAAAATGCTACTCTTGTATATGGGCTCTACCCATTTACTAATGAACCTATAAGATATTTTTTTAATTGTTAACTCAGGAAATTGTTCTCCAGAACAGGAGATAAATTTGTTACTCTGTTATTACTCTATAGTTGTTGAGTTTAAATCTACAGAAGAAATGGTTTGTGTGTGAGTTGTGGGGTTTTGCGTTTTGGCTGTGAGGACTGTGGTTATTTGGAAGGGTCTTTAAATAGGAGCGTTGTCATCTTGCATTCAGGATAGTCTACTTTGTGCTTGCTATTTTTTCATTTTCTTTTTAATTGATTTGGTTTACATTGGGAAGTCAAATTTGTGCCCTGAGCTGTCCTGGGCACCTCTTTTACTTCATATAAATGTGAGATAGCTAAATATAAATCGTATTTCCATCAAATACTGGAGGAGGAGAGGGAACATAAACTATGTTATACTTTCTGAGGGACAGGAGTATATATTGAGGTAGACAGTTTGGAGCATCCCATGCATGTTAGTGATTTCTTTGTCAATATCCTCTGTTAGGGTTTGTGAAGGAGATGTAGAACAGTATAGCTTTCCTTCTCTCCATCAAGGGGACAGAAAGTAATGGGAAGTCCTAGAGGGTGACTGTGCCTTCTCCCCCACCTTATAAATATGTTCTTAGAATTATAGTAGATTCTGTAGTTCTGGTTATATTCTCTTATCAGGACACCCTACAAAATCAAGATAGCATCATTTATAAGATTACAAAATAGGTGGAAATATTTTTATTTGTAATTGAAAGCAGAGACTATGTATTTAAAGCAAGCAAGCAAGCTTCAATTTAAATATGTAGAGAGAAAGTGGAAGTGTAGGTCTTGAGAAACCCCATTCATTTTATATGCCTTCTACTTGACACCAAGACAGCCATTTTCCTATTATATAGAGGATTTAAAATCCCAAGACCATTTAAATATGCCTAGCTTCTAGTTCTAGAAGAGACTTCTAGTTCACTTTGCCACTGGAGTAAGACCATACATAAAGCCATTTGTGGAAGCCTCCAGTTTGTGTGTTTGTGTCTGTCCACATATGTCCCTATATTACATAGTTATAATTTTCACCTCTTGCTCTAAAGTGCTCTGGGTACAAGAAACTCAGTATCTGATACTGGAATTTGAGTGTACCTCTTCCAGTAATAGATAGTCACGTGCAGCACAGTGTAAATTACAAGAATTAAGGCGGTAGTTGTTTTTAATACAGTTGTTGAGTTGATTTCTTTACAAAAGCCTCCAGACTGAATAGTGTTTGATGCATGGAAAACTTTTTCACTACTTTTTCCTGTGTTTGAAAAAACAGTGATAAAACAGCCTGGTTGTCGAAATGTCAGAGTTTCACTTTGACATTTAGAGAAAAGTTTCCATTTTCTGATTTGTTCTAGTGTGTCTTTTTTTCATATTGAGCTTCTTAGAGAAGATACAAAAAGTCATTAATTGAGCTGTAAAGCATCATTTCTGTATCACAAATGCAGCTGAAGATTTCTGGAATTTATAGCAGTGTCCTTTATAGAGTGCTGTTGATGGATACGTTGCTTCTAAAACACTGACTATCCTATATGGATCTTGGCCTTTGAACATTTTCTTGGAAACTGGACATGTAGCTGGAGGGGGAGAAGGAGTGGGAGGTTGCAGTCTGAAAATGTGCAGAGATGTTTGTTTTTTTCTTTCTGTGTAACAGAAGAAACTTAGTCTGCTGAATTCCTTAGTAATAAAGAAGCAAAGACAAGTTAATTTGAAATTAAAAAATTATAATAAATAACATAGCACTAAATGAATATCTGATTTGGATATTCCAGCTGTCACAAAGTTGTGTTTATCTCTGTACTGAGTGGAGGAATTACTTAATTTGCATTGCATTATAGTGGAATTTTTCTGAAGAATTTTCCTGAAAAGTTAATTGCTTCTTTTTTAATACAGTTTTTAGTTTAAAACAGACACTGTACACTTTGCACACTTATCAACTGTATGCATTAATATGCAATACAATTCATTGTTGTAGTGTTCAGAGCTGAATAACTTATTTGTTAAACAAAAAAAGGATCATTGTTTTTAACTGCATATGTATGAAGTCAGATGGAATTGTAATTTTGTTAGAATACACAAGAAAAATAATAATAATAAAAATTGGCTAAAATGTTGAATAAATATTACTTCTAAATGAAAATGAGTTTTGAGAAATTTGCTTGTTTCTGCTGCATCTTACAGAAAACACTTTATTAGTAAATTGAATGAAAATTCCTAATTGCCTTGCCTTTAAAGATTTTTAAAACAAGGAAAGTTGTTCTGTAAAATTTGATTTAATGTTTGGGGGAACTAAAACATAATCTCAATTTCAGCTGATATTTATTTCTTAATTTTTTACATAACTCTCTGAAATTAGCAGAAAATATTTAAAGTTTTTTTTTGGTTTTATTTTGGCTCTAGGTATTTATATTGGGAGTTCTCCTAGTTCATTTGTTTGACTTCCTCAAATTTAGACAGCCTTCCTCAGCCTCAGGCTTGTTTATCTTGAGTCTTTCAGCTATTTAATGGAAGTCATTGTTTTAAAATACTATAATAAGGTTAAATTTTTCAGCACTCTGGAGTATTTTGTTTCAGTTTGAATTGTAATGGGGTTACTTTTAAAGAACAAAACCCATTATTATAAAAAATGGATAAAAATGAAAATATTTCCATTAAAAAGATACTGTACTCAGGCTCTTTGTGTGGCTTCTATGATTTTAGGGGTTTCTTGGGGATTTTTAATAACCATAAAGCAAGTGGTACTCTTAAAAGCATTTTACTCTAGAGGGAGGGTACCTAAATTAAAATGCGTTAAAATTTGTATGAAAAATTTTACAAGTAATTGTTTTGTTGTTTTGGGTTTTTTGTTGTTTTTTGTTGTTTATTTTTAAATTTAATTCAGTCAGTAATATTAAAAAATATTTGGCTAGGTTATACATCATAATTTAGTTTTTTAATTGAGAAAAAGCTTGTTGTATTTGTAAATAGACTATGAAAGAGAGTATCTGTTGGCATTTGATGCACTATTAATTCAAGATATCTCTTTGATGAGTCTTATCTTGCTCAAGTTACTTTTTTGCCAATTTTCATCTTTGTAGTAATATATTAATAACTGATGGAAAACTAATTTCAAACTTAAAAGGTTGAATACATGATAGAAAAATTAGTTCCGACGTGTTATGATAAAAACTCCATTAAGATATGTAAATACAGCAGTAGATGAAAATGTACAAATAGTTGGCTTTCTAATTTGCCATGGGGAGAGCTAACAGCTTTACTCAGCAGCATTCATTTTTATATTTTCAGCTGCGTATTTAGATTTAAAACTGGCTTCTCCAACATTGATACAGGATATTTGACGAACACTGTTTAATAGAACTCTAGTCCCTTAAAGAGGAAGTAGTTTTCAAAACTCAGTTGAATTGAGACACTTTTGTTGGTTTTGCAGTGTATTCTCTAGTTTAAAGGTCACTTTTGGGGAAGGTTGTTCTTCCTTAATTGTTCTTGATATTTGAATAAGAAGTTATTGTAGGATTTTTAAGGAGTTGTATCTATTGTGTTTAGTGGTAGGGTCTTTTTCATTGAGTTCTGAATTGAGGAAATCTGTTTTGGAAATTTAGTGTTGCACTTGTGATTTCTCAAAGCAATACTTTTCTTGTATTTCTAAATTTTTCTGAAAGGGGGGGGTTGGTCTTTTTTTTGTCCTGTGACTTTCATTTGATGTGCAGGTATGCTGAAAAAAAATGTTGCTTATCATTTATGTTTTGAATTCATGTTTTAAAATCAGAGAAGGTTTTAGAAAAGGTAGATTGGGAGAATTCAGATGACACTAGTTTCACTTGACAACAATTTCTCAGAAATTTTCATTTGGTATTGAATAACCTTTTACGTATACAGAAGATGGAAGAATGGGCAAGTCAGTAATATCAAATCAGCTTTAGAAAAACGTCAGGTATCAAATCAACTTAAAATTCCTTCAAAAAGAAATTCAACTATATTTAGTCTAAAGTTAATCTATGTATGAGATTTAAAAAATTTAGGAAGCAGTCTTGGGAAGAGGATGCTAGAGAATTTGACTGCAAATACCTTTAGTATTTGGTTCATCTTAAGCAGAACTTAAAAACCATGAGTATGGATAAGCCTGCAGAGATGTTCTTTCATCTCTGGGGATGATCAAATGCAGTTAAAATAAAAACTGTGATCACTCATCAGTTTCAGACAAGGATACCAGCTTGCAGGAACATGGAAAGACTCGTCAAATAAAACTCTGTAAAATTAGGAAGTTGTCTGTTTTGTACCTAGGCTTTTTCTAGTAAAGGTAGTATGGAATATGGAGAGAGAAATCCTTTTGTTTTTAGCAGGAGAAGGCTGGGCAGTTGGGGCATCTGTTCTGACAGGTGGCCAAGCTTTGGTCCAGGAGTATGGCCAGCATGGCAGGACACACACATAGGGGAAGGGGAACTGGCATTATCTCAGCCAAAGGAGACCAACCAGAAGGAAATTCCACCACTTTGAGCTTTGGGGCTTGGGGGAGCTCACGACATTTCCCAGGGAAATCTAAGGAGGATAAGGTGGGAAGGCTGGAATTGCTGTGGGGAGAGGAAATTGGAGGTGCAAGCTTGAGGACTTTATAGGTAGGACTTTATAGGAAGGCTGTTTCAGGGACAAGCTGGTAATGAAGGGGTGCTTGCACAATGGAAACTTACATGACAGGAAGCAAATTCATAGGAAACTGGTCTTCAGCCTGCTGCTCAAAAAACAAGCTATTCTTAAGGGCCGCAGCTGAGCTAGGAAAGGAAGATGGCACATAGTGATGCGACAGGCATGTTTCTGAATTTCCCTAGGACTAGCCTTAGGGCCAGAGGATTTCTTTCATTGCAGAGAGGAGGAGGATTTGCAGTGGGTCCCTTCTCTGGAAATTATGCTAACCAGTTGATTCTCTTTATTTGTCTCAGTAATATTTCCTAAAAATTATACCTGCTCACATCAGTTGATAATGTATTTAAAAGAGTAAAAAATAACTAATTTACTCTGGGTTATTTGTAAATTGTGAATAGTGTTACTTCCTATGAATTGCAGGAACAAAACATGCTTTCTGCTCCTTTGCAATACTTCTCTTCCTTCCACCCTGTTCCTCTCACTTGAAAGCTAATCTCTTGCTTTAGATTACTCCTTACAACAACTACTTGTATTACAAAGGATTATGGTTTCAGGTGAACTGCAACCAATGAGTCAGAATAGGAAAAGCACAGTTGTATTTCATTAGTAGATAGGTTGTTGTTAGAACAAAGACAATAAAAAAATGGCAAAACTAAGACTGCAATCCAAGTATATTCAGCTTTTCTGTGTTTGCTTCCCAAAGCGCTTGAATGTTTTGTTTTCCATTAAATTCTTTATATGTGTTTCATTGCATTCAGGCGTAAGAATAGGGATCCTCTTACAAATAGTAGTAAGTGAACATTTCTGTTAGTAGCAAGTAATAGTAGTGTTTACTCTTCTAGAAATGATTCATGTAGATTGTACTTTTCTTTTTCTCATGGAGTTACGGTTTTTGTTATAGATGCATGTACAAAGTTTATAAGTGCCCTAACTTTATTCTTGTTTAGCTGTGAAAGCCATCCTACTAAATTATATTTTTAGACTTGTTTCCTAAGGAAATGAAGCTTACACTAGTCATGCTGTCACAGTGAGCTGTCATGGTCCGTCCATCTGTCCATCCTTGATAACTCAGCCAATTTTAGGCAAACTTAACAGACTGCCAGAGATAAACTAACTAGTTTTCTACAAGTCTGTGCCTGGGAGGGTCATTGTTGGTGTCCCTCACTGAAGGAGAAGCCAGAGCAACCCCAGCTCTTTGCTCAGTCCAGGCAGAGCTGAAAGGCAGTGCCTGGACTGAGCAAGGACACCAGGCATCGTGCTTGGCTGGCCAGCCCAACAAAGGTAGGGAGGAGGGCAGCATCAGGGTGTATGAATGGTGTGAAAACAGTCATACAGTAGGGGGACTTATTATGAATCCTGCAGGAGATGAGAGAGGCAGAGGAGGAATAGCTCAGTGGGAGGTATAAGGAGAAAAACAGGAACAGATTTCCTTCATTCTGCTCATGGAACAACTTGTTTCCTCTTCAGTCATGGCCACAGTTATGAATGCTGCAATCTCACATAAAAAATTATTGTTGAGTAATGTGCATGCCCTTTACTGTGCTTGACTGCAGACAGGTCTCTGCATAGTTTGTTACTTTGGTCAAACCAGCTGGAAAGTCATTGGTGCACATTGCTGCTATTGCAAAAGGTTAATCATTACCATGCCGTCAGTCTTAAAAAGTTTGTTCACATGAAATGTTAAACTTAAACTGAAGAACTCCAGTTGCCTTTATTGATAAAAATTAGAAACTTTACTGTGTGGTTTTGGGGTGGTTTTTTTTTTTATTTTCCCAGATTTGTAATGATTTGTGTTTAATGGGGAGGATAGGAAGGAACATTTGAAGTGTCAGATGCACCATTGGAAGGTTTGTGAAAGAGGGAATTTATGAAACTCCAAATGAAAGAAAGTGCTATGATAACTTTTTCCTAAAGGTTTAGATACCTCTATCAGATTTCAAAGGGGTTTTTTGAGAAATTTTGGGGTTTTACCTGTTTGTCAGCATTTTTTTCTCTAGATACTTCAGTTTATGTTATTTTCTTGTCACACTACATCCCCATCTCTCACAGTTATCTCTGTGCTCTGAGTTTCAGCTAGTTGGGCCGGCTACTTCATCGTCTACTGCTTTTTTTAATTTTATTAGTTCTTCTGCTGTAATTCCAAGAAGTATACTGCATATCTTCATTAGTGAGCAGATAAAAGCCTAAGTTTTTAATCTGGAAGGTTCAGTCTCAGTGGGGCTTTATGTAGAGTGAATCCATTGAAATACAGTTGCTTGTTTTCCATGAAGTTATAACAAGTAATTTCCCCCCTTTCTTAACAGAACAACCCTTAAGTTGTATTTGTTTATATCACTGTAATTTAATGCTCATTAGCTTCCAGACATCCTTGTCTTTTTGGTTAAAAATTATCTCAAAACTGATGAAAATTTCCAGTCTTGGCAGAGATCAGAGCCTGACCAGCTTCTGATTAGTGCTCGCTTGTACACTCTTTTCCTGCGATTGTCTCCCCTAGTACAATAAGCTGCCCTCCCTCATTCCACTTGAAAGTACAGCCACTGGCCTTCGGCTGAAATGATGTGGTTAGAATGACATTAGGATGTAGCAGGCTCCAACAGGAAACAAGACACTGCTGGGGAAGGTCAGGAAACACTTTAGGATCATCATAATTTTCTGCCATCTTCTGAGACCATAAGACCATGTATTAATTAATGTATTTAACCCTTCTAGACAGCGATCCCTGCATGGTTATGTGTGCACTGTTAGTCTCTGCTATATGCATAACTCTCTGAAATAAGCATAGAGGTTTTAAGCGGAACAAACAGCTTTGCTAAAGATGCCCATTGTATATGCAAGTACATATGTGTCTAAATATATTAAAATACACTTTTTGGTAGTAGAGAGGCTGGATTGAATAGTCCTGACTTGTTAAAAACAAAATAGCATGCATCTCCTTATTTCAGATTTTTTTAAGAAACAAAAAACAAAGTACCTTTATTTATTTTCCTTCCATTAAGTATTCCTTAATCAGAATGTGTGCTCTAGTGTCTCAGCTAAATCCCTCACCTGCCAGCCAGGCACTAGGAGTGTGGAGAAAAGTACAAATGCTCCTATTTCTGTGATGGTTTTGCTTTCTGTCCCTTGCATGACATTTTAGGTGTTGCTTGGTTGTGCTGTACTGAGACTTTGTCTTTCATTTTCAGAACTTTTATAAGTGGATTTCCCAAGAGAGAGCTATTTGTTCACTTTATTGTTTTATTTATATATAAGCTTAAGCAGGGGTTGCTGCAGAAGTTTGAAAAGTGCACCAAGTGTGTTGTGCAGTTTTTCTTCTCTATTTAAACAGACATTAGTGTGGCTTCTCCAATTAAGAAGAAAAAAAAAAAAAGTCATGTGTTTAATGTTGTTGTTGTTTCTTCTGTACATTGTATTTCACACTATAATTAAAGCCATGAGAGGGCATCAGAATTTACAGATTGTAGGGAAACATGTGCAAATATTCTTCCTCGTCATCAGGTTTATGCTGTTACAGTACGTGATGAAATGTAGGTGAAAGCAGTGTGCATTTCAGAAGGGGGGTTGCGCTTGGAAGGGGTTGCATCTGTACCTGCCTGGGTACTGCCAGAGCAAAGAAAGCAAAACAATCTGCAGAGAAATTTTAGCTTTTTATTCCTGTGCTTGTTAATTTTTGTAGATTTTCTTTCACTTTTAGTTTGAGCCAAATTAAAGTCATCTTAAAATTAAAAGGCATGGTCATTTGGCTGGAATTTAAAGATGCATAACAGCAAGCTCAGAAACATTTCAGTGATTAGCTGTTCTAGTGAAGAAAACACTGTGTTTAAGCGTGTTTAAACTATGGTACATCTGAGAAGAGAATAGAAGTAATTATAACACAAATTGCTCCTTACCTAATGGTGCATCAGCTGGATGTTAATGAGAATCTCCTAAAGGCATTGCTATTTCCTGACTATGTAGTGTTACAGGAGAGATCTCCATTTAGCAGTGTTGTTGAAGTGAGGGAACATGTCACCAAATCCAGCATTTGCAGTCTGGGAACAAGCATTCCAAGTGACCACTTTACATTTCTGTCTTCAACAGGCTTGGGAAAAACCAAGAGAAAGACGAGTGCGAGAGACGCCTCCCCCACTCCCAGCACAGACGCAGAATACCCTTCCAACGGCAGCAGCGCCGACCGGATTTACGACCTTAACATTCCCGCCTATGTGAAATTTGCCTATGTTGCTGAGAGGGAGGATGAACTGTCCCTCGTTAAAGGGTCCCGAGTGATTGTCATGGAGAAGTGCAGTGACGGCTGGTGGAGAGGTAGCTACAATGGACAGATCGGCTGGTTTCCTTCGAACTATGTGGTAGAGGAGGTTGAGGAGGCAACTGCAGATTCACCCAGCTTTCTCAGCCTAAGGAAAGGCGCTTCCATGAGTAACGGCCAGGGCACCAAAGTACTCCACATTGTTCAGACACTGTACCCGTTCAGCTCGGTCACAGAAGAAGAGCTCAATTTTGAAAAAGGGGAAACAATGGAAGTCATTGAAAAGCCAGAAAATGACCCAGAATGGTGGAAATGTAAAAATTCCAGAGGTCAAATTGGTCTTGTACCTAAAAACTATGTAGTAATCATTAGCGATGGTCCTACCATGAACACTTCCCATCCACCTCAGATAAGCTACACGGGACCATCTTCGACCGGACGGTTTGCTGGAAGAGAGTGGTATTATGGGAATGTTACCCGGCACCAAGCAGAATGTGCCCTGAACGAAAGGGGAGTGGAAGGAGATTTCCTTGTTAGAGATAGTGAATCTTCGGTAAGTGGTGCTCAGCCTGCAGGTTTGTAACCCCCATGTGTGGGTTAGCAAGCACAGCACTTAGCAGATTCCCTGTCTTTTCAGCCTTAAAGAAGCAAGCAGCGCTTCAGCGTTACCGGCCAATACCCTCCCTGCTTGTGAGAATTGGTCTGTTAGTGAAATGCAGTGACATTTACACTGAAATTTAACAGCTGTGGTCTGTATTATCCAGGGGTTTTCTAATTAGCAGACAAGCAAGTAAATACTTCAGGTTTCCATTTGGCTTTTCATGTGTTTCTCATGCAATCCTCAAATTTGAAGCAGTACAAGATAAAATAATTCTAGTTGATTGAAAATTCAGTCGTTGATTTGATCCTAAAGCTAAGTTTAAATAGAATCTTTGCATTGGTCAGTTGTGTTCTGCTTTTAATTGAATAATTACATAGGTTCTTTGTTAGTTAAAATCCCATTTTAATGTATTTCTGATCTACTTAGATAATTTTCATTGTAATAATATGGTAAAGTTTTTGTTGTATCTAATTGTTAAGATTATGATATACAACAGAGAGGGTCAAGTCAGCAGCTCTTACGCCTTGTAAATTGAGCCTTGATGACATCAGAGGGATCTGAATAATGCTGATTATGGTTCATGTAATTCTGAAAGTTCAAATTTAAAATTCAACTGAAAGGACTTTCATATGTGCTGAGGCTAGAGAATTCACAGTTAAAGGAATAAAATTACCCCTCAGCTGTGATTTTGAAAAGGTGACAGATTTTAATCTTAGATCATATGTAACATTGACAAAATTGACAAAGTACAATTTGGTAACAGTCCCAGATATTTTTATCTGAAGACACTATTGTCTGATTAAATTTCGGGCGTCTCTCATTGATGAATTTGCTCTGCCAAAAACATGATAGCTATCAAACTACCCTTTCTTTGAAGCTGTGTGTCATTGAATTCCTATTTCTGCTTAATTGTAATCACTAAACAAAGGCAAATGCAAATAAACCACAGGAGAACAGGAAGAAAAATAGAGATTAAATAAAAATAAACCAGAGGAAGACAGGAAGAAAAATAGGAATTTAGAAATCATGACTGATTTACAGAGGCTGAGAGGAATCAAGTTTGTTTAGTCAACAGAAGAAAAGACTGATGTGGAACACATGGTCTTCTAAAATGCAGAGGGCCACTAGAGGATTATGGTAATCATTAAAATACAGTAGTTCTGGGGTTTTTTTCAACATTCTTTTTCTATCAACATCTTGTCTGATAGGGACAGGCGGAATACTGGTAAGGCGGATTCTTGGTGTGTCTGTCCAGCAGGTAGGAGCCCACTTTAAGATCTAGAGGCTGCATTGTGGTTTATCCTGAGACTGTATCTATCAATTTCCTTTCATCTCTTGGGAAAGTGCCAGAAGGAGAGTTCAAAAATTAATACATTAGTTAAAATACAAAAATGCTCACTCATTTCTCAGTGCATGACATGTCACAGTGACCGCTGTGGCTTGGTTTTTTTTGTTCTTAAGAGTCTGCCTCTATCTCTGGAGTGCACAAATTACCTTGAAAGAGCACAATAATCTTTTAATTTAATGTGACATCATAACCCTAAATCCTTGTGTTCAAAGCAGTTTCAAACTTTCTACCTGCATTGTTGCTGGAGAAATCATTGCTTCGGAGTACAAAAAGATTCGTTTTGAATGTGGTCTTCAAACTATTTTCAGCATCTAACACTTAGTGGGATAACTGAAAATTTATTCAGTTCATATCACAGCAAGTTTTTTGCACACCTGCAGGGGAAAAAAAGCGCTGAATTGAGGAACTTACCTATTTTCCTTTTTTTTGGTACTCTTTATCTGGTCTTGCAAACCCTATATTTAAGACTTTTTTTTTTTGCAATGAGAAAACTGTAATTATGCATGTAAATGCCTTCTTTGTATTAGTACTACATGAGAGTTTCAGTTTTTATTAGGTTTAAGGAAATAATTTACTGCATCTCAAACTTCCATCTGCCCTAATCTTTATGTATCATTCCATCATATGGTGTGTTTATGTATGTGAATTGTAAAACACTGGGCATTGCTAGTTTTTTCCCTGGAGTGCCACAAGGAATATAATAAGTGAATGGGCATATTTGATAGCATTGAGAAAAGGGTCATAAAAGATCTATTTCAAACTTATTATGTATGGACAAAGAGTTTAGCAATGATTCCTAAATTTCTGCCAGTTGCTGTATTTCACATATGTGACTGCAGAGGTTGTTCTTGCTGTGGCTAAAAGTCACCAGGCATGTCTGCACAATCTGAGCAGAAGATCTTGATTAGAGAGAACAGACCAAGCAGAGCCAAGTTGTCAGCTCTCTGCTTTGCTCATCTGACCACCAGAGTGGTACTTCCCATTACCTTGTGTTGTTAACTCACCTATTAAAGCTGCGGGTGCAGGGGTTATTCCTTTTTAGAAAGGCCCATAGATAAAACAGTGAGTCATCCTGCTAATTTTATGCCTGATTTTTGACCTGTTTTAGTTTTCTGTAGCCTTCCATCACCATAGTTACAAGAATTCATCTGTATAAAAGTTTTCCTTGGATTTCAGTTTTGCTCTTGTTACTGAGCTATGGAAAGCTCTCCTTGGATAGATGAAGGTTTGTATTATTCTGTATTCGCTTGATGAGACTGTCATGTTTTTCCATTTCAGGTGTTAGTAGTTGCAAGATTTTACAATGTTTCTCTAGGTTTAACTTACCAGATGTTTGTCTCACCACTTGATTCCTTTAGTAGCCAAAAAATATTCTGCTCAGTAACATTTAGATGTACAGGATGCTGCCATAGTGGAGAATAACCTGATATGAACTCTGTAAAGTAGCTAGGAGCCTGATTATCTTCATTAATTACGAAATACTATTATTAGAACCATAAACTTGTTTGAACCATTTAAGCCCATAGTTTATGTAACAGGCACAGTTACCTACTGATAACTCTATTGCCAATTCTGTTATACCTAGGTAATGTCACCTTATTTTCAGAGGTCTAAAAGAACTGGCATGTGCCTGCTTGATTTGTTCTTTCTGTTGCAGGCTGCCAGGTTGATGAAGCCTGCAGTTTGTCTCATTTAAGTAGCACTCCTGAACCAAAAAATGCAGATTTAACCTATGCAGTCTCTGTACAGCCATTTTTTGGGTTCCAGGCTTTTCAGCAGTCAGTTTTTTGTTCTCTGTGTCATTCTTAACCCAAGACAAACAGGTTTTGGCTGATACTGGTGGTCTTGTTTGGGTGGGTGATCATCATGCTTTGAAGATCTCAGATTTCATTGAGTAGAGAAGCAAATTTGGGTGGGAGAGGGTTGTTTTGTTCAGATTCACACCAGGAAACAAGTGTGCTCGCTAGTGCTGTAGCTAACAGGAAGCAGAAGTGTGTCACCTCTAGCTTCTGAGCAGAGCCTTTGCTGCAGACACCCTTAGACTTCAAAGGGAGCTTCTGTCAGAACTTGTGGGCCCCTTGCACTCCTCTGCAGGTGGATGTGAAACTGGTTATCAGATAAACAACAGTACTTCATAGTCCTATGAGGTCTTCACATGAAGCAGAGGTGGTGTTATTTTTCTCAGACTATGAATGAGCTATGCAAATTTTTGGATGGTTTCAGGAGCAGTTATTCATTAGGACGTAATGGCTACCTTCTGCTGGTAGCGTCACAGCATTCAAATTACAGTGACCCATCCTAATCAGAGTTGCAAGATACAGTTGTAATATGATACTGATGTTTGTAGATGTATTAAAATGATATTGAGGATTGTAGGTGTGGCTGGATTTGTGTCAGTTTTTTTATATCATATTTAGCTTCTCTGTTCTTTGTCTATCAGTAATGACAATAGAGGGAGGAGGCAGAGATCGAGAGTTTGTATGTTTTTTGAGGTGCTAATTCTGTAGCATTCAGAGAGAGTCCCATATTTTCTTGGGGTTTTAATCCTGCAACTTGGATAGAAGCAATGAAATGTGGCAACTGTTTAAAAACTGAAGATTGGCCATGTTCTGTGACATGAGGTGATTGATGAGTACAGCAGACATGAGGAGAAAGTTTTTCTTTGAAAACAAGCATAGGGTAATAATATCCTAGTAGTTTATTTTAAATGGAAGAACAGAAATCTTATTAGAGCCATATTTGAAGATCGATGGTACCAATTTGTATTTCTGACCTGTGTAATATGGATTTTAGAATATGATTGTTACATAGGAGGAGAATGGTTTTGGTTATATCCAAATGAAATAGAAGGGGTGGAAAAGGGAATTAACCCTCCCAGATGGCTCTTTCCGCCTGACCTTGGATGTTTGAGCTGTGACTTGGGTTTTTTTGGCTGTGATTGAGTAAGAGGAGAAAAGAGGGAAAACTTGGGTATGGAAGTGGAAGGAGTTGGGGAGCCCTAGGGCAGGCTCACTGATGGGAGCTCAAAGGGTCCAGAATAGTTTGAAGAATGAGTGCATGAGAATATCTTTCTTGGAGAAAGGGCATTGGCAAATGGAATTGGATTGAAAGGGAAAATTTGAAATAAGTTATAGTATCAGTAAAAGGCTTTCAGAGGGAGCTATTTTTTCACAAACTTGCCATTTATAAAATTATAATTTCTTACTCAAATGGAGATTGTAAAGAGGGAACTCTCTTTTTCCAGTTTCACTTGTTTTTCCTTATATTGCTTTATAACTTGCTTTCATGATAGTTTTCAATTGTTTTTTTCCTAAAGATAGTGCAGTTCCTGACCAAAGAAATAAAATTAAAGAAACATCTTCCTGCCTGTTATTTTCAACATACTGTAAGCATCAGCTAGCTTATGGTCATCTCTCATTATAAATAGGTGTGTTAAAATAAAGGAATTGGAAACAATTCCAAGTAGTACTACACCTGGAATGTAGGTGCATAAGAGCTAATCTTTAATTTTTTGGTTTAGGAATTGATTTAAATTCAGTTAGGTTTTTCAGGTTTGGGTCTTTCCAATTATGATGGTGCGGAAATATTCATAGGTTCCCTGCTACAAAGCTATGCTCTAACTCTCTTGCAGAATCATCTTCTATAGACTTAAGGGATTAAAGCTTACTTATGTGCCTTTATTTGGTGTATGCAAGTCTTTTATTCCTGGAAAAGTTAGTGTGTAAACATCCAAATGTAGCAATTAATTTAAGAGGGAAGAGAGTGAAAAATTGGCTAGCACTTAGAACAAAATAGCTTAAACAGTAAATAAAATAAACAGACTTGGAGCAAATCCAAGGAAGACAGCAGGAAACCAATTCAAACTGCATCAAACCAGCATACTTTGAAATGGTAATGTTAAGAGCAATAGTTTATTTAGAGATTTTTTTTTTATAGTATTTTTAATGACTTTGCATTTTTGTTAGGGCGGGAAGGAACCAAAACAAAAACAAGTCCAATTGCTTTTGCTGTTCTTTCTTGAATCCTATAGAAGTTACTACTCTGAGACCAATAAAGGGTTTCAGGATTTTTGCAACAGCTGTTTGAGCTCTTCCATCTCTTTGCACCAGATGATGACTCTCAAAAGAGTTAGATCAGCTTTTCCGCCTTTTAAATTTTTTTTAATTAAATCAGATAATGAAAAGAATAAACTTTGTAACATATTCTGCAGAAAATATGATAATGTCTTCTACTTATGAATCAATCTAACTAGCAGGCTCCAGGGCTGTGGAGAATAGACAATAGTTCATGAGAAATGTTCATTCAATAAGGTTATAATTAAAATGGCAGAAAGAGTATTTAATGTATTGTGTAGATCACCTCACAAGGCTAGAAGTCTGGCCAGTGTCTGGGCTATAGGACAGTAAGTCAGTGGTCCACCATCTCTCTGCATGCCATTAGCACATCCTTTATGGTCTAGAAATAATGATTCTTAACAGATACAAGGACTTTGAAATCTCATAATTTTGACATGCTAGAAGCAACTATACTTTGTCAGAAAACATTTAGACTTTTTTGAGAACAAACTGATTATTTCACTTATTTTTAAATTTTTGTTATAACATTTTTTCCTGTTCCTAAAACAAAACAAAAAAAAAACCAAACAAAAAAAGTTTGGTTCAGATTATGAACTTCCCATTTGTAAGCTGTTCTGTTTTAATTGAGGGCGTTTTGGTTACTGGTTTTTGTTTGGTGTAGGCATCACCCATGGAAGCAGCAGAACTTAGCAAGATTTGATACTGTTTTTTGAATTCTAAACAGATAATATGTACGTGCTGCCTCTGTGTGTCCTTGAAGAGACCCTACGGCCCTGCCTGTGTTTGGGGCACAGTAATCAGCACACTGCCCAGAACCCATGCCCTAAATTTCTGCTCTGTGAGCCCTGGGTCCCAAAGCTTGTGCAGAGCTTTGTTTTTGCAGGCTGTGCCTTGTTCCTGTTCAATGGCTGCTGCCTGGAGCTATGGAGATTGCACTAGAGCCAGGTTCCAGACCTGGGTGGCTATGGCTGCTGGAGGGTTTGTCCACACTGCATTCAGGGCCTTAACCACAGCAAAAGTGTTTGTACAGCCAGGTTAGCTTTAACCCAGCAAGGTAAGTACTGAAAATAAGCCAGTCTGGGTGTGTGTTCTGTGCAGCCTTCTTTGTAATGCTTCTGAGGCAGGAGCTTAATATCAGAGATAGCCTGCTTAAAATAGCCATTTTCAAACTTGGAGTTAGGGATGGGTGACAGGCACAAAATGTATCTTGGGTGGAGCATTGGAAATCCCAAAGATACACTCTTATGCATATTTCTTTCCATCACGCTGCCCCACCCTTCCCAGTCCCCTTTTGGCAGTCACGGAGAGTGTTCCATGTATTTTGAGCCAGTGGCTGCTCAATGCCAGAGGAAGCCTTCCTAATGGAGCCTGCACTGACCTGGTCAAGGCCCGATGGACACTGAATTATAGATGGAACAAGTAATTATCCTATGGGTGTTATGTAAAATAATTTTTAAAGAAGTGATGCTTGTTGATCTGGAATGTAGTGGCTCAAGGTAGAAGAGGGTTAGGCCAGAGGTGTGGGGAGCTTGCTGCTGCCTTTAGCAGTACAAAAGCGGAAGAGCTGCTTCTCAAAGCTGAGCTGCGAGTCTGAGGAGTTGGACCAGAGCCAGATCAGCAGGCATGGCAGGAGCTTTGTTTGCTGTGGGCAGGGTGCATGGAGTAAGAGGGAAGGCAGAGAAAGCATTAGTGCTAAAACAGGTGAGGCGGAGATACAAGGGATGAGATTTTGGGATAGGCAGGACATGAGGGATGTGTGGGCAGAGACCCACTTTATTGCAGGAATAAAGACAGCATGTCTGAGCAAATGCTGTCCTCCAGCTTATTTAGCTGTGTACTCTGTGTGTATTTGACCCCTCACAAACGCAGTGTAGAGGACTGTGGAGGCTGTGGTTTCATGAACTGAAGTCTGGTGACAGCAGTAACATGTGAGGGCTCCTGACCCCTCTGCTTGGTCCTCTGCTGTGCCACAGCTGTGCTGCTCAGGGTTGTTTTTAGGGCAGTGCTGTGAAGCAGCTCGTGGGTTTTGATAAGCCTGGACAAGCTCAGGTTTGCAGTGCTGGCCCAACCAAAGCAACCAGTCTGGTGGGGAGAGGACTGAGTGACGCAGGAAAGTTGTGTCTAAAGCCTGACATGTACCTTCAGCAGTTCGTGCTTGAAGCCATGCCTTCAGCAGGCTGAGACCCTGCAGCAGTACTTCCAGAGTAGCACCAGGCATTACTTAATTCCATTAAGTGCTTATTACAAACTCCGGTGTGTGCTTTTTAATTATTCATTTTCCTGCTGGCTGGTGACACCTACCTTCATACACCTCTCACAGGGCAAACCCATGCTCTCATCTGTCACATCCCACTCCTTCATGGAAGGGAGCACCTGAGATTTATCAAGGAATGGCAAAAACTAGAAGGGTCCGAAAGAAGCTCATGAAGCTCATGAAACTACAGACTTGGCATAGAAATTCATGTTTTGCCCCTACCCTCTAATAGTAAGAGAAATAATAAAAGAAAAGAGGGAAGAAGGAGAAAGTGAAAGGGAGGCCAGATTGCAGAGGAAAAGGAGATCCGCAGTCCTGGATCCAGTATCCATCCAGCCAACGGTATCCAGGACCCAGGGGGTGAATCACCAAGGCTTTGTGGCATTACTTTCTTATAGTTAAGTTTTCCCCGCCCTGGGATTAGGTTTCTTGCTCGTTATTTAGGTGAGTTAGCATGTGTAGTCTTCTGGACCTTTGTGGAAATGGGGGGAGCTTTGAGGGACTTTTTGGTGGTCTTGATCCCCCTCTACTGGACTTTGCTCCTTGACCCCATTCCTGTGCCTGTACTGTTTTTTGTTGTGTGATCTCCTTGGATGAGAACAGGAAAGTTGGCCCCAGAAAGGTGCTGCCCTACCTCTGCACATCCCCCTTTCCTGCCGCATCCTTTTCTAACTTGCCTGCTTGAATGGTCATCAGTGTTTGAGGCATAGCAGCACATTAAATCCTTATTGCCCAGGCTTCTACACCATCTCTGTGGCCAGCCAGCAAAAGTAACTGGCTAGAGACAGAGTTCAGCTGGAAGCAAGGGACACTGTGTACTTTCTACCCTCCTGTGGTGGCATGTGGTAAAGAAAGTGGAATGGTCTCATCCTGGCTGTTTGGATGACAGCGCTCTCCTTGTTAAAGCAACTGATTGCCAAGATGAGGAGATTTATCATTAGAAATTGTTCTGTCCTGAATAACTTAATTAGTGTTTAAATTGTGTCTTTTGTGGATGGTGGTGTGATGGTGAGATTTGTACTGTGTTTTTCTTCTATAGCTTTATCTTTTTTTACAAAGAAAGTGTACTCAATGGGAGAAATTATTCCCCATGCACATGGTAATGAAGATAAAAGGTGAATGTGTTTTTGTCTTTTGCAGTGCAAAGCAAGAATGGCCCTCTAGTGGTCACGGCTCTAAAAAAAAGCGATATGGGGAATTTTCTTCATCTCACCCAAGCAATACTGCAGTAATTGTTTTCTCCATGGCACTCTAGTGAGGAAGACATGCATGATAAAAATTTTTCCCTTCTCCTTGACATTCTTGTGCTTCTACCTTGAGTAACTAAGATAATACTTGCAATTTAGTAATGTAGTTGGCAACTTCAGACTGTGCATCTGGGGAGCATTTACTTAACTGACTTAACTGTGCACGTTAATAACAATGGCAATTATTTATTGAATAATAGGCTATTGGGTTTCTTAAGTAGCTAAAGCACCGAGCTGTGGAACAAAGACTAATGTAAATTACTGTCAATTGTATGACAGTTTGTTCCTGAAACGGCAAAATTATGTCTTCATTTTGTTCACTTTTATGTAATTATTTTTTTTTTCTTTTTGAATTCTTCTCAACAGCCCAGTGACTTCTCAGTATCTCTAAAAGCTTCGGGGAAGAACAAACATTTCAAGGTGCAGCTCGTGGACAATGTCTATTGTATTGGGCAGCGACGCTTTAATACTATGGATGAGTTGGTGGAACACTACAAAAAGGCTCCCATCTTCACCAGTGAACACGGGGAAAAGCTATATCTTGTGAAAGCACTTCAGTGACATTGAAGATGGACTTGGCCACCTGGGCCTCTTATAACTTACAAGCCTTAGGTCCTAAATTCACTTTTTTAGAGCAGAGCAATATCTGAAGCAGGCTTAAGGAATAGGCTCTTTCTAAAGTGTTTGCTCTGTCAGTTGCTGTTTGTCCTCTTTTTTTTTTAAAATTTGTTTGCCTCTTTTTGTGTTCCAGTTTTGTTAACCTCTGACCACCTCTCTTCAGGTTGAGAGTTTCCCTTGGGTGGCCATGGCAAGCACTCACTTTCCTGGCAGAGTTCAAAATGCCCCTCTCCTGTGTACGTTTACATAGTTAGCTGAGATCAAGGAGGGGCGTTTTCAATTCAAACCAGTGTTAATCTGTTCAGACTGCTCACACAGGCAGAACTCTCCGTTCAGAGACATCGGGCACAGTTTGAATGCACTGAAGCTGCAGCTGCTTAAGTGAGAGAGAGTAGACATAACAGTTGTGGCTGTGAGTTCTGTAGCTATATCGCTTACCGAGTAGGATAATACAAAACCTCCTAGTTTCTAGAAGCACTCTTTACACTGTACTCTGCTATTACATTGCCTCTCTGACTCTTTGTAAAGAGTACACTAATAAAAGCATTTTGGAATAGTACTTCTTAAACTACTATGGTAAGATTGTAGTAAAAGAAAACTAGTGTATTTTGGTCTGTAATTGCAACAAAGAGAAATTTTATTTGAAAGTTGATTACTAGAGAAAGAATAATTGAATTGTAAAGGCTGAATGTTTTGGTAATCTACAACCAAATGTGCCATCCACATAATGCTTTTTCCTCTTGCCCTTCTGCTTGTTTGAATTAAACGATTATGTATTTAATTCTCAAAGTAATATGTATCTGTAGCTGATTGTTGACACTAATACAGAAGATTAATAAAAACTGATCTTGGGTCAGGGTGGGGCGGGCTACCAACACTATATATATATTTGCTTTATGGAAAGAAATCTTCGGGTTTTACAGAGGATGGCGTGGTTGGTAGGAAGAGACACACAGAATGTTTATGAAGAAAATGCATTTTTCTCTTTTCTTTACATTTAAACTCCTTTATGGTTTAAATATACAGTCTTTAGATGGCACATTCCTGAGATTGAAGAAGGGATCATGAGATCTCAAAATCTTGCATACTCAGCTTTTTGGATATTGTAATAAAAAAGGTATTACGTCATGATGGAGTACTGGATTTATCCTTGGGTGGTAGTCCTGGTGTTACTTTAGCAAAGTGAAATAGAGTGAATAATGAATTTGTTTGTGTTGGAATTTGTGTGGCCTAAAAAGAAAACATTGCGACTGCAGAGGACAGTTTTGATACGAGGCAGTGTCTAATGAGCTCTGTATTTCTTGTTTCTGTGATAATTAAGTCTGTTCATAGCTTTAATGAAAACCGCAAGGTGGACCTATTTCCTGGTACCTCTTTGCTATTAAAACACATTCCTTGCTTATTCTGTATTTCAGCCAGTAGTAGTGCAACTACCTCTGTGTATAACTCCAGAGCAGGTTAAGCAGACACAGCACTGTCTGACTTGCCTTGGGGTAAGTCATGCCACTGCCAGGACACTGCCCTGGCACCTTTGCAAATGAACTAAAGTCTTGCTCAGATCCAAGAGGCAAGTGCAATTGCTGAAGTTCTACACATGTACTATTTTTCCACCACTCTTGAAATCTTATTTCTGTAAGGTTTTCTGAATTGACAGATTGTATTGGAACTAAAAGCTGTATTTTTCTGTATGTCCATTTAACTGAAACTTGGGCAGTGACTCTTGTGCTTGGTACAGCGTAATGAAAGAAAGCAGTGATTCAGAGCAATCCAAAATGATCATGCATTATTCTGAAGAGCACCTACCCACAACTGTCTTCCAAGAAGATAGAAGTTTTCCTTAGGAAGTTGGTGAGAGTACCAGTTGTTTGCAACTTACCTACAGAAGGATTCCACAGTGGTGGAAGTGGCTTCGTCGTAAACCTCATGAGTGAATTCTGCAGAGAACGTAGCGATTTGCCTTCTAATACCTTGTTTTTTCTTTAGGTGAATCTAAGCATGTACCGGGTATGGCAATAACATTAAGAAAGTCAGCTATATGTTGTATAAGCATTTTCAGGTTTGAGAGAATTGCTTTTCAGTCTCGTCTCTTGGTAGTATTTGAAAAAAGTATATATGGGAATGGTTTACCTTTTCAGTAAACTGATTACTCTAATTACTCTTTCATGCCCCTTGTTCATTTTTTTTTCCTAAAATACTCCCTGTGTTTCCTGTTTCAGTAGCCTTTGTGTGCTTCTTGCAATCTTTTTTCACTTTTTTCTATAGTCCATTCTTACAAGCTCTTAATTCCTAGCTCCTTTCTGGTCTTAGCTTAGAAAAAAAATCAAATAGACATATAAATTAAGCTTTTACTATATGCTTTATATTTTAATGGATTTATCAGATTTTCTTTTCTTGTTTTTGTTACCTCATCCTCTGTAAACAGCTTCTGTGTCTTGAGGTGTGAATTGTTAAAGTACTTCGTTTTGGCAGGAGTTAGTTAATTTATGACCTGTAAATGACTACCTCAAGTAATTTTTTTTTTCCAAGTCTCACCTGGATGTTTCCAATACTGTGTTTTATCAGCATGCTTTCCATTCAACACGTTCATTAATAATTCTACACTTGTTCCCATTTTTATTAATTTCAGTAGGTTCGTACAAATTTTGCCACCTTTTCCTGCACTTTAGATCTCTCCTTTCTTTTCAGTAGGTTCAAAATTCAGTGCCTTTTTTATGAAGTGGAAAAGTGTAAGCCAGCAAGAATACAGGGTGCACTGTCCTGAAGAGCGTTCCAGATCACCTGTACCACATGAATGAAAGTTTTTAAAGTAGGATCTTGATTTCTTGGGCTTGGCTTAAGCATTAATAATCTTCAGTACTAACTGCTCAGTAAAGGGGCATCCATAGACATGGATTATTATAACATCCATGGACATGGATTTTTTTATTATTATTTTCCTATTTTATACATACCTTTCAATTATTTGACAAAACCTCACCTTTATTTTTTGACTACTTACAGCATCTTTGTCAAAGCTTGGAGGGGGGAGGAAGAGGGAGGTGGTTTTTTTAAAAATATTATCAGAGTCATGGGAACCTGGATTTCTTTGCCTGCAGTATTCATTAAAGGCTCAAATAATTTCTGATGGAGTAGAAGTGGTGATTTTTCTTTATGGTGTTCAGTCTGGCTTTTGCCATCATACCTGATTCATACTGGTGCATAAGTTGTATTTTTAAGTATTATGCCTATGCAGCTGTTAATGTTTTCTTGCCTTGCTGGTGTCTACAGAGGAATGTGTCTGAGTTGTCTGAATCCATAACAGTTGCTGTGCTTCCAAACAGTGGCAGAAATTTGAGATCCATGTTTATAATTTTAGCTCTTGGAGCTTGTTGACAGGCTCCCACTTGAAGTTGTCTTGACTGTTTGTGGTATCACCCCTTTTGGTATCACGTATTAGGTGGGGACCAATTAGTAAAGGATTAATGTAAGAGTGCACTGAGAACGTGCCAGGTAAACTCACATGGATCTACTGTGTTATAAAAACAAAGGATTTGCTTACTCCTTGCTTTTGAGGAGAGAAGAGGCACTAAGACATGCAGTTTGGTATTTAACATCATTGCATGAACAAACTCTGAAGTCCCACACTTGAATGATTCTGCTTAGTGTTCTGTATTCAGATCTTCTTGTCTCATAAATGTATATTAAATCCTAAAAGTTTACAGCTGTTCTTCCAAACCTTTATTGTAGCTTTTCTGTACTGTAAAGTTTGGTGTTGGGTTTAATGGTTTCACTATGAGGAAACAGAGATCTTCCATACTTAGATGACTTCCGTTATAACACAAAGTTGAAGTACTTTTAAAATGCCACCATACAATTCAACCTATAAAAATGAGCCAGATTTTTGCCTAAATTATAAAAAAAAAACAACACCTAGAAAATGGATCACAGTTCCTTTCAACTAGTTCTAACAATTTACTTAGCAAAAGCTACTAAATAATTGTAAGGGCTTTCATTTCTTCTTGGTCTTAAGCTAGTTTAATTCAGTGCTTTAGAGGAAAATGAAACTTGGACAATCTCTACAATCAGAATCTGACAAGTGCTGTTTTCTTACTCCAGTGGGATGGGATGACTCATTTTTAAATGGAAACTTGTTAACATATTTATAATGATAAGCTGTGAAAGTTGTACTGCTAAAGTAACTCTGAGCTCTTAAAATGCACTAGGAAATGTGAACCTTCCTACTCCTTTCATTTCAGTACAGTCAAAATTCAGTGCCTTTTTTATGAAGTGGAAAAGTGTAAGCCAGCAAGAATACAGGGTGCACTGTCCTGAAGAGCGTTACAGATCACCTGTATCAGGTGAATGAAAGTTTTTAGAGTAAAAGTGGGATGCAAGTAAATGCTGCCATTCATTCACTATTTTGAGTAACAAGTAAATCAGTTGTGCAATACTCTTCTGTTAAGTATACTGCAATTGCAACCCCAATGTGGACCATGTTTAGTATGTGACAATGCCTAATGTGTATATATTCTTGTGCCAGTCTTACAAAAGTCATAGCTTGCTGGTTTTTTCTCATTTTTAGGTGAGTGTTCATATCTGTAGTTGTTGGATATAGTTATAATTTGTTGGAGAGATCAACACATAGTGGTTTTTGCCCTAAATTGACATAATGTGAAAAATAACTTATATATACTATACTTAAAACTGTAGCATTTTCTGGTCCTTTGCATGCTGCTGATAGGCTGTTTCCCCTGTTGTTACTTGAACTATCCATCCAGGCTGATACTGAAGCTGACTAATAGAAGTGGCGTGTAGCCATTGACATATTAGACAAGTTTTTCCTTGCATTTTCTTTCCCATGTGGTAATATTAAATGGTTTAAGAGTGGGAGGTTAAACAAAAAGAAAGAAAAAAGAAGATTCTCAGCTTGACAGGTTATCTTCAGCAGTGGGAGTCTACAGTTATGAGGAAAGAGTAACAGGTAAGAAATGTTCTTTTCTATTTTCTTAAATGGATTTAGTTTGGAATTTAGCTTGACATCATATGGTGTAAGTTCATGAAGTAATACAAAGGTTAACAAATTAATGCTGGTTTCGTCAATTATATGGAAGGAATGGATGGGTAAAGTCATTAATCTCAATCTACTATAGAGAATAGTAGTCATCTTAAAAAGGGGAGAACTGGAGATTGGGGGACCTTTTTGTTGGTTGTGGGGTTTTTTGTTTTGATTTTTGAGGGAAGACTTCAAAAGAGATGTCTTGATCCAGTTTTCAAGCCGCATTTTGCTTCTAAACTTCTTCCCAAAAGCCATCTCTTGAGTGTGGGCCAGGCCACAGGGAATGTGTTAAGTGGAATTATTCTCCCAGCTGTAATTGAAATTTGTGGTGAATAATGGGCTACTTTTTTTTTTTTTTTTTTTTACTTTTGATCTCCATTAGATTGGATGCATACATCTATATGGTAATTAATTAGTGGGTTCTGTGGGTTACTGGCTTAGTTTTTCACCTGGGTTCAACTGTCTCAAGTTGAAATAAGCTTGATGACTTTTTTTGTATAGAATTTCTTTTTATGTCACAGAACCAGTAGTGCATTCAGTGCAATTATAATTGGTAATGCAAAGAAGCCCTTCAGTTGTGGGCAGCTGGTATGTTTGGAATACTAAGTCTATAGATGATGATGATGATAATACAGCCGTAAAGAATTGCGGGTAAGTGCACCAGCAGACAGAGAGTACAAGCTCTGGCATCATTAACGAAGTGTCTTGATGGTTTCTCTTTGGAGAATTAGGATATTTATTTTCATTTGAATACACAGAGCTAATTTGTAGAAGTTAAACTTAACCCTTTTTTGGTGTACAGTGTGTTTATATATAAGTAAATTCAGAGGAATTAGCACTGCAGGAGAGAATGTGGATGTTGACGCCCCAGGAAAATTAAAGGTATTGGTGTTTGTGGCAGCTTTCCTAATGAAAATCCTTCTAGGCTTATGTCCCAGTGAAAAGTGGGGTACTGCTTCATGTTCCTTGTTTTTGCACTGGCATTGGCCTGACTTTGTGCTGCCACAACCTGTCTCTATCAAAGACAGGGCAACTGTGATTATGTTAGAAGAGATTTCCATAGGGTCAGGGCTCTTGTGCAACTGGCTTGGGCAAAGCACAGAGTGCAGTGTGAAGAGAACAACAAGGTGTTGAAGAACCCACCAGCAATGGGTGGGTGCCACAGAGAACTCATTACATCTAGTTATTTTTGTCCTTTGCCTTTACTAAGTCAGTGGTGAATGCTGACATTATCAGTGTTTAATGTTTTGTGTTAATAAGTCTCTGAGTTGTTTCTTGTGCTAACAGGTAACTTTGATCAGATATGCCGCTTCTCTGGCTTGTTTCTGTGCAATCATTCTGCTATGAACTTCAGAATGGTTTATGAGAAATTAGATCTTTTTAGCTGTCATTTGTGATGCAGTATATAACCACACCTATGTTGTCAGCCTTCTGGTGCTCTTTACTATTACTTCTTCTGTAAAAATTAGAAGTCTGAACATGTTTCAAAAGTTACAAATCTCCGCTCAGTCCTTTGCCATGTGGTGGGCATCAGATTACCAGCCATGTGCCCCATGATGGCAACATCCCATATTGTTTACCAGTGATCTTAGAGACTTGTCTCCCTAAATTAGCATCAGATTTGTCTTTTTTTTTTTTCCTTTTTTTAAAATTTTTCTTTCTTGTTGTTTGCTTGGCTTTTGTTCTCTCCATTTTCTTCCTTATAAATACATGTGCATCTGTCTTTACAGTCTTGTTACTTCCTGGAAAGTCTTCTGGCCCTTGGCTGCTGTTCTGGAACTTTGTGGGTCATTTGGAGCAGTAGTCTTTCCATCCAGTGTTGGAAATAATACTCTTCTTGATGAATTGCGCTATCCTGTGGTGGGGAAATAAGAGCCAAAGGTGCTTTCCTACTTCATGGTAGTTCTGGGAAGCACTTTGTACTAATAGAATGAACTCGGGCCATTTTTTAGAAAAGAAACCAAAAAAAAAGAGAACAGGTCGCTGTTCTGGTTTAAATTGAATGCTCTGTAAAAGCTTGCAAATTGTTCTAAAACTGTAATAACGGAGGAGCTCATTGTATAATGTAATGTCAGGAACTACTTTGGTAACAGATGGAAAGAGAAGATCACTTTCCTCAGCATTAGCAGGATGTTAATTCTGCAATAGTCTTAGAATTTCTGAAGAATAAACCCAGCCACCTTCAGGAATATCTGGAATCAAGCTGTGCATACTGCAATTCTGAATCTTTGAGGGTAGGGCACCACACAGTCACCTAGCTTGAATTTTTGTTATTTTACTGTTAACTGCAATGATTTTACTTTTATGATGACTCAGATGAACAATTTTTCTTGTGTTTTTCCTAGTGCAGTTGCATGTGGTCCGGCATCATTTTCATTGAAGCTGGTGGAGCTTCCAGGAATCCTGCTTGTCCTGTGCTTTATTCATCTGCGCTGCCTTTCTGCCTCGTTTGTACCTGCTCTCCTACTCTGCCTTTTTGCTTTTCTGACCTGCTTTCTCTTGTGCCCTAGAGCTTTTTCAGTTTTTCATCTCCTTGTCTTCAATTATTTCTGCTCTCCCTCAGTTTTCAACCTTTAGTACTTAGAGCCTTCCTAATGAACAGGAATGGTTGCTTTGCTCTACACTTCTCCCTTACACCCCCAGGTTGCAGAGGAGCAGGCTCACTTCCCTACATGGAGCTGTATTTGTGCTGTGGGAAATCAAGGAGCAGGCCATCAAGCAAATAACTACATGGCCTGAGCAAACCTGTTCTTACTCACAGCGGTGGTTATTGGATGGTACAATGCCACTTGAATCAACAGCTTGACTTTGGAGCTGCAGTGCCTGTGTTCTCACTGTGGAAGGTGCTCAAACAGGCCAAGCAGCTGCAATTCTGAAATGGGGAGTGTGAAAATACATGGTCAGTATTTCTACATATTTACCCCAAATACCACACAGCATGGTCATCAAAACAGAAGCAATGAAATTCTTATGTTGGTATTTGGGAGGGATTGCCCATCCCTCCTTTGTTGCTTGCTGAACTTTTTTCTCCTTGACATACTGGATGATATTTTCCAGTACTGAACAGAGAGAATAGCAAAGATTCCTCCAAAAGAGTTGCAATTCAGCAGTAGCAGTTTTTGGGATCTGATTTGCTTGAATTGCATAGATCCATATTAGGCTGATATAGTGGAGTTGTTACACTGGCATATGAGACTGTGTTATAGCTGTAAATGCCAGTTGGTGCTGTTTATTGGCACTTTTATAATTATGGTGTGTGCTATAAAATCTTCATTCAAAACCCGATGTCATAAACAAAGCCCTTTAATTAAAAAGAAAGAAATAGTCCCCAGCCCACACACAAAAGGAAGGAACAGCTCAAATGAAAAGAGGAGCCAAAGTAATTGTTATGCACTGTACAGTGATGATGGAGATCAGACAAAGAGCATACACCAAGGAGCCATGGAAATGCAGCAGCATAAAAGGACTGGTGACGGGACTTTTGGGAGTGTGCTCACCCACACAAATGGAGTGATGCATGTGTTGGCACCAGTGAGCAGGAGGGGAGTTCAAAATGATCGCATGAGGCATTTGCTAAGGGACCGGGCTCAGCAGGCCCAGGCCAGAGGAACTTCAGTTTCATTCTAAAGGAGTTCATGCTTTTTCTCCCAAGATGCAGAGACAGGATATAAATAGCAGTGGGCTTGAATAAGCAGTCAGCCTCTGCGGCAGGAAATGAAGATGTCTAAGAAATCCCCTTTGTCCCAGATAGATGTGTTTGTGTGCATGTTTACTTTCCCTCCATTTAAAAGACTGCTTCAGATTTGATTTGTTCCAGAACTAACTCAGTTCTCGGTTCAGAATCAGTGCAAGCCTTTCTGTAGCAGACTGATCACCAGGGAAAGGTTCTGTCCTAGAATACACAGGGGTGCCTTAATCCTTGGGAGGGCTCAGTGTCTTAGGAAGGGAAAACCACTACTTGAACTATTTTAGTAGGGTACATAATTGCATTAAATCTCCTCTGCTCTTCCTCCTTCCCCACTATACTGATGGCTTGGGGACACCTGTCCCTTTGGCTTCTCTGATATGTTCTGCAGGCCTGATACTTGCTCAAGTTGTTTTCAACTTTATGTCTGATACTTGGAAAAAAAACCTCTTGAACCTGGTTCTCACACCAGCCTTTCCCACTGAATATGAAAAACCTCTGCATTTACGTAGTCATACCCATGGCAGCCAGGGACCTTCATTGCCCACTGCCATAAGAAGAATATGTTGCCTCCCACCAGTATACAGAAAATACAGCTCCATCCGTGGTAGAAGAGCAGCATGAGGCTGTCAAGACTATGTCATTTCACATCAGCATGGATGAATTGGACTGGGAGCTGATGATGCATAAAACTTGATGAGGAGAGGTAAAATATGGTGTGTATCAATTCTGAATCTCTTTTCAGTGAAGGGGTCTTAATGTCTGTGCTGGCCCTCCTATTTATACAGTTGTAACAGTAGACCTACCAGTACACATACATTTAGGGGATGCAAGGCCTAAAAAGCACTCACTCGCCATGGTGCTTCTATTTTTAAAGCAAGAGAACATAATTATCGCAAAAGCAGTGAATCTGGGCTAAAATACACCCTTTTTGTTAGTGATACTGGCTGACCTGATCTCTTCGCTGGTTCCTTCTCAGTCCTTGGGTGGCCTTGTACTTCTGAATGGGACCCATCTCCTCCCAGTCAGGATGGGTAAAAGTGAGTTATGATCTCGTAATGTGGTGCTCTGAACTAATCCTGCCCTGGGCTTTCAGCTGCTGTGCTCCCCAGTCATGAAAGCCATCTTTTTAGTGGCCTGAAAAAGAAAGCAGAGATATTTTTCCAGAAGCTGGTATCTGTGTCAGCAGACATTAGGAAGAACAGTCTTGAAATTAAGTCGTGGTAAATTGTGACCTAGAGAGCTATAGATTTTTATGCTCATCTAAGATGATAGATAGACAGGTACTGAAAAAAATAGGAACAGTTAATGAAGACATTTCTCTCTCTGAATGTCATTCACCCTTCCTGTAAGCCTTATCCTTTCCAGCTGGTGGAGAAGTTTGACAATGCTTCCTCCCCTCTGAATTTCTTGCCTTCGAACTCAGGAAACTGGCCAGTCTTGATATTGGTAAATGATTACAATTTACACTTACTGCGTGTTTTGAGTGGACAGGCTTGTTAACATGTTTCAGCAAGGTTTGTGTGTTACGTGAGCACAGGCAAAAATCACTGCCCCTCAGTGATGCTGCCTATACTGATAAGCCCACATGTACCTTAGCTGGCGCGCTGATTGTCAGTTTGAGAATGCTTTGGGTTTTAATGGGCAATGACCATGAACTGAGATGCAGAAAAAGGAAATTATTTGCAAAGAACCTGGCAACATTATGCAATAACCACAAAGAGCATCAACATTTACATTGCATGTTCTCTAAAGGCTTATACTAGGGCAGGCAGAAATTTAATGGAAAGATCAAAATTACTAGACTTGGCTTTGGATCAAACTCTAATACAATTCATTTCTTACTGACTTTTGTTTAATATCAGAAAGTATTAAGGCACTTGCACTTATGATTTTAGGAACCCTAATTTTAGAAGATACAGGGGATCAGAAATGTTCACTCGTATTCCAGAGCAGCTGAATTACCCATCTGTGTTTTCTAAATCGTCTTAGGTGAGGTGTATTTACTTTACCAATCTTGCAAAAAGTATAAAAAATTGAGATGGTGCCAAATCTGCAAAGAAAATATCATATGAAAGGGGATTTCATGCTTACTTCAATATTAACTATTGCACTATTCTTTAACTGAATCTGACTTCTAGGTTTTCTGCTGTGGAATTACTGTGGCTTTTCTCAGATTTTCTGGTTATTTAAATTCAGCCATCCAACTTCAGAGCTCCCTTGTCTAATATTATTTGATCCTAGCTAGAGGAAAGTGTTTTAAGTATTAGATATATATTTTAATGGATAAAACCTTAATAGTAAGAATTTAAAGAACATTATACTTCTGGACTTAGAAATATCAAGTTGGAGAAGAAAAGAATGCTATTTTTTTTCTTAGTTTATTTCACCTTTCAAATAAGGTTCCAGCTCTCCACAGAACACTATGGTATTACTGTTTCTATGCACTTGGACCTTACATTCCCATCCCATAGAGATTTTGCAAGTTCATCTATAATAAGCCAGTATTAAAAATAAATTCTGGATGTCTCACAGCATAGTTTTGGTTGGAAGGGACCTTAAAGATCATCTAGTTCCAACCCCCCTGCCATGGGCAGTGACACCTTCCACCAGACCAGGTTGCTCAAAGCCCCATCCAGCCTGGTCTTAGACATTTGCAGGGACGGGACATCCACAACTTCTCTGACCAATCTGCTCCAGTGTGCCACTACCCTCACAAGTAAATAATATCTTCCTAATATGTAATTTAAATCTACCCTCTTTCAGTTTAAAGCCATTCCTCCCTTGTTCTGTCACTACATGCCCTTGTGAGAAGTCCCTTCCAAGCTCTCTTGTCAGTTCCCTTTAGATGCTGGGAGGTGCTGTAAGGTTTCCCCAGGTCTCTTCTCCAGGCTGAACAGCCCAGGTTCTCTCAGCCTGTTTTCATAGGAGAGATGTTCCAGCCCTCTGATTGTGTTTGCAGCCCTCCTCTGAACTCCAATAGGTCCTTGTCTTTCCTGTGCTGGGGACCCCAGAGCTGGATGCAGGTAGGTTCTCACAGAAGCAGAGTAGAAGGGGAGAATCCCTTCCCTTGCCCTGCTACCCACGCTCCTTTTGATGCAGCCCAGGGCACCATCAGCTTTCTGAGCTGCAATGTGCATATTTCCGGGTCATGCCCAGCCTGTATTTGTGTAGAAACATCACTTTCCTCCACTCTTTTGGAATTAGAAGTGTCACATATATTCCCATTTTTGGGACTTGTCTTTGAGATAATCACTTGTTGCACCATTGTAGTGAAAAACTTTTTCAATGTGTGAAAGAGCTTAAAAAGTAGATTAGGAATTACTGTTTTCAATTCCTTCATCTCATGGGTTTTGATGTTTATCTTTGTGATGGCATAGCAATACAGCACAACTGTAGCTAAAATTTGGCGGTTTTTTCCTCTTGGGAGCCTGCTTTCTGCTTAATGATGTTCCTTTTTTCTCTACTGGTTGGAACTGGCTGGATTCAGAAGCTTCATATTGCAGTAATTACTCTGGAATTCATTATAAGATGTTTAGTATTGGAGGTTGGATACTTAAAAGGGCAGCAAGTTTCCCAGCAGGGATCAGATCCTGATAACTGCTTGCAGAAGGATTTAGTGAGGTTACACCTGCTTATCTGCTGCAAACTGGTCTTTTTTTTTCTTTTTTTCCTTTCTCTTGCTGCCATTTTCCCATGTCTTCAGTGATTCACAGCCTCCTACACTGCAGTCCACTGGGACTGCCAGAGATGACTTTGTTATTAGTTGATGTTTCTTGAATGACCCAAGTTTTCCTTGTAATCTGATTCAATCAAGGGGATGGTGTTAGGCCTCTGGGATTTTCGGGAATGACTTGCATTGCACACACTTAAAGGAAGCTTGTTCAAAGTGACCTAAAAACTTAAAAAGTCTCAAAGGAATCATAATTTTTTTCAGTACTGGGCTCAAAAACATGACTTCCTCAAATGCCTGTGCTCTTTTGGACAAGTGGGCTTGCTCCATGCCAAGCTCTCCTGCTCACTTTTCTCTAGTCCGGAGCTCCTCTGTGCAAGCAGGGTCACAATCCTGCTTGGATGTGGGGCACTCTGGGTCAAATGACCCCCTACGACCCCAGTGCTTTCACTGTCATGCCGTCCTCTTGTATCTGTGTGCTCAGTATGTGAGATTTGTCAATCACATATGAAACTGGAACCAGAGCCTTGGGTCCTGCTTATGAAACACCATTAAAAATGCCTCTACAGACTTCATCTTGTCTTGGATGTCTGAAAGTCCACCTTTGTGATAGAGTGGTACATTTCCATTTTCTGAGAATGATAATAAATCATAAATATCATAAGATTACTTCTGGACACTGTATACACTCTTTGTAGATGCCCCCAAAAATAGAGGTAATTAAATAAGGAATTAGAAAAATAAAGGGTACTGTGTATTTTCTGCCATTGGCTTGTTAGAGCTCCCATTCTTCCACGTGCTTTGCAGCACTGAGAAATGTAAAGTTAGTCTCTTCCTTTTTCAACACTGCCTAGACAGTGTGTCCCTCTGCTACTTGAATTTATTGCCAGAGTTGCCAAGTGGCAAATCACATGGATTCATCACATGAATGGACGTTTGTTCATGTGGAAATGCTTTCGTGCTGCAAAAGTGTTTCCTGTAGGTCACTGATTAGCTGTCATTCAGGTACTCAACGATGTTATTCATCATTTCATTTTGTTGTTGATCGGAACCACCCTTCAGACTGTGAGGAAGAGTACAGAGGATGTTCTATATAAATCTGAACTGTGCAATTCTCTCTTAAGGTACCTGTTGTAAAGAAGGCAGGGAATTAATTCCCCTGCAGCTTCTGCCACAAATGGGATTTAATGGGAGCCAAGAAACTTCAGCTGATGCTATGTGTTTTATTGTGTGTCAGGCAAGCTGGGAAACTTTTTTCATGAGGGCTTTGTATGCTCTTGACTGATGAAATATTTCGCCTGCTTCAGCAGTGGGAGGTTGTTTAATTAAAGGGAATAAGTAGCATGTACTATATCAAACACTTTAATTCTGAAAACTTGGAAATGAGAATTAATAGATTCATGCAGAAGTGTGCTTACAGGGGATTAATGACTGTTTTTAAGCTGGTGATTATTCATTTCCATTTTGAGTACATTGGTCTGAGAATATTCTTGGAATCCAAAAAATTTAAAAATGGAGGCGTGGGGACTTGGGGGTGGGAACTCTGGGACTGAAATGTGTTTCACTTCAGTGGCATGGCATTAAAAGCCACTGACTGATGCTTCAGGTAACTGGCTGTCATTTTAGCCCTACACATGGCTTTGCAGCTTTCTGCTCAGTTTTCAAGCATGTCTTCGTACCAAGGATGAGGCTTAAAGAGACCAGTGAAAATAAAGGTGTGAAAGATTAGTAAAAGCCCAATTTCATGCCAGTGTTTGAGGGGAAACACAGTGAAGGTTTGTATGATGTTCCCATGGGCTTTGGTGTCATGCTGCTATCACTGACATCCACAGTCCTCCAACTGTGTCTGAGACTTGAATCAGACCTGGTTTGCCTGGATTGTCAGTGCAACCTGTTTTCTCCCATCTTCATCCAGAATGAAAGAAACTGGCTCACAATTCTAGGACTGGGATTTAAAACAAATGGGCATTATTAAGAGAGGTAAGTAAGCCCTTTTTAAAAAGGTGCCCTGTGGAATGGTCTTTGAAGAAAAACTGATCATGTGGAAGAGCAAGAGAAAGCCGAGAAAGTGTGAGTTTTTCATGCAGCCAGAATGAGGTGGGGGGTGAACAAGAAAGATCAGGATGAGGAATGAGCCTCCACTGATATTCACACAGAAATGGAGGAGCATTAAATCAGGCATATTGATTGGCACTGATACAAAAGTAATGCTTTTCTCTTAAGCACAGCTCTGCTGTCACAGCTTTTTGGTTACGGATGTGTGCTCCCAACAAAAGACATGACCTTAATGCAGAGAGGTCACTGTGAGCTGCAGGCATAATTGAGGCTGTGACATATTCTTAACATAGTTATGCAGACAATTTTTTCTAGTGCATTTTTACATCTGTATTTTTCTCTACTGCATGTTTCTGTTGATATGCTTCCTCAATTGTTACTGCTGACATTAAGTGGTAGGAGGAGGGAAGAGTAAAAACCTGAATGCTTATAATGTCCCTCACTGTTGAAAAATCATTATTGGCAGCAAGTGACATCAACACAGGATTAGAGAAGCACAAAAATAGTACATGAGGGGTTAAAAAGACAATGTGAGTGGCTGTAGAACATCATCTTCCCTTTCTCAAATAAAATGCCCTCATCCACTAACTCATCTATCTCAGTCCTCATTAAAGTTAGTGGGAACCTTTCCATTAACTTAAAAGGATATTGGATCAACCCCAGATCCTCCGTGCTGGGTGTAACGGGCACAGTTGTTAAGCTCAGAGGTGAGCAGAGGGAATTTTATGACTGAAGAGTCTGTGTGAAATTTCAGCCCTCTTGAATCCACTGGTGAAAATCCCATTAACTTCATTAGTGCTGGGATTTTGCCACTATACTCAGCATGAAGTGGAATCAATGTGGCAAGAGACAGCAGGATGTTTGACAACAGAGATGCTGGCTGTGTTTTATCCATGGCTGGAATGCTCAAGTGTAAACTGTTTCCTCTGTTAAAGTTTCATGCTGCCATTTCAGTGGGAATAGGAGAATTGAGCCTGACTGCAGTTGCCCATCTCATACTGAGAGAAATTCCGGCATGGCATCTGGCATGGGCTTTCCTTCAAAAATGCTCCCTTGAGAGATTTCCAGTTTATCCAGAGGTGGCTGTATCTAATACGCAGCAGATAACCGGAATATAGTACACTTCCATCCAGCAGCAGAGACCGTGCCCATAATCCCTTCCCAGGTGGAAGAACACATAAAGCTAGAGTTCAGATAAAAACAGAGAATTTGGAAGAAAAGAAGCTTCTAAGAAACTAATGAGCTGTACCCATCCAGCTGTGCTATCTGCAGGGAAATTACATATTTTTGAATTGGAAAGAGATGTGTGTCTGTAAGAAGGGGGAAAATATGATTGAAAACACATGAGACTGGAAAGGATTTTCACCACACTCTCCCCCACTCTGAAAAGAAAGATATCCATTATAATAATTGCAGTGTAAGCCCCAGAAATATGCTGCAGTGTGAGGCCAGATTCATCCCTGGAGGGCTTGCAGGCAGGGATGAATATAAAAAGTCACAGGAGTTCAGGGATAGGTCAAAACAATGATTTCAGTTTTTAAGCAACTAGCACAAGGTTTTCTAGAAAGGGTTGGAAGACGTACTTCCCTTAAGCAGTTGGAGTTGAACTCCAAAACCCAAAGCCTCTTAAAACCCCAGTTGCTTTCTGAAATCGTTGTGGTTATCAGTATCTTAAGCCTAGCCTGTTTCCCAAACTTATGCTGTCTTTGAAGTGTCACCACTGGGAACTGCTCTGTGCTCCTTTTCTGCCCGAGCCTGCTCCCTGAGCAGGCTCCAGAATCAAAGGGTTTGTTGTAAGCATGTGCTTCACCTTTTGTTTCTACATGCTGTTTACTGGTATTAGCAATACCTTCCTCAAGAGATGAGGATGATAACAAGGTGATGCTTAATTGTCACTGGCTTTAGGCTCCATCTATACCCACCAAAGATCTCTGTCCTTGAGGAGAGCATGTAGGTGCAGCATTGTAGGGCCTTCATTGAGATGTGCTGCCTGTAAGTCTGACTCCTCCTGGGGTTAAATGGTTCATTCATTCAAATTCTATCTTATTGGTAATGCCAGCATGTCACTAAGGTAGACAATCATTAAATGGGGAGCATTTTTCTGTCTACTTTTCCGTACGTTAATGTTAAATGTGGTCCCCCATTTCTGCCTCCAACACCCACCCTCCACACCCCTCACCCAATTCTCTTTCTGGAGCATTCAGAGTGCATGACTTCATCTGCTTGATTATCTGGAGCCTTGGGAATGCTGGCTTTGTCTCTGAAACCACCAGAATGTGCTGAGCAAACACCGCTCCCAGTCAGGCTGCATCAGGGCTGGCAGTTAAAGCCTCCAATGCAAGAAAACTTGCTAGGAGCTGCTTTTCAATGAGATCATCTTTAATGATAGGGGGTTGTCTTATTTTGGTGAGCTGGATTGAACACGAGGGCAGTATCAGGGCCAAATAAAAGAGCTGTTGTTTCCAAATGTTTTTGTAGCTTTCTAGGATTGCATTTTTGTACAAAAGTGGGCATTCATTCTTAGTTACATTGCAGTTAAATCTTTCATTCTGACAATGTGTTTTCTGTCACTGGCAGCAGTGCCAGTAAAACCTACAATGGATTTTTAAAATGTAATTGGGGAAGGAGTGGTTTTTTTCTCTGAGAGAGATGAAGAGCTGTATCTCTGACAAAGCAAATTTCTTAAGAAGAACTGTGCTGTTCACTCAAGTCTGTCTGGCTATAGACCATTGTTGTTCTTGTGCATCAAGCAGCTGGAGTAAGCTGAAAGGAAAGGATTGCTGACAGGTATATAATGGGAGCCATTTCATGGGAACTCCTTTGATGGGAGTGCAGGTGCTCTGTGCAGCATCTCCAACTTGTTGAAGTGTGTATTTGCTGCCACAGATGTTCTGATGTGCAGAACAGGAAATTAGGATGGGTTAGATATTACTGGGATACAAGGAAGAGTATTATGTTTCCATGTTAGCTGATAATATCTAAGCTATGTAAATGCAATATTTTATGGTCTGCAGATATCTCCTGCCCTCCATGAGGAAGATTAGTTTTTAGCGCTTACTGAGAGCTCAAGCTGCAGCATTACATCGTCAGAAGTGATCCAAAAGAGGGGAAGTAGTGTGTGAAAAAATGGACAAAGTGAGTTGCATACCCTGACCCCCCAGTCTGTGAAGGCACATCTTGACATCTTGAATTTCCTTCTTCAGTATTCAAAAAAATGTGGGCCTGCCCCTGTTTGTACACAGCAGAGGCAAATACTGCAGGTGGCAATTACAGCCACTGTTCAAATCTTAGTCAAGCATGTGCTTATTAGTTTGAACACTGTCAGGGTCCCAGCTTTCTCCCTGTCAGGTAGGACAAACCCCTCAAGTTTAGGAGCTGCCAGTGCCTGTGAGGACATTTGCTGTTTTCTGTCACTGTTCTTGCATGTATATGAAGCTGAGTGTTACCCTGATGTTACAGTGATTGCTTCCAGCATAGCTTTTTGGGGTAAGTAAATCATGCCAGTCAAATTAGGAAGCGATCCAATATCCTGCTCATAACCCAAATTAAGTAAAACAAAGCTTGTATTTTATTCTGGTTTAGAAGAGGTTTAGCTCTTTGGCATGAAACCCTCTATACTCTCTTCTAGTCCATCACACAAGCGTCAAAGAAATTGTTATAGCTTGGCCAGAAATGCTTAAAGATGCTCTAGAAAAGAGCTTATTCTTACTGAGCGGAGATGATAAGCTTGTGCAGAGCTGAAAACAGCTTCCAGGTGCTTTTCAGGTGGAAGCTTTGAATGTCCAGCCAAGAAACTGGCTCAGTTTTTATTATTTCTATTGAGATTTGTGCTCAGGCCAGTGTTAATACACAGTTTTGCATGGCCTAACAAATAGAAGATGTAGCTGTTTCACAGATGATGAAATGGAAGTCTTTTCCATTGAGATAGAAGCTAGAGAAGGTTAGTATGGACAACTGCTGACTCTGAACATTGTAGAATTCTTAAATACAACAAATTTGTATCCATGAAATTTTAAAGACCTGGAGATAGGAGCTCTGTTGATCTCTGTATGTTGAGTTTTAGTCAGTGAGGGGAAAAAATTGTTCTGCTAATAGGCTATGAAAATTGAGTGCTGGTGGTAAGTGTAGGTCTATCAGCTTGACATTGATCCAAAGCAAAATAATGGAACAACTGAAATAAGAGTCCTTTATTAACAAATTAAGGGAGCAGTACTTTGTTAGCATCTATCTACCTGAGCCTAAGGAAAAGGGATCTTGACAAATCTACCTGATGTATTTTACTTAACCAAGACTACAAGCTTGCCTGATAAAAGTTGCAGTTGTCTCCTGAGTGGGTCTTCTTCACATCTTGATCCAGAGAGAAAATGAACAATGTCCAACTGAAAATGGTTTTGATGCTGATGGCTCTCCAGATGGAGATGAATGGAGGGAATCATCTCTGAGCTGTTGATGTATAAAATAGTGTTCCTCAGGGGTCATTTGCTGGCTTTTCACAGTTTAACAGTTGTGTCAGTAGCTTGCTAGAAGACATGAAATAATTACTGCTACTGTTTGCAGATGTGCATGCAGACTGGAGACAATTGAGGGAGTAATTAAGTCAGCTCACTGTAAGAGCCACCCACAATATTTGATAAACTGTGAGAATGTAAGAAATGCTCATTTATTATTTGCCTGGTACAGGGTCTCCTCTTTAAAGCTCAGGACAGCAGGTCTTGAAGGGGCCTGAGACTTCAGTCCTGCAGAGCAGCGACCAAGAGGCCCTGATGGATGGAAAAGGGAGTATATATCCCGACACTGCCAGCTTGTGGGGTTTGATAAGGCACCATTGTGGATGTGGAAGGAAACATTAGAAAACTAAACTCAGTATTGGTAAAAAGGAAGTGGGTTGTTTACAAAGTCACTGTATGTTGGATAAAATCCACTTTTGTGTAGAGGGTTAGCACAGATGATATCAGGGCTTGAAATGAGATTTTCATCTTGGGCTGCCTTTCAGTGCAGAGGTGGAGTTTAACCTCAGTGTGTTATTGTGCTTCATCAGGGTTTAAATTCCTTATTTACTGTTTTCTGGCAAACATTTATGTAAGTGTTGCATTAAGTAGACATTTATTTTTAATAACGTTGACATTTATCTTGCTTTTCTTGTGACATTTTTAGCATCTTCACAGATACCTGCATACCTATTTCTGTTTTAAAATTTGCAGTAATTAATTGCTTTTCTGCATATCTGTGGGATCAGCTATCAGCAGAGAGAAAGGGAGGCACTCTAGTTTCACATCATTTGATTAAAGGTAAATTGAAATAATTAACGATGTGATATTTAAAGTAGAGGCTTTAGGGCTGAAAACCAACATCCTGATACCTGCTGAGAAATGCCTTACTCCACAAATAATCTCTCTTCTAATAACTCCTGCCATGGCTAAGGCTAGCATTGGAATGTGGCCCACAGTAATTACTGTTTTGGGACAAAAGGGATGCTTTCTGTTCACCCAGAAATAAATTACTTTGTTTGCTTTTCTTCTATGGCAGAGCATTGTATGTATAATTTAAGATGTACAGCTCAGCAGTGGAGCCTTTTAGAAGTGAATCATCCCACCGGTCAGCAGTAAGAAAGCTGATGCGAGTGATGGGTGAGCAGATAAACATTAACAATTTTGGGAGCTGGCAAGCGCCGAAGATGCTACATGTACAGCTAAGAGCACCGTACATGTTTCGATATCAGCCTGTCTGGAGGTGAGACCCAGCTTGCCCATGTGTGGTTAAACTGCAGGAATGTGTCAGGATCACTCTTGGGGGATTGGCTGAGTGCTGAGTGCTGAGTGGAGCTGCAGTTGTGTCAAGTGCTTATAGCAGGAATTAAGTCTTTCTGTGAACACATTTTATGAATGAGTGTAATCAGTTTGATGTCTCTTTACAGGCTGGTATGTTATGACTGGGGAAACTTGGAATAGCTTTTGGAGGGGGAAGCAAGGCAGAGCATCCTCTTCATTGAGAGGGTATTTGCTGAAAATGTGGGGCTTTCTTGTAGCTGTGAGTGGGGCTGCTCCATGCACAGCTGGGGGCTGACCTCACAAATGCAGTGTTGTTTGTTGATGTATTAACCAGCCTCTTGGGAAAGGTTTCTAAAAACAGTTCTTTTTTATTACTTGGTGAACACTCAAAACATTTATGTCTATGGCAGAAATCACTGATGTGCTTATATCAATTTCCTTTTGATGGTTGTCTTTTTTTCTTTACTCTGGCGTCTGAGATGTTTTGGGAATATTGGGATCTTCCTCCCTCTCTTCCATGGCTACAGCTCCTCTCCAGGCTGTGAAATCAACTTCAGTCTCTCTGTGACTCATCCTGCTGTGAAGTCTTTAAACTTTAAACCAGTTCTGTAGTTAAACAGCCCCTTCTCACGGTGCCACGAAAGCACATCTCACTCTGCACGCCCTGAGTTTCTGTACTGGAGGCATGGCAAGAACTGGAGGAACTGCCTCTGCCAGCAGCCACCCACCTCTTCCAGGGCTTTCCGCCTGAGCAGGCAGTTCTTGGTGCTTGGTATCATCCCAGCTCTGGCTGAGAGGTGAACAGCAAGCATCAAGGTTCTGTGTCACAGAGCATCTGGCAAAGTCAGTGAACCTGGGCTTGATACCATGTTTTGTCTTCTGGCTCAGCTGAAAGACTGACTCAGGAATTTTAGTAAAACATGTGAAGTAAGCACCCAGCACCTGCCACAGACAAGGTCGCTTCATTGTCTCGCATGTGTTCCCTCGAAAAAGCAAATATATGTTGTTTGCATGTCTAATGCAATGAGAAGAGACAGAAAAAGATCAGAGAAGAGGTTGTTCTGTTTCATTTCTGGAGCGATTCTACTCTTGTGTAAAATCAGCATTGTGATTGAGGCATTCTTATTACAATTTTGTAGATACTTGTTTGTAATGGGGGGCATTGCCATATGGCATTCTTACGCCCCCTTTTTTTTCCCCTTTATAAAATTTTTGTTTTCAGTTCTGAGTAAATTAAAGGGTTTGAATTAGCAGTTCCAGATGTAGATGCAGTCTGTTCATAAAGCAGGTCCTGTACAGTAACAGAATTAAACTGCCAGTTTAGCTGTGCTTGAGCACCTCTGGTTTGATATGAAGAAACCTCCATGCCAGCAGAGAAAGTTAGCAATTTTGTTTTCAACACAAGCATGAATATTTATGATGCAGAAGTTAATGCAGCTGACTGAAGTGAACTGACTGGTGGTATTGCTGCTCTTCCATCCATGTCACTACTTACTGATTGTAAAACCCTGCCTCTTTACCCCTGTTGGTAGCAGTTTTCTTACTTTCTGCATCTGCCAGGCTTCAGTAACATGTTTGCTGAGAAAATGTCCTGTTGTCTGTCTAATCTTAAGCTTAGTGAGTTTTTATGTGTTTTCTTTTTATTTACATTAAAAAAAAAAACCAAAACAGCAGTTGGGGGAGAACTTGGATCCTAACAAGAGGTTACTTAAGCCATGAGTTCAGCGTGGAGGCTGAACCAGACCTTTTGCTTTTGAATCATTCTGTGGGTGGTGCTACTTCTGTACAAGCACAAGGTGTCCTTAGGATGTTTTAAATAAAAAATACTTTCCAGTAGTATGAGTACAGATGGAGCCAGTCATTGTCCTTATTTCTATGCTCTTTCTACCTTCTCATGGAGACAAGTCTTTCTGATGTCTTTTTGAGGCTGAACATGATGCAAAACTCAGGCAGACTTTTCGTCTTCCTCTGTCCTGATGCTTGCCATCTTCTCTGTTGGAACATGGGGACAGTGGCATGCATGTAGCATATGGATCAAGTCTCCTGTGGGACAGACCAAGGCTGTTTCTTCTGTGCAGGACTTCAACAAGGTACTCATCCCAGCCCCAGCCCCAGCCTGTGCAACAAACTGTTTCCGTGAGCTCTTTCACCATCCCCTTTGCAGGACTGGATCTCCATCTCACATGGGTCCCAGGTAGGAGCTGGGGCAGCTGTGTGCACACAGGGACAGCAGCTCCAGAGCGAGCAGCCCTTGCCTGCACTAGTTGCTATTAAAACATAGGGGATGCTCATTTTCCAGAAGCCTAATGGTAGTTGTTTCAATCTCTTCTAATTGAGTGGTACTACAAAACAAAATGCTATTTGAGAATCAATGTCCCTTTGTATGCAGGTCTTCTCCTTCACCTCTCTCACCATGATCTAGGCTTGGAGCTGAATTACAAGCCCTGCAACATCTGGGTAATGACTGACAACAGGGCACATTCACTAGGAGCCAAAACTTGGTCTAAACTGGGGAGCGGGGTTAGGGAAAACCATCTCCTTGAAGGAAATCTGGCAGCTCAAACAGGTTTCTCTGCCCCTCCTCCAGACCATGGTTAGCCACCAGTCTGGCATGCTGGTGGCATGCTCTCCACACCCATCCTCTCTCTGCCAGGCACAATCTGTCCCTCTGCACTGACCGCTGGAAAAGTGTATATGGGTTATGGAACAAAGGTTTTTCTGTACATCTGGTGAAATGAGAAGCGCTCTTGGATAGAAATGACAACAGCTTTTATTTTTATTAGCCAAATTATTTATTTGAGTATATGAAACAGCAACTGCGCACTGTCTTCATATTAATACCGTGCACTTTTACGCCAAGGCATAGGGAGGCAAGTAAATCCTTCTTCCTAGTCTCAGGGGAGTTTCTTTTCCCTTGCAGCACACAAGAAGGGCTCATGCATGCTTGAAATGCCATGTATCAGTTACAGAGCCCATGTTGTTGTTCAGATGACACCACCGGTAAGCACAGAGTTCCCTTCCCTGTCGACCTAGTAATGTGTGTGCCCTCTCATCATCATCCCCTATTTTATTTTAATTGAGAGCATGCTACACCAGCAGCATAACAATTTGTTTCACAGTGTTTCTACTCATCTCAGGATGATTGTTGGAAAAAAGCTGGGGTTGGATTGACACTTGGGAAATTGCTGTACTAAAGCTGGAGTGCATGAGGAGTATAGCCTAGCCCATCTGCATTCAAAGGTAATGCTGCTCTTGGTTTTTTAGGATTTTTAGGATGGAAGAAGTTAAGGCTGGGTGCAGCAATGCTGCTCTTTGCAGCTGGAGATGCAGGGAGAGGTTTGCTGCTCCATTATGTAATGTCTGCTGTTGGGCTGCTGGAGAAGCTGGCAAGTAGCTCCTGATAACCACCTGGGTCAGGTATTTTTGAGAAACTGCTTCTGGGATTGTCCTCAACCCTGTTAAAATCAGTGTTTGATGAACAGGGATTTCTGCTCATTGCCATAAAGGCTGAAATGACTGGATAGAGAAAACTATCAGTTTCCAGTTCTCCTTGAACAGATATTTCTGCCCAGGATAATGCCCCTCTGCGGGTGGGGAATGAATGGAAATTAGTCATAGGGAGTTCCAAGGGAAGGCAAAAATGAAACCAATTTAATCATAAGGTAAGTGTTTATGTTGCAGAAATAACTCATCATTTTTGAGCAATAAAGATTTTAGGATATAAAACCTAAGAGAAATTAAATATTTTATGCATGGAAATACTTTTGATAGATTCTGAATATTAGGTTGTATACTGGAGAAAATTTGTACCATTAGTTCTGTGCAGAAAAAATTATATTTTTGTAAGGGAAACAGTAGCAGGATGTTGTCTCATAGAGAGAGATGAAGAAGGAGGGGCTTTCTCTCACCCTACACTTACATCCAGAAAATTCTGGTTTTTTTCTGTTAGTGTCTTGACCAAAACCCCAAACATTTTTTTAGTGCATGCTCTGAATGCTGGTTTGCACTATACTGTAGAGTAGAGGCAAGTGACTGAAACAGACCAATGGGGAAAGCATAAAAATTATTGTACAAAGAGAGATTGTTTTGATATCTTTATTTAGCAAGTGAAGTACATTGCCAATAGGAAGGAGAAAAATGGAGTCTCAGCTGTGTTTACCAAGGCAACAGAAATTTTCCTGAAGTGAGGCCAACTTTGATATGAGCTATTAATTTTTCTTGATTTTTGCAGGGCTACTTCTGAATGGGATTTGGATGTCATGTTTTTGTGTGAGGGCATAAACATCTTACTTTCAGTTCACGTTAGTTTTGCATCTGAGCTTCTGAAAACTGACCCCTGCTCTGGCACTTGCAGGTCCATAACTTGGCTGGGGTTGTAGCATAACCTGAAACAAGTTGTGCCCTGTGCCCTTTTGGGAAGGGCTGGGATCCTTGTGGCACCAAAACAGGTTCTTGAAATAGAGCCAAGTGCATTGTATTAATTCTGTATTTTTTGCCCTTCTCCTATCTCAGCAAAGGTTTTCCTTGTGGTCTTGATCCAACAAGTCGTTTAACTGCTTGCAGGTGCAGGCACCGGATGGGACCTCCTGGCATGTCTTGCTGTGTGCTGAACTGTATTGTCAATGAAAAAACAACTCCAAGGCAGCTTTTGTGCCCACCTGCCTCTGCCAGCCTCAGCCTTTGTTAGTGCTGACTACAAACACCTTTCCAGAGCACCAGGGTCAGCGTGACAAACCAGGAAATACCAAGTAGTACAAGTCCCTATATTTCACCCTCTGACTTTGAAAGGTGTGTGCAGCTGCTGGAATTCACCTGCAGCACTCTGGCTTTGTCCATGAGGGTAGTTTTGCTGGGCAGCGCAGCAGGCTGTGCCTGGGTCTCACTGCTCCCTGAACACACTTGTCTGAGCACAGGTTGGTTGGCCATGCAAGGACACCTGCAACACTTGCACCGTCAGTGATCCGCGTTGTGCCAGTTCTCAGTGGCAGGCACAGGTGGTGATGTCCTGGGGGTTGCCATCTGTGAAACATTAGATGAGAGTGAACATTTTTCTGCAGGGTTTCCTATGAATCACATTTTTAGTGTACCCTAGGCACAGCTATGTTGGTGGCTTCAATACCTGCAAACCTATGATATGTCAAGTCAATTTCTGCCTTTGTCCTGCCTCAAATAAGTGCCAGGCGTGAGTGCCAGTACATGAATGCCCTTTCTCATCCCACTAGACCACTCACACTCCTGACCAATTGGCCATTAGCCAAGTCTTGCTGCTTGGCCCTTTTCCTGCTGCAGATGTAAGAAAGAGCTCTGAAGGATCTCCTGTATCTCACACCTGCGCTGATAACTACCCTTCCCCACTAACAGGAGCCCTCAGCCTTCTCTTTCCTCACTGATGCCTTTCCTCACAATTTCACCCTATTATTCCCACATTTTTCCAAAAGTTGAAACTTTTCTACCAAGAAGAATTTGTTTAGATTCAAGTGTATTTTGATTTCTCACTGGACTCAAATTGCAGCACCTCAGAGTGAATTTGCCCCTCCTCATCACGTTCTTAGCAGACCCAGGTTGTAAGAGCATACCATTGCTTTACTTCCTTCCACTCCCTGGGTGAAGAGCACATTTTGTAGGTATTGTTCAGGTTTTGGGGGTAGTGAACAGTCCTCCTGATTCTGTTGAGCAGAAGAGATAAATTGAAGGCTAGAAATTTTCTTGACCTGCCCAAGCACATGTACTGTGACCTATGACTGAGATCTTGCATGTGTGGCTGCCCCCAAAGAGCTCAATTGTTTTGGCAATACAGTGCTGAATTGGCCATATCCCAGTAGGGAATTACTTGGTGCTGCTTAAGTGGAAATGTCAACAGGCTTGCAAGTAAGAAGTTATGACCAGAATCTGCTTATGAGCAAGTTCTGAGAGACTTCTACCCACTTCAAGAAAATGATGGATTTGTCTGTAGATCATATCCGCTGGTTTGCACAACTGAGAAGAGTTAGTCTCATTAAGTTATTTATGGTGTTTACTCATACCAATGATGTTTTTACTCCTTTTGAGCACTCTAAGCAATCATTCAGTACAGCCAAATTTGTGAGATTTGGTTGGGAGTTTTATTTCAAAGGACTTCTAGGTAACATCTAAAATAAGATTTGGTTTTAGCCCTGAGAAAGAAAATACAACTAATGGGCATGACCCAATTCCCACTTAATTAGAAAGAAAAAAATCTACTAACATCCTTTGACAAATGGACTTGAGTGTGGCTTAACCAAGGGCCCTAAGCCATGGGCCAGGTTGAAGAGGTTCCCAGAGAAGTCTTTGTGCAACTTGTCCTTTCCTTTGGCAACCCCAGGCCCCCTAGGCTAATGGGAGCTCTATACTTTGTTCCTCTCCCAACCCAAAAACCTAACCCTAGGCGTGGACTAAACCCTTTTCTGAGGACCACAAGCTGTAGCAGAAATCAAAAAGCTATCATGGGAGAAATATTTTTACAGCCTCCCTTGTCAGCCACAACACAACTGGAGTTCAAGGGTTTCCCCTCTCCTAACCCCAAACATTGGCTTTGGCTAGATTTTCACAAGCCACACCAATGATGAAATTTCCAGAGACAAAATCCCACTGAGGGAGCTCCTTGGGAGCTCCACATCACATGCAATTCTAGGCTTTGACATTCCCCTGAACCTAACCCTAACTCTTCTGTGTGAGCTGAACATTTGCCAGAGGCTAAGCCATGGCCAAGACAAAGAACTTGTGAGGGGAGAAAGCTCTTTGCAGCCTCTCCTTTGCCTTTGGCAATGCATTAACAGCCCCATGCCAGCTGGATCTATAGGACCTCTAAGTGCTCTCACTGTAACCCTAAGCCAAGGTGTGGGCTGCTTCACAGGTAAGAACACTCAGCCATGGCCAAGATGGAAAATGTAGCAGGGGGTTAAGTGTTTTGCTGTTCATTCCAGCCTTTTCCAAACCTTTTGCAGGCCTTTGCCATTGGGAGCTCTAGGCTTTGTCCGTCTTACATCCTTAGCCCTAAAGCCTGAGGGCAGCTCATCCTCAGTCAAGCACACAGAGCAATGGTCCAGATGGAAAAGCAATCAGAAGAGAAATATTTCTGTGACCTGCACTTCCCTTCAGAAATCTCTCACCAGTGCCATGCTAACTGTTGCTGTTGGCTTTTTCCCTTTCCCAACACTGAACTCAACTCTAAGGCTGCGCATGGGATGAGCCCTTTGCTGAGGAACCAAAGTCCAAATCAAGCAATTGTCAAAGGAATGACCTTCTAGGACACTGCTGCTTCTCCTGGCAGCCTGTGGGAAATGCAACACCTACTGAAGCTTCAGGGTGTCTCTCCCTCCTAAAGCAAATGCCTGACCTTGAGTTAACTATAGTTAGGGATAACCTGTTGTGGCCCCCATGAAGATATCAAAGGAAAAACCTTTCCGGAAACCCATACCTTAATCCTAGCACTAAATGTGGAATGAGCCCTGGGCCATCATTTAAATAAAAAAGTTGTAGGGAAGAAATGTTTTTCTGGCTTCCTCCTTACTTTGGAATCCCCTTGGCAGTCCTTGCCAACAGAGCTGCTCTCCCAGCTTTCTCCCTCTTTCTGTGCTTGCCCCAGACTCTCACCTCAGCTTACCTAGAGCCCAGTGACAAAGGTTCTCAGGGGAAGATTTTTTTCAGCCTATACCTTACTTTGGCAGTCCAGTGCCAGCTGGGGCTTTAGGATTTGTCCCATTCCCAAACAATGTTACTGCAACCTGGGTTTTATCCCTATCGCTAAACTGGGCTATTCAAGAGAAAACCGTGTTAGTCCAGTGCTGAAATGCTGACAGTCTCTAGCCTTCCTTCTAGCTACAATGACTCACTTCTACTCTTTAAGGCCTGTGTTCCTTTTGGTTCTTAGTGCCACAGCCAGGCACAATGCAATTAAAGGTTATTACTAGTCATGTATTGCTAGTTTGTTTGTGGGCCCTATTTAGGGTCCTTCCTCTCTAATGGAAGAAAAACAAACCCTAACCAAACCCAAACACCTCTGCCAAGTAGACCTGTTGTGTCTGTGATTAATTGTGAGGAGGACTGAAGACCAGATGACATCCTTGAGAAATGAGCACATTTGTTCACTAACCTGTGTGGACTGTGTGGTGAAGTGGTAGGGACAAGGGCTTCAGACACTGAGTATCTTCCTGCTGTTCTGGTGCAGGCCATGCACTCTTTCCCCCATGCTGAACACTGTCCCCTGGCATCCAGTTGGAAGAACAGAAGGACCAAACCAGCTCCCTGTTCTTTTGCATCCGGCTCTTGCTGTTCCTGCCAATGGTGCCAAGAGAAAGATCATGTGTTTATTTTCATGTAGTGTCTCCCACCCATCAGCTGGACCATGCCATGGATCCCTGCCATCTAAATCCTGCAGGCATTTCCCTCCCTTCCCACCCCCTTCAAATCTGTGTGCCCATGTTGGAAAGGCACTTATTAATAAAATAAAAGGCTTCCCATATTAGGAGAGATTATTTCTGTAACTTCTGCTATGTGTTCCAATATTCTCAAAGACCTCTTCATCTTCCCTATTGTGTTTTAATGCTGGGAAGGTTGGGGCATCCACCCCCAGAAATATTTTCCATCAGAAAAAGTAATGAGCCATATATGTCTGAAAAATGGAACAGTGAATCTTAACAGGTCCTCATCCTGAACTGTGCTCTCTGGTAATTATTGTTTCAGATGGTTCTGAATGAGGGTTATCTCCTGTAACTTCTCAGATCCTTCACAAGAGAATAAAACTTGCTCCTTGACCTCAACCCAGCTGCATCTAAAGCTGTGACTGTGCCACAACTCAGAGCTGTAGGATCAAATTTAGACTGGTGCAGTGGAAATCAAGGTAAAACCGCTGCATGTGCAATTGCTTTTTCAGAGAGCTTGAGGGTTTGAGGCCAGAAAGGGAGGATGACTCTGAAGGCTGGAAGGAAAATGGAAAGAGCCACTGATAGGAAAGAAAATGGCTGTAGTAAGGATTTCTGTAGGCAAATACCAGGTCGAGTGCTGATGACTGGTAACTGTCCAAGCATCACTCATGGGTTACTGTGTGGTTGAAAGTAAAAACTACACTGAGCACCCTCATTCAACAGAAAGGGCCCTGCTGCACGTTCATGTGATATGCAAGGGCTTACCTACATGGTTTTGATAGTGCTGTAACTCCATCTGTAGCAACTAAATAAGGATATCCCTCTGGCATGGGTTCAGTTAGACTAATGGGACCCAATTCCCACACACCTTATAGAGAAGGATGTGAAAAACTCCAAGCTGATACAGCCACCACCTGCACAAAGGTTTGTTGCATTGTGGTGACGCTGGCCATTAGTCACAACTGTCAACCCAAAGGTCGAGTAAATCACTAAAAAAGCCAAACCAAGTCCCTGTGATGTAATTTAAAGACAAGCTTTGTTTAGCTGCTTGTTCATCTTTCCAGCTCCTTGACACTGACGACCAGAGGGATACGTGGATCCATAGGCAGGAGAGGTGAAAGGCCAGGTGAGCAAAGGGTGGAAGAGCTGCCCTGGCACAGCACATGAAAACCACGCTGCCAGTACCTCCTGTGGGGCTTGTCCTGCAGGGTAAGAGGCACCCAGAAAGAGCAGGGTCTAAGGAAGGGTTTGAAGAGGCTGGAATTGCCAAAGGGCTCTCTAGCTGTAGGAGATAACGATGGGAAAGGTGCCTAGGGGAGGAATGAATGGTGGAGCAGGTACAAGGGTGAAACAGTTGGTAAAGCTATAAATCATCAGCCCTGGCACATATCTGGCCATTTCATGTGCTTGCTAGGTCAGTGATGAAAGACTTATTCATCAAATCATTGTATTCTGAAATGTGCTGCATTTTAGTAGAAATAACACCGTGAAGCAAGATACATTATTTATTCCTGACCCTTTCACCTCAGCCAGAACACTTTTTCATGTGGTTTAACTGAATTTACAAGTAGGCTGTGATCTGATGAAGGAGTGAATTCTGCAGTGGTGCTACAGGGCAGAGCTCCCCTGTCACTGGGCATGGGGCTGTGACACCAGATCAGAGCAGCAACTGGGGGAGAAAATAAAAAGAGCTTAAAAAAGCTTTTCTTTTTTTGCTAGGTGTTGAGGTGCTGTGAATGGGCAGGCTGGGGTTAAGTCTTCAGCTTGTCTTGCCATGATGTTTTCAAGCCTGATTCAGTGGCTGTGCAAAGCAGAGGAAGCAGCAGAAATAAGTTTGCCAATATCTGTTGTGATGTATTTTGGTTAACTGTGCCCACAGAAGCTTATAAAAACCACAAAGTGCACATGGGACCAAATTAAACTGAGGAACATTTTTTTTAGATTTAAAAAGAGACTAAATTTCTTAGATTCCATATCCACAACAAACAAGTTCATTCTTGGTACAGAAACACAAGGCAATTGCAATAATAATATTGGTAGTAGTAGTCATATTGTTATTATTATTATTATTAATAATAATAATAATAATAATAATAATAATATACTCTTGACAGCTGCATCAATCACACTGGGTTCTGACCATTTTTCTGATTAGTTTCTTGCACTTCTGAGAGGGCAGGAGACAGGAGATTTGTTTGCCCTGCTGTCCATAAGTGAGACAGAAGGATGCTAAGGAAGCAAATCTGAATCACTGGAGTTGCTGTCTGCTGTCCCTTCCAGGGTTTTCTTCCTCTCCAACATAACCAGGAATGCAGAGTTACTGCCTGTTCAGCTCTGCCTGGGAGACCATGCAGCTGTTCCTCAGAAATCAAGATGAATAATTCCTTTTGCAAAACAACAGATTAAAGTGTAGGGAAATGACAAGAAGGAAAGAATATACAAATGTGCTGAAAATTATTAGTATTGGCAGATGCAGAATTGGCTTAATCAGGAAGGTAAATGACTGGGGAAAAGTGGAGTCTGAGCTTTAATGTGAATATTTTTCTAGCTTTGCACATTGCCACTCTGTATTTAAGGAGGGATCAGTCAGGGAAGAACTTGCAGCAGTGATTGTCCTGTGTGAAAGCAAAGCCAAAACTGCTCTCTTACGAAAGCTAGATCTTGATTTACCCTCGCTCTCAGATCACTAACCATTGGTTGCAGCTTCTCCAGGCTCAAAGGGGAAAAAATCTGAACCACTATCGCTGGGCAACTCTTCCTCCTCCAGGATATTTATTAAACTAACACCTTTATTATTCAAAATATTTGAACAAGTGGTAGCAGGGTTACCTCCCTCTTTCAGAGGTCTGCTGACGCCAGCCCTAACACAGCAGAACAAAGCAGAGACTTCTGCTCAGCACACCGTTTCTCCTCTCCCCTCTTCTCCCTGCACAAAGTGACCCCTGATGAAGGGCAGGCGGAGGCCTGAGTTTTAGAACAGATTATTTTGTTCAACCTTGGAATTGAAAGCAAACACTCCCAAGTTTCCTTTGATGCCAGCTGACCTGAAGCAAAGCTTGCATAACCCTGGCTGATAATGTTTACCAGATGCAGCAGTGAAGAAGGGTTTCCAATCAAGCGTCTCTCTTTCTAGGCATTCATACCGAAAATTAAGTGCATGGGTAGGAGTTTGGCATCTGACTGCTGTGAGGGAAGGCTTGCAGAAGAGAAAAAGCAAACAGAAAATTGTCTTTCTGCATAGCCCAGTACATTCAGGTACTTGACTAATAGCTTGTAATAATCAAGGTAAGTGCAAAAGGCCTGTTACAGGTTCTGCAGTGATGGGGGTTGCTGGCAGCTGGATCTGTACTAGCATTTGGGGGAGCAGGGGGATTCCTGTGTGGCAAACACATTGGCAGGAAGGCAGAACAGAGTGAAGGGAAGGAGCAACAAAAGCAACATTATTTTTGCTGACAGAAGCAGAAGAAAATGGAAAATGTCACCTGAGGGACTCTCAGTTGCAGATACAGACACTGGCAGGGCCTGATAGTGCTGGGGGCACAGATACCTTGGTCACCTTGATGCCTTAAGAATTTCTAGGTTCTATTCTTCATGCATCTGTAACTTCAGTGTAATATAAAAATGCTAAAACCTCTGTTCCCAGCACCTTTAGCCAAAGAACTTTCCTCTGAATAGAAATCCAAGGACACATTCGTTGCCCTAGAGCCTGAAAATATGTAAACAATAGTGAGTTTGAGGGGACCAGAACTGGGGTGGTTAACATCATCACTTAAGGGTGTGATTGGAGAATTAAGGGCTATACTAATAGGACAGAACTTCTAAAAGGTGTGGAACTCGTGACCCATTGTCCATTTTGGGTGCAGCCTCACAAAGGGGCTTTGTTTGCCCTGAATGTACCATAAAGGCCTTTAATAAATTTGTCTGCTTTTTTACTCTCCTGACTTGTCTTGGCCTCTGTTACAGGTAGCCTGTTTTAGGCATCAACCTGCCACAGGGACAGGGAGAGATGGTGACAGCTACCTGATCACTACTGTAGAAGAAAACAGTGATGCAAGGCAGATATTACTTCATAAACTGCAATCATTGTCTCTGAGAGTCCAGGCCTGCCAGCAGCTCAGTGATGACAAAGCAGAGGTGCTTTGGTACAGAGGGAGGAATGAGGTGGTCACACAGGAAAATCACGCAAATGCAACTTCCAGAGGTCCAGTCTATTATGCAAGCACTCCAGCTGAGCCTGCTGAGAATGGGAGAAGGAGGAGAAGGAAAGGGGGGAAATGTAAGCATTCATATTTTGGAGGCCCAGCTGCTCAAAGCAAACCCAGACAAAAGGCACTGTTGTCCTACTGCTGGAAACTACAGCAAGATCAGGCTTTGCAGCAGCAGGAGAGAGTTAAGCATTGCATGACAGGACATGTCCACCCTTGTGACAGCTGTTGCACTGTAGATACAGCTTTGTATATGACACAGAAAAATAATAAACAAAGGAAGAATATCCAGGCCCCACAACTCCCAGCATGTCCTTGTATACTGTGGAGTTGTGCTTGTACTCCCAGGACACAATGGCTTGCCAGCCCTGCAGTCACATCGGTTCCCTAGGGCTCCTGGGAATGTGCCGGCCATCCTTGGGGATGGACCCTCCTTTGGGAAACTGCCTTAAAAAGCAGCAGCAGGCTGGGGGCAGGGAAAGCAGCCAAAGGATGTAACCTTGTGCAAAAATCTCTGAAGCAAGGGCTGGTGAGCATGGCCTACATGGGGGAACACAGCTTGTCTGGGGTTTGGGACAGTGGCAGGAGATGTGGCATGGCTGCAGGACCTGCATACAGGGAGGGAGAACACAAAGCAGAGCTAGATCTGAGCCCACAGGAATGCGCTCCCCTTCTTCCTTCTCCTCTTCGATTTGTGTGTGTGTGTGTGTGTGTGAATTGCTGATTAATTACCATCCCTGACAGACCGTGGTAGGGTAGCTTGACCTGGCCTGAGACCTCTCATCTATCTTTGCTTTTTAAAGAATTGGGGCATAACCACCTCATGTGGGCAGCAAGCCTCACATTGCCCTCCTTCCCTGCAGGCTTCACTGTCTGAAAAATCATCAGCTTGCTCTCAGCTCCATGAGCCTCCCTAGCTGTGACAGCCAGGAGGCCAAAGAACATGGCATGGGATGTGTACATCCCCTCCAGGGGCTGAAGCAGGTCCTGCACAGTGTCTGGTCTCTCCATCACCTGCCAGACCTGCCCCAGCTGTGTTACAGCTGCTGGGTGCTCCCACACCCCTATCCTGCATGCATGATTGACACACAGGAGCCATAGCCTCTTCTCCATTTCTAGTCCCAGCCAAGTCCTACAGCCCTCTCCTGAAGATGTTTTTCTCTCTGTTGTTCTGCAGTGTCTTTGCCTGAGCAAGACCCTGACATTCCATGATTCCAGCAATAAATGACACATAATTAAAATACATACGTGACCTGTCTGTCATATGCTGTTAACCCATTCTTTGCAAGGAGCAAGTGGCAGTTCCTCTCAACAGGTCTCATCCCTTGTCTCCAGGTGCCTGCCTTCTTCAATCCTCACCTCACTGTAGGGCTGCTACAACATCAGTAGGGTGTCTGAGTCAAAACTCCATACAAGACTTAATTTTTTTTCCTCAACTCCTTTGGTGTATCCTGCTGCAGCCCTTCACACCCAAGATGTGAGCCAAAGAATGGAGTAAGAGGGACTCTCTGATCCCCCATGGGTGGGTGAGAAAGAAGGTCAAAGCTCTCCCATGTCTGATCCTGAATACTGAGCTGCAGTCTGCCTGGCCTGCCTGTGTTTTACTGTATTCTCATTCAGTATGTATGTACTCATGCTGGGAATTTCAGTCTCAAGCTCACTGTTAGCCTGGCCTGATTCTTCTCCCCCATCCCTCCCAGGCTGTCCAGTATGTTTGTTTCAGTCTTGGACTGGAGTCTGAACGGACGCAATAGGTCTCCCAGATGGGAAACTTGGGCTCAGGGCTGGCAGGGGTTGTAGGTTTGGGCACGGCAAGTGTGGGGACTGCACTCCTTGGCCCCTCTTCCATGTCCCAGCAGTGCCAGCAGCACAGTGCCTGCAGCCTTTCCTTCCCTCTCTCCTCCCGAAGCACCACAGGGATGCCACCCTGGCACAGAGCTGCCTCTTAACCACAGGGGTACTTAAGACAACCTGTATTTAAATATTATTTAGCATGTGGTTTGCATGCTGTCTAGTCTTTGTTTTAAAGAGCAGTGCACAGGGAGAGAACCGACAAGTGACGCTTTTTTATAGTCCTGGAAGAGCTACAAACCCAACATTTCCAAAGCAACACAAGCCACTGATGAAAGAAAGAGCCATGTGTCGGTACCACAGGTGAGCAGCCAGGCATCTGCTTTACCAAGGAGTGTTTCAACGCCCCCAGTGAGCACACCCTTACTCAAGTTCCTGTCAAACGGAAATTCAGTCTCAGGAGGATTAACTTTTTTCCTTGAGATGTTTTCCAGCCATATGGTGCCAGTCTCAAAAATTCATGTCTGAATCATTTATTTTTAATAGATAAATATCTTCCTTCTGTCTCTCCCTTATTGAGGTTTCCTTAGTGGGACAAAAACCAATTTTTTTTTTTTTTTTTTTTTTTGAGCAGAGAATGATCCTTCCTGTCTTGCTCACTTGGATTTGTGGAAGTTTTTCCTTGAGAAGTCTTTCCAGAAGCAGAAGGCAGCCATGCTTGCCCCATCCCATGGGGTGGCTCAAGGAAGTGCGACTGTTCTCCACCTCATGTGCAGCACAGGGCTGCTGACACATATCCCACCTGAAGTGGGGGGTATGCCCCCAGAAATTGCATTTATGTAATGACATACTTTTGTTACAATGTATGTGTCCATATATTATGTAACTCTTGTTATGCAATATAATGTATTGTCCATATATTGTATAACACTTACAAAGTTCACCACGATTTTCTTTCTGCTGCTGTATTACAACACCATTGGAAAACACTTCAATGGTCCTGTTGGTCTCCAGGTCGTCTGCCATCATCTCTTAAAAGCTGGAAATGAAACCTTTTATATCGCAGACGGCAATACACAGACGATGTGTGTGCCTGGATGGGTGCGGGTCTAAGTGTCTCTCCTGTTTGGGTGCTTTAAACTCGCCAGCTATGCAAGAAAACCAGCACTGCAACTGCCCTCCCCTGGCTTCTCTCACTGGGCTTCACCATCTTAGTGCTAAAATATCCTCCCAACAGTAGACTGAAAACAATGATGGGAAGGTGCTTCCACATCCAACCTGAAGCACTCAGTCTGGGCTATGAAAGTGCCTGAATTACACCCTGCAGCTGGGTTGTTAGCTGCAGCAATTAGAAATGAACTAGCATGTGTAAGCAAGTGGATGTATCCAACTTTGGGAGAGATTTTAAATAGGCAGCTCTGGCAGTCCTCTCAGTTTCTCTCAACATGAGGATTTTCTGCTTTACTGGTTTATTTTTGGACATTCAGGCTGCAGAAAAAGGAATTTTGTTAATAGAGACATGCAGTCTCATTTGTGAAAATAACTTCTTTTCGTAAGTATGGGAGAACATTGTGCTGTTTTACTTAAATCTGCACATGTTTTGCTGACTTAGAAGTTGGTACTGCATTTCAAAGACTAACTCACTAAGCCTGATTAGTGTCCTTTATCTTTTGATGTTTAAGAAGTTTTTCTTTCCAAAGTCTTCTTTTCTTTCAAGGCACTTCAATAAAAAGTCGTCTTTTACCCACCTTCAGAACTGCACGTAGCATCCTTCAGTTCTCCCTGATTTATCTTCTGTATTCTCTTGACTCAAGGCAGATCATAAATTTGCCCTAATTTATGATCTGGTATTTTTTTTATTTTTTATTTCAATTCTGTATTTTCTGAGACATTTATTTCACCTTAATGAAAATAATGTATCTTCTGGGGTATGCTCGTCCCTCTGAAAGTAATCTGTGGTGGCCTACCATGGCAATAGGGACACTAAATGCATCAACTGGAAGCAGAATCAACTGATTCTTTGCTGGTATTTCATCAAGCATCTGGACCTTTTATTTTTCCCTTGAACTACTACTACTTACATGTTCAAATGCAAAAAAGTATGTTTAAAAATAAAGTGAAGGGTCAGACTCTGACCTTGTCTTCTGTGGGAACTGCACTGATGTAGTGTTCAAGACCATGTTCTGTTCAGAATTCCAGAGTAGAAAGAAGAATATTTCTTATTTTATTTTGAGTTTTCTATTTTTTTGGTGCAGCAATAGCTACAGGCTAAAAGACCCACTTATGTCTTGTTAGAAGGCTTTAAAACAAACCACGGTTTTCAGTGACAGTTCTGGGACTTGAATATCACTTCATTTTTCTGATTTCCTTCTAGCTTTTTCTCACCAAAGGTTTTTACAGGAAAAGAGAATTATTATTATTAACTTTAAAGAGGTCATCTGCTCTTGCTCCGTATCTCTCTCTCCTGAAATCATTATTTGCTGTTTATGACATCAAATTGTTGCTGTGGTAGCAACTCAAAAATAAAAGAACGTGACATCATGCAGGGAAATAACAGTGTATCTGAGGAACTTTTAAAGGTGTCCCCATTTCCCTTTTTCTTTTTCCAAACTCTGATTTTAATCTGCTTGCCTGAAAAAATAATTTTGCAGACAATAGGTCTCCTACCTACCTACCAACACACCTACCTACCTACCTACCCTGTCCCTTGCTAACATCTATGGCTACCCAGAGTTTTCCTGTTTCAATATGAGATATTCAACATTGGCTAAAGACTTAAACTTCCAAATCAAGGTTTATCACAAAAATGCAACTAGATCCTCAGCCATAGATTCCCTGGCAAAATTCTCCATTGATTGTGACTTCTGCCAAGATGGGATAAAGATTAGTTAATCCCACACTACTGATGGTCCTTTGTAGGGCCCAGGACACATTCTGTCTTCCCATAATGGTCAGTTTATCTGAGTAGGGGGGATAGGGAAGGTTTGGACAAGATGCTGTGCTTGGTGGTTCTGCTCCTTCTGGAGGTCAGAGAGTGGTTACAGCAGGAGGGGAGAAGGTGGACAAGAAGCAAAGCTTCTCCATGTAGGAGAACCAAGCACCCTTGTGAGTGGTGGCTCACCCCGCTGATCCTCAGACTCAGAGCTGAGATGAGCACCAGGTTAGAAACAAGGATCAAATCAAGAACCAATGAGTTGCCTCCAAGGGTATCATCTGGGCTTTTCCTGCTGGCCTGCTTCTCACTCTGGCATTGTCCTAGACCATTAGGACCCTTCTTGCTACCTTTCTGTGGTCCTTTTGGGTGCTTGTTGCATACTTTATTTTTGCACCCAAGAGCTTAAGTTTCTCATGGATTAATGAAGAAGTATTTTGCGGCAAAGCAAGGGAAGGGTGAGGGTTCTTCATTTATACAGTTGCTGTGACTGCCAAAGACTGGATTTAATGACTCAACAAGCTTCTTCCAGTTGTATTACTGATACTAGTAGTTCAGGCTGAACTTGTAGGAGAATCTGGATTATTCGCCTGACAATGCTTTACTTGCATTCAGACCTGGGTTGGGAGCATGACTCTTGTAATGAGCTCTGAAAGTCGCAAGTTACCCAGAGGAAGAAGCTGAGGGGAGCAGTCTACTGCCTGAAGCCCATGGATGTCATAGATTTGAAGCCTTTTGACTTTGCATCCCAAACTCCTCTGAATTTGCTTTTGTAGAGAAAGACTTTCTTATTCTCCATGCACCAACGGAGTCTCTTTGCATATCAGTCTTAAATTTGCCTGAGGCCTCTTGACACTTTAATCATGAAACAGTAATTAAAGAATCAACACAAAAGACTTTTGGCAGCCACCACAATCCTGCAGTACAGTCCTTTCCATATTTTCTGTCTGAGTTGCAGAATTTGGTTGAGTTGGCTGTGGGACTACTTCATGCCTGTTTTTCTACTGGGGTTTTGGAGACCTCATCACAGTTCTTCTTATCACCCCTTCCATGCTCCTGCTCATCTGTTTGTCATGTCCCTTTCATCATCTTTCATCAGGCAGGATCATGCACTCTCTCAGACAGTGGACATGTAGAGGCACCCTCACCCACAGACATTCAACAAATCTGCATGGTTACATTTCCATTCTGGCCAGGAGGCATTGCCCTGGCATGGGAACTGGAGAGAAAACAGTCAGGGCACACAAAGGGACTGAAGGAGAGTTACCCAAGATGCCCTTCAGTACTTCATTGTGGATTCACACGGCAGACAGACCAGAGGTACCTCCTGCACTGCACCCTCAGTGTCTCTGAGCATCACTGTGGCTTTTTGGAAAGGGAAAGCACAGGGAACTGTGGCACAGGCTTCTCAGGGTAGCTCCATGGAAGGTCTAGGGGAGATGGGAACATCTGTGTTGGTCCCATGATAATGAGCCCTGCATGCCTTCTGGAATGACTTATAAGGAAGGAAGCCACCCCTGTCTACAAAACAAGAGGAGAAAATATGAGGCAAAATGTTGCCACAGCAATTTTACAAGCCTGCCTTAGAGTTATCTTGATGGAAAAAGCAGCAACTAAATGCACACAGTATAATGGGAAATAGAAGGTTTAGAAAATATCAATTGTCCTGCAGAGATAAAGAGATGCCAGTGAATGTGTTTTAAAAATGGGAGCGTTATCTTCATCTTTTTTACTTAATAGAAATGTTGATTGTATTCTCTTTCATATGAAAAATCATAGAATCATAAAATGGTTCAGGTTAGAAAGGACATTAAATGTGATCTCATTCCAACCCCCCCACCATGGGCAGGGACATCTTCCTGAAGACCAGGTTGCTCAGAGAGCCTCATCCAACCTGGCCTTGAACACTTCCAGGGATGGGGTATCCACAGTTTCTCTGGGCAACCTGTTCCTGTGTCTCACCACCCTCACAGTAAAGAATTTCTTCCTAATATCTAACAAAAACCTGCTCTCTTTCAGTTTAAAGCCATTATCCTTTGTCCTATCACTACATGCCCTTGTAAGAAGTTCCTCTCCACCTTTTCTGTAAGCTCCCTTTGGGTACTGGAAGGCTGCTATAAAGTATCCCTGGAGGCTTCTCTTCTCAGGGTGAACAACCCTGATCTCTCCTAGTCTGTTTCCATAAGAGAGATGTTCCAGCCCTGCAATCATCTTTGTGGCCCCTCTCTGGACTCATATCAACGGGTCCACACCCTTCTTATGCTGGGCCCCCAGAGGTGGATGCAGCACTCCAGGAGGGGTGTCACCAGAGCAGAGTAGAAGGGCAGAATCTGCTCCCTTGCCCTGCTGGCCATACTGGTTTTGATGCAGTCTGGGACACGATTGGCTTTCTGGGCTGCAAGTGCACATTGCCAGCTCATGTCCAGTACATTTTCATCCACCAGGAATTCTAAATCCTTCTCCTCAGGGCTGTTCTCAATCCATTCTCTGCCCAGCCTGTATCTGTGCTTTGCATACCCCAACCTAGGGGCAGGACCGGTGGCACTTTTTGTATTTGAGTTTGCCCAGGAGCTCCTTGTTCATCCACACAGGTCTCTCTCTGATGTTTCTGCCTGACTTCTTCCTTGTTGGAATGCACTGCTCCTGAGCTTGAAGGAGGCGATACTTGAATATCAACCAGTCTTCTTGGGCTCCCCTTCCATACAGTGCCTTATTGCATGGTACTTTATCAAGCAGATCCCTGAAGTGCCAAAATCTTCAGTCCTGAAGTCCAGGATAGCAGGAGTGTTATGTGCCCTCCTCACTGCCTTGGGGATCTTGAGCTCCACCATTTCATGGTCATTGCAGCCCAGGCTGTCCTTGGGTTTCACATTCCCACCAGCCTCTCCTTGCTGGTGAGAACCAGGTCCAGTACAACTCCTGTCCTCACTGGGTCCTCTGTCACTTGGAGGAGGAAGTTATCATCAGGGCATTCAGGAATGTTCTGAATTGTTCACACCCTGCTGTGTTTTCTCTCCAACAGATATCAGGGTGCTCAGAGGCTCCCATGAGGACCAGAGCTTGTGAACACAGGGCTGCTCCTACCTGTCTATAGAGGGACACATCCGCTGGATCTTCCAGGTCGGGTGGCCCATAGCAGATCCCCACTGTACTGTCACCTGTCCCTGCCCCCCCTTTATTCCTGACCCGTAATTTCTTGGTCGGCTCTTCATCCATCCCCAGGTGGAGCTCCAACTGGTCACTGACATAGAGAGCAACACCACCTCCTCAAGTGTCCTGCCTGTCCTTCCTAAGAGCCTGTATCCTTCCATTCCAACACCCCAGTCACAGGAGCCATGTCTCCATGATGCTGATAAGGCTGTAGCCCTGCAGGCATACACACAACTCTAACTCCTCTCATTTATTCCCCATGCTGTGCATTTGAACAGAGGTATTGAAGCTGAGCCCCCTGATGCAGATGACTTACTGGCTGGGGTGGCAGGAATTCCTTTGTGTTGCTCTTCAGGTGCTCTTCTGATGACCTGTGATCCTTCTCCAGGCTCTGGGCATCTCTTGCTGGTCCTGGCAACAAACATGAAGGGATGCATTGAGGTTCTCCTCCCCAAGAAAATTTATTTTAACAAACTTTTAAAATTCTGTTAAGCTTCAAGTTTAATAAGCTCTTTATTTTCAATAAAACAAACAAGTGAAAAGGAGAGGTAAATTGTTAGCTGCCTATTTTAAAATAAGAGATCTGCAAGCAGTTATTCCAAAGGCATTTGCTTTGTCCTGCTCACTAAGTTGTAACTCAAGTGGAATAATTAATTAATTTGAGGCACTCTGAAACATGCAAATGCATTTCCCAGCATCTCCTGTAATCAATCACTCTACAGGGAGACAATTAATTTATCAAAATTAGGAATTCCTGATAGGGCTGTTTCTCAGTTCCTCTACTTGTAGAGAGGAAAACAAAACAATGAATTAAATAAAAGAGAGAATTTCCCCAAAGCAATGACTCCCCAGCCAAACAAAATTGAACCTGTTGTGGTAATGAATTTATTTTGGACTTGGTGAGGAAGCTGGTGATCTCCAAAGGTAAACAGCTTTCACAGACACCAATGCCCAGACACTGTATGAGCTCTCAACCTGCAGTGCTGTTCCCAGGTGTCAGCACTTTTCTCCTGAGTCGTTCAGCAACAGTTTGAAACACCAGCTTAAAATTAAACTAATTGGCTCACTGATTAACTGCTGAGGTGCAGTTTTATCAAACCCATGGCTGCAGGTACAGGACATCTGGCCAGCTGCTCCCTTGGCCCATTGCTGTCACGCTCAGGATGTTCTGGAGACCATGGCTCCCACAGCAGCCCTTGTGGAAGACATGACTTTTCCCTTGGCCCTGGCAGAGGGGGAGCCCCAGGCTGAGGATGGCCACAGGGCTCTGTCATTTCACAGGCTCCAGCAGCTGTTAGGTGAACATTCACTTACCAAATTTGATGTCTTCATGGGTGCTTATCTGGAGCTCAGCTCAATGACACCCCAAGTTTGGGGCTTTTGAATGATCCTACAATGCAAATATTAGATAATAATTTTAAAAAGTAAGACTGGGAAAATGAACTAACCAAAAGTGTGGCTTTTCTTTTGAAGCCATTAAGATTTTGATTTTGTTCTTGAGAAAAAGATTATTTTTTTCCATGAAAGGAACACTAGAAGTATGTTCGTTGTTCCTGCATTCAAGTACGGGATTCTTCCACATTTTCTCTGCATAATGAAGAATTGTAGGCTTATTCCTAATGAGTTAGCAGCAAGGAATGAAGAATAGATCCTACACATAAGGCTTTATCAGAGAGATAATGAAACACATATGACATTTCAGGGTGAGCTTTGAAAGCCTTTTCCTTAGATAAGCTATCATTTGCTCTGTAAGCAAAATTTTTGTGACTATGGTTTTCCCCCCTCCTTGATTTTCGTTAACATATCCATTTGCATAAAAAGCAAGATTCTTGTTTCTGAAAAGTCCATGTTCTCCTGCTGCTTATTTCCCCCCACACCCCCAAAATTTTAATTCTCTGTTGGCAACTTGATAAATCACTTCCACTAAACTCAATTATGGTATCACCAACACAGCTTTATCAGTTCAGGTGATAAGGAATAAGCAGCAAGCACAGCCACAAAACCTGCAGGAATACAGATTATGTTTCCATGTCATTTGCTCCATTAACAGCTTGTATGGAGTGTTTAAAAAAAAAAAAAAAAAAGAACAAAAAGAAGACATGATAGAAAGAGATTATATTCTTTACATATCTCAGATGCTTACAGCTGAGGTAATGCATAAATTATGAGCCTCAGGTAGGGCCTTCTGAGAGCAATGGAAGGACTTTCATCAGCTTCAATGAGTTTCAAACAGAACAATGCATTTGGAGTGAAACAGAGCACCATTATGTAATGACAAAAATTGGAAAGAGAAAAAAAACCAAAAAGAAAGTGAGAAGAGAAAAAAGGCTGCAGGCATTTTTGCTGACTTGGATATGAAGGTTCACAGCAGAAGCCAAAACAGATCCATATCTAAATGAAAATGAGGAAACCACTATATCTGAATGTGATTTTGCTGATCCAGTCTAATTAACCTGGTAAACGTTCAGATACTTTAGTAATTAAACTTTAACTTTAGAAGTTAAATTGCTTCTAAATAAGCTCCTGGGATTTACTTTTGGCATGGAGATCAACAGTATTCTTGTCTTCTACACTACAAGAGTCTGGAGGATGGTTATGACAGCCAGCATTGTAGTCCAAGCCACCACCAGAAACAGATTTCAAGAGAAAGAGACCCATATTTGACTATAGTCAAGAAGACCTGTGCAAAAACAAAAACATTAAAGAATTGTAACTAGCAAAATTTAATCTAGTATTTAAATCATTAAGTGCTACAATCAACTTGTGCTATAAAATAAAATGCATTGTGGGAAAGTTAGGAGATAAAACTGCAATGATAATGACTTTCTCAGATTATTGAGAAAGAATAATGTCTGGTTAATAATCACCATCCAAAACATGCTTAAATATTTCTAAAATAGAGGCGCATTGCAGCTTGGAAAATAAAAGAAGTACCTGTAAGACAGGAGAATCTGTCCCAAGAAGGCTGTGAGAGTGATTATGAATAGCCTCCTCAACACAACTTCCCAAGGTGGTGTTGCACAAGAAGGGGAACATCAAACAGAAGCAGACACATTGCTGTTTGTGCAGTATGCACAAGACCACTCTGGAGAGAGATGTCCAATTAAGGGGTCCATGCTGCACGAAGAATGAGGAAATACCAGGGAGAGTCCACAGGAGAGCTGTTCAGGTGACCCCAGCCTGGAGACCAAACCTTCCCAGGTATGGCTTCAGGTAGAAAGGCTGGCATTCTCACCTAGGAGGAATCTTAGCAGCCTTATGTTCTTGCACACAGAAAAATCTATCTGATAAAAGAGTGGTGGGGTGGTATCAAGTTACGGATAAGGGGACAACAAGATCCAGTGGGTAGAAATTTAAGTCAGAGGAATTCAACCTTAACACAAGAAGTAATTTCCTACTGCTAAAATTAATGGGATGTTGCAGGGCCTGAACAAGAAAGAAGGTGTGCTTCATTCACTGTCTTTGTCAGTCTGTGATAACACATGCCCTTTACAACACGCTGCTCTCTTTGGATCAGCTGCACATAATCCATACAGACCCACAGAAGGGCGACTAGCAGGAGGGACCAAGGCACAGGGGATCAGGTGCAGAGGGGATACTGAGATCTGGTACAGGCAGATACTTTTTATTTGCACTGTTGTGGGTGGCTGTATGGATGAAAATGCAGTGATTCCCCTCTCTGGTGCCTCCTTACTGTATGCATGAAGATGCAGTGGTTCCTCTCTCTGGTGCCTCCTTGCCCCACAGAGAGGCTGGGGAATGCTGCAGGTCTAGGCAGTGCCAGCACATGCTGATAAAGCCATTAGGACAATGAAATTCCCTGAATCCAGGCTTCATGCAGTTGCTTGGGGAGGTCTGGGCTTTATCCTGCCAATGTTTGCCTAATGTATATGTATTTCAGAGAAAGGCAGAAAGAGGAAATTTAACTCCAACAAGCAACAGTAAATCTAAACAGGATGAAGCACGTCACACCAAGGCAACCATTAGGTGCTGGGAGATGATATCAAGACCTCTTTTGCATTTTATTTAGCCCATTGACAGATACAGAACTGGGCCAGAAGAAACCTTTGTGTAACAGCTGCTGGTGTCCACCACACTGAGCACAGGCCACCATGGGTACGCTGACTCCCGCTGCCCTCTCCTGTCTGGCACCACCTTGGCTGATGGAACCCAGGATTTGCTTCTGTCTCCAAAGAGGAGAGGGCCAGTGGGATGCAGTGCCATGGAGGGAGTCAGCTTGGGTTTCCTGCCCTTTGGCTACCTGAATGCTGAGCAGAAATGAAGAGTTTTCAGTTGAGAACTGGACTCCTCTGGCTTCCTGCTGAGCCTGGCTGCAGCCCTTTAATTAGTGAGAAATAATTGCATTTGACAGAGGAAGAGGCTGTCAAATAGTATGGGAAAAATTATTTTTGATTCAGCAGAAATCATTTTAACTTGAGGTGTCCTGCAAGAAATAGGTGCAGCTATGAAGCCAGCATTTCTGAGAGCAGGATATATTGTCTTTTCAGAAACATTCCCCCTTCACTGGGGAGGTGTCCTATTTGGACAGCAGCTGACAGACAGGAGATGAAAGGCTGCCGAGCCCGAGGTTTCCTACCAGTCGGCACCACTCCACCTTCCTGCCGCATCAGAGGGGTGGCAGCAGCCATCAGGGTGGGACCTGTCAGGGCACATTTAGGCTTGTGTTGGACCTGAAGAAGGCTTAGGATGTGCAAAACCTCTTGACTTATTTGCTTATCAAAGGATTTAGGCTGAGCTTTCTGCAACAAGCTGGCATAGACTGGGCCCAGCTCAGCCCCACTGACATCCAGGGGGAGCTGCGCTCCTCAGTTCCTGGACCACTTTGAAAATCGCAAACTTCTTCTCCCCTCCTGCCCCTGCAGGGTTGGGACCATCTCAGAGTGCTTCCTTGTGACTTATTTCATAATGCTGCAAAATAATGATATGGCAGATCTTAAACTGATTGAACTCCAAGAAGTAGTGTAACGTGGAGTTTGAAGAGCCGGTGATCATAAATGGTTAACTAACAAGTGTTTACAGTGCCTCATGATAGTTGCTGGCACTAAGACATGGGCAGTAAAAAGTGGATTAGATGAAGATAAATGTGAGACACCGGCAGAAACAAGTACTCTAGCAGATGTGTGTGGAAATTAATGGGGTGGTGATAATAACAAATTCTGATTCGCCACACAGTAAATGTGTCTCTTGATAATTGGTTTCCAGCAGAATACCAACCAGGCATGCAGGAGACAGAAACCTAAACGGGGTGACATCTCCACATTGCCAATGCATTGGATGGACACAGAAAACTCAAAAAAGATAGCCAAAAAAGTTGAGTTTGTTTTGTCCCCTGCAGTCTTCAAGATTTTATTTTCTGGATCTGTGACCAAGTCTCTTGACAAATAAATCTCCAGGGCTACAAGGGAAAGATTTCTCCCAACTGGAGCTGGGATCTTGGCCACATTCCAACCACTGCTGCAGATATCCTGTCTGATGTGGGGCAGGCAGTGACCACTGACCCCACATGTCTGCTCATCTACCAAACTGAGATGTGGGAGCTCCCACACAGCACAATGCTTTGCCAGATGTGTTGTTGAACTTCATGTGTTTATGTTTGTGAAGAGAACATAGGACGAAAGGCATTGCAGAAATGCCAGATATTATTTGTTATGATTTAAAAGCCATTCTGGTTTAGCAATGCTACTTTCAAATATTTGCATCCTGCAGGCATTTCCAGATAAGGGCTCAAGCCTAGCTCTTCTTTTCCAGTACCGTGTTTTAAAAAAGCTGAGTGGTTTCCAAATCCTTTGGAAATGGAACTTTGAGCTTGTCTGCTGCGGCCTGTGAGACCACAGGGACCAGGCTGTGGCTCCACAGGCATGGAGGCATGGAAAGTAGTCCCTGTTCTTGCCTCCCTTCCCCGTGTGAACAGACACTGCTCCAGCCCCAGCTCCATCCTGCACACCCATCCTTGCGGGAATTGCAGTGAAGGGAACACAAACCAAGCTGGGACATTTTGCCAATGTACAGAATTTGGGCTGTAGGAGGGCAGGGAGGTCAGGAAGCCCTGAAACTGGTGTCAACATGGCAATAACTGTAGAAAGGACCCACCTCATCCCTGGTACTCAGAACTTCTTCCCAGCTGCCTGAAGTGCAGTTTGAGCGAGTGTGAGAATAAATCCTGTGGGATGTCTCTGAAGCCCTGCTAAAATCCAGTAATTTGAATAAGTACAGGGGACTAAAGACAAAAACAATGGAATTTATAGATTTCTGTTTTACATCCTGAAATAAATACGGCATTTTCCACTCCCAGTGAAGGTAGCAAGTACCTCCCTGCTCAAAGTCTTCCTGCTGAGAACACTCTGGCCACTTGTGATGGTGCTGCTCAGACACTCTGGCCCCTGGGCCGTTTTTCCTGGCCTCCCCACGTTCAGCCACATCAGTCCTTGGCCCCCTTGCCTCGGGCTTGGGTAGTGAGGAGTCAGCAGCTGAGTGCAGTGCCCAAAAAAATCCCCAAAAGCAGTGATTGGGGACCTGCTGACTCCAGGCTACCAACAACACAGCCTGATCAAATGCATCTAATTTCCCAGTCACCACTTCTTGCACACACGACCTGTTAAAAGGATTAAATGCAAAGAATTCCCAGAGCTAATCTAGTGATGATATGATGAGAGACAGGAGCTCAAGCATATCCCAGAGGTGACTGATCGGGTTTCCTAGGATGTATTATTTATGGGGCCATCTGCTTTAGACAAGTACTGAGGTCTGAAGGGGAGGAGGATTTTGACAGAATTCACTCATTTAACTGGGACAGGGTGATGGTGGAGGAGATGCTGTGGTTTGTCCCCACTCTGCCGCCCCTCTTCACAAAATGATGCTGAAGTTATTTATGGAATAAAGCTGGCAGCAAGGTACCTGTGTGTCGATGCCTGCAACAAAATGCTACTGGAAAGCTCATGCACGTCCTCACAGAAGGGGCCATTCATAGCAAGGCCCATTAGCATAAAGGAGAGAGGTGCAAATATGTTCCAGTCTGAGTTACTGGTACTGTGAAAAATACAGACCTATAAACAGAGCCGTGACTGAAATGTGAGGAGGCAGGGGGCAGCCAAAAAGAGGCAGAGTCGGCAGGGGAACAGGAAGAATTTCCCCAAAATAGATGATTCAGTTACTATATAGTTCAGTAACTGCAGGATCTGTTTATAGCAATTATAGACAACACAAAGTAAAATCACAAAAGTAAAAAAGGAAGCTGTCTTTCTTTCTGATTTAGGCTGACATGCTATTTAAATAATATGGGTCAAGCAATCTGAAATAAAATATCTTCATGAACAGGATTCCCTTCTGTCCATCTCCCACAGTGCTAAAAGTAGCCACCTTCTGCTGACATTTCCCCATCACATATGCGTTATCAGATTTCTAAATATTGAAGCTTCCTCAGGGTAATGTCTAAGCCTTTCGTAGTGATCAGGAGTGAAATTTGTCTCAAAGCCTTGGCTGGGAAAGTTTTACTAAGCTTTTACACAGAAATTTGCTGGAAGCTACCTGTCAGTTTGCTGCCCACTTTCCAGTAATTCAGACTAATGACTCGTCAACACCCCCTTTTTTTCCCCCCTTTTGCATCTGTCTAGAAGGAGCTTTCTGCTCCAGTTACTGGTTTAATAACACAAGGCTATCTACTGAGGCAAAATTCTCACCCAGTCTTACTTGATTTGTCTCATGACTGTTTTCTTAATCCTTAGTTTTCAGTTTTTGAAAAACATTATCTGAGCAACTGGTACTAGCATACAAAGATTTGTACTTCTGAATTGAAGTATTGCTTCAGAGCTGTTCTTCTGGACACTGGGCTTGTGCAGGAAAGTTTTGATTACAAAAAATGCAGATTTTAGAATCACGGGCTATAAGAAAGGTGGCTGTGAGCAACATCAGAAATCCTTTGCAGGGTTTTTGCTTAGCTGAAATCTCAGTTTCTGTATTATGGAAGGTTTCTCCCAGAGTTGCTACCTATCAGTGTTTTATCCAGACAGGCAGGGAATTAGACTTCTGTCTGATAGGTGATTTGTTGTATCATCCATGTGTCGAATGTTCAGGCTGGGAAAGGCAGCCCGCAGAAGGAGCTTGGATTAGGCCATATGGCAGGATTGTTCTTGCTCATGAGCTTCACTCAGGTGCCTTTCTGGCCAGCTGCCATCTCACTGCACCCCTGGCAGTGACGCACTGGGACATCACCAGACTCTTCTGGCTGGAGGACAGTGTCATGGGTCATGGCAGCCAGGAAGAACGAGCAGCAAAGCTCCCTCAGGAGTGGCCTTCAGCCACAAGTGTAACATCAGCTACACACCCACGAGGGCCTGTGGCAAAGGGCTGGGTGCCCTCAGCATGCTCTGCTCTGTGGCACCTGGACAGTGAGGGTCAGGGTGCTATGAGCTGTCCGTGGGGCCATGACGCATGTGTCTCTTGCATAGTGCCAAAGGTTCGTGAAGGCATCTCCTTGGCACATTCTTCAGTCTCTAAATGCTCAGCAAGGTGTGTGCAGACAGAAACCTGCATGAAGATGAGTGCCTGGGGACAAACAGGGACATGCACTATCTTCTTGCTGCAAAAGTGGGAGTCAGCAAGGTGATAAAAAGCAACCAAGCCACTGGAGTCCCTTTCTGTTCCTGTTGCTGTAAAAGTAATACTAGTGGCAGATTTGTCTCTCCATCTCCCAGCCCAGAAGTGTGCCAAGGAATGGATTTCTCTCCCAAATTACTCTGGTTGGCAGGCCTTCACCTACTCCAGGGAAATAACTCACAAAAGCAAGACCTTTGGGCTGGATAGTGGGCCAGGGATTTAAAGACCTTGCAGGACAAAATCCTGGAGGGGCTTGTCATCTGGGTGGCTTTTGAGCAGGTGTCTCTGGAAAGGCTTCTTCATTTTCCAGGAAAACAGCCTGAAATGTTATGAGAGCTTCTTAAGGAATACCAACAGCAAGCAAACCTCCCTATGTGTTGGTACAGCCCTTATCAAAAAGCCTCTTGCTGCTGCCACTGTGCAATTAAAGCAGAGGTTAGTCCTCTGTTGTACTGGGCTTGTTTTTTGTTGGATTATTCTTCTGATGATTTAGTGAGTTGAGCTGCACAGGTGAAAACACAGGATGTTGGAGCCAAGGTAGCATAGGGGGTGAGAGTAGCTCCTGCAAGGAATGAAGGAAGAAGAGAGGCTGTTCCTGGGGGTGAGACATCACAGTGTGTCTCAGTCTCATCTGACCTGGATCTCAACACTGCATGGTGTTTTCCTGTCCACTGTGCTGTGTCTCATTCAGTCAGTGAGAGGGTGGATTAGGACATAAGTGAAATGATGGGAAGGTTGTTTCTCTCTTTTCCCTTGGGGTATTTGCTGCCAAAGCTGCTTCCCTGATCCAGACCAGTGCATGGATCTATGAAGAGCTGTGTGGGCAGACACAGCAATGTGGGGAAAAGCAGGGCAGAGTTTGCTTTACCCACCTTTGCTGTTAAAAAGCATTCACCACATTGGAGCCTCACAGATCAGACCTGAAGCTAAATTTTCTTTTCGTAAGAAGGCATCTTCTCGGGTAAGCACTGATGTTTTCCATGAAGTCAGCAAAGAAAAGGCTTTTTGTGGTTTCCAGGTGCTGTTCTTTTAGGTTTAAAAATCTGTGCCAGGTGGACTGGGTTTTGCTAAGTAAACAGCAAGCACCAGTGGTGGTACTTCTGAGGTCTGCATGATCGTGTTGCTTCCAAGTGGTGGCAGTAAGTACAGCCTCTCTTCCCAGTACTGCTCTATGAATGTGGACATGTAGCTGACTGCCTGGAGGTGAGCCCCATGTGCAGTGTCTGGGCTCTTATGGACTGCATAGAGCAGCTTTGCCACTGTGTGTCCAGGTATGTCCCATGAGCATGAATATTCACCCTGATGTGGCCAGACATCTTGAAGTATGATCTACATCCCACTGAATGTCTGGATATGTGTCTTGTCTTAGCTGTTCTGGCAGTAAAAATACACAATGTGCTTTCAAAATACAGCTGTAACTGCATCAAATGTTTCTTTAAATTGATTGCAATTTCCTTGGGCCATTTGTAACCTTACTGGGATGTCCCACTGAAAAAAAGAGCTTTTTAATATACAGATGCCACACTCAATGCCTGTTCCTCATTAGCTACATATGCAGATAAATTAATTTTATATTATTGACATCGATCTTGTTTATTCCTCCTGGGTCATCCACAATAAGTGGTAAAAACCACTGAACTTGTGGTAAAACACAGGTTTGCTGCTGCAGCCTTCTGGAGTTTTGAGCATGGCTGGTGTTTACCAAGAAAATGGGTCTTAATGAGCCCCAGCCTTGTTCCCTGCAGCAAGGTGAGCCTGCTGGTCATGCCTCTGGCCTCTGGCCCTCCTGTTGACCCCAGGTGTGCCATCCCTCCTGGCTCTCAGCCCTGCTACACCAGCACACACTGGTTCCCAACACCTGCAAGGAATTAAAGAGCACTAAAACACTCCCTGGAGCTGGGTACTCATTGTACAGTACAGTCGACAGAAAAGCTGAAATTCCTTTCACATGAGAACATGGGTACATCTGCTTGCAATCATCTTCCTCCAGGCAGCCGGCCTGATCAAGCAGAAATGTGATTCTCCACACTTGGTCCAAGGAGTGCTGGGTAGACGCCTACAGCCAAGGGGCTGGGATTTGGGAGAGGCAGAATAAACGCGCCTTTCACGCCCGGCATCCCCAGCAGTCCCGTGGCTCCTGCGCTCACAGCCTTGGTTACTTCTTGCCCTGCTTGCAGGAGGCAAGACAAGCTGAAATAAAGAGAAACTTGTTCTGTGGCAGGAAACATCATTTCTTCTGGCCAGGCATTCCCATCCTGGGAAGGAGACAGGAAGCATTTTACGTTAAAGGTAAACCGATAAAATATTTGTCTGCTGGAGGAAGGGGAGGAATGTCAAAAAACATGTCAATGTTCTTTAGAAAAAATTATTGTGGCATCTTACTCCTTCCCTGAGAACAACTGTGGGGCGTCATAAAGAAATGTTTTAGCCTTCAGTGATCTGTAGCCTCATGCATGGCATTTTCCATGCTGGAAGGATGCTCTTTGTCTGTCAGTGCATTCCTGTGTGTGTACACATCAGGGTGTGAATGCGCAGTCTGCAGTGGAGGAAATGACTGAAAGTATTAGAAGTGAGTGGACATAGAAGGGGTGTTAGCAGAGTCTCTGGGAATGCTGTTGTTTGTTTCTTATTACTTTCTTTGCTGCAGCTGACCAACAAGAAAACAACTAAAATAATCACTTCTTTGATGAAATACGCTGTTTATAACACAGATGTCCTATGGTTTGTGTGCTTTTGTAGATTTGTCACATTCCATGTTAAAACTTGTTTTTCAAGCCGCTACACAAGATGACAGAAGTAATTTATAGGTACAATTAAGAATGCCATGTTTGGGGGGAAAAGGGAGAGTATTTGTAACAAAAGCAAGCTTGACAACTGAGTAGCTCAGCTTCACTGTGTTTCCTGAAAGGAAGCCAAAGGCAGCAGCCACAGTGTACTTTTAATCTTTAAATCTGACCACCAGTTAACATATTTGTAATGGCTTGGTTGCCCCACCTCCTCAGGCTGGTTTTTACCAGTTCATAGTCCAGATAACCTGAGGACTTGAGGCAGATTTGCAGAAGACAATAAAATCCCAGTGATGCCATTGTAGCTGCAGAGCTCCAGGGGCACGTGTGTCCCAACCCAGCCAGAGCATCCCTACAGCTGGACTGCTTAAAATGGTCAGAAGTGACAATTCACCACGTCCCTGCAGGAAAATGCTGTGCTGCAGGATGGGCAAGAGAACCTTGGCCAAGGCAGCCTGCCTTGTGTATTCTTTTTGGAGGCATGTGGTTAAATCAAGCATGGGCTGCTTCTAAACTCTTTGAACAGAACTCTTGCTAAGAGAACAAGAGCAGCTAAGGTCTTGGTTTCAGCCAAGATATATTTTTGTCCTCAAACAAGTGCATAATAAAGAGGACCGTTCTTATGAATAAATCTTACTTTGGACATTTTTAAGAATCTATCCTGTTTAGGGAAGTTTTGGTAGGGTGCAAGAACACCAACCCTTAGCGAGTGCAGAGATCAGTGATGGACAGATAATGTTTAAAAAAACCAATTGGCATGCAGAGGTTTAGCATATTTGACCATTGCAGTTTATTCACATACATTCATGTACACATGCAGAGTTTCAAGATGACTGTGAGAATGATTTGTGCTAGTGCATGAAAATTCAAAGGGAAACATCTGTCATTAAAAACAATAGGAAAAAAGCATTTATTTAGCATGGGATGAAATACAGAACTGTTTGCATGCTGTGTTTGGTTTGATTTACTACAGGGAAGACTAAATGATGTACAGAAGGGTTGTCTGTAAGAAACTGTACAGAGCCTGTTATTTTCTGGGGCTCCTCACATGGATGTTCATTTGGGTGTTCCAACACACTGACACTGTAATAAATCCACCAGGGCATTATTTAAAGGCCTCATACTCAATGTATTTTTTTAATAGGGCTTCATTCCCTGTGAATGCTAATGCAGATGTACAGAGATGAGAAGCTTTCTGATGACAGACACAGATGGGATGCCTTTAAGGCTGTGTCAGTGGCCTCTGAAAATATTGATTGCCAAGTGTGGTTACTGAGAAAAGATGCTGAAGCCTTCGGAATTGAACTGTTAACAGAGCGTGAATCAAACCTGGATTTTCAGTTATAGGAAGGATAAGTCCTTACGTCAGTCCTTCCCTGTGGCAGCCACTGACTCTGATGGTTGGGTCTCAGTGTAGCTATGGGAAAATGCACATCTGTGTTCCTTTCCTTCGTGAAGGCAGAATATACAGAGAATATTTGTACCACTCACCACACAGATTTCATGCTCAGCAGGAAGATGAGTTTTCATCCTCAGCAGGAGGCACAAGCACAGGTGCTTGTAACTTTGGGGAGCAAATGGAATTTGTCAAGGGCTTGCAGAACCAGGTCTCACTCTTGCCCGTTGGTCTTTCTAACGTTACACCACTGCCCTTTGCCTCCTCTGCCTCTTACTTGTGCCTCTCAGTTCCTTGTAGAGCTGTCATCAGCCACCATCCCTTTACAGGTATTGCCTGAAGCCACTGCTGAGCAATTGATGGGAAAACAATAATGGCTAGGTTGGAAGAAAGCTGCCTTCAGCTGGCATTTTTATATAAATCTGGAGAAATCCATTTCATAGATGATTTGTAAATGTACAAATTCTATGCTACCACCTGTCTTTTCCTTCCTTTCACATCCGAGAGAGATGTGTTGATTTTAAGGCAGGAAGACATCACCCTGGGCTGACCATGTACATAATTCAGGTCCTCTGCCATCCCTTTATAAAGTCATGTTGCAGGATCAAGAAGAGTACCTGTGACAGAAACTGTCTTTTGACAAGGAGAAAAACTTCCCCTTGATTAAGAAAGATCCATGTAATCCAAGACAATTCTTTAGAAGTTGTTGGAATGTTGTTAACATCAATCTGATATTTCCCCTCAGAAGTCAGACTGAACACATTACACATCCAGTTAGGTTAAAAGTTCTTCAGAAGAGAGGCTGCTCCACTACCTGCACATGCATTGCCCATGCAGAGAATTCAGTATCAGTAAGCAAAATACATGTTTCACAAGTAAAACTGTTCTTGTCATAAACTCAGCCTCAGATAATTTCAGATAATTTGTTTCTGAAGCTTTCTAGATAGTCTGGGAAGGGAACAGCAAGATACATTTTCCAACATATTTGCTGTGCAGAGAATGTGCTTAGATCTTTGATTAATATTCCTAGTTTGTATTGTTTATTTACATATAAGAGTTCAGTTCTCTGTAATGACAGCTTATTTTTAAACAAAAATATATGATGTTTAAGTGGAAACTAGAGATGAATATGGGAGACACACCTTGGATGAAATAATAAGAGGTGGAATTTGTTCATAATGAAACCAAAATGAAGGTATTCTGTCAGCCTTTGTTTTAATCTGTTTCTTTTTTTAGCCTTGCCTAGAGTTGTCTGCGTGCTTGCAGGGAAATCAATCTATGCCTTGGGCAGCGGGATCTCTCCATGGCTAGGGAGACTGATTGGTTGTTTCATGTATTGAGACTGTAGGTTTGATGGGAACTCCATAGGAACGGTGACAGCAGTGGAGATTTGAGGGTTTTGGCTTCTTTACTAAAATACATACCTTACAGCATATGTTCCTTCTTATCAGATAAAAATTCCTTTCTCCACTGTGTATTTCTTTCTTCTTTCTGCTGTGTATTTCTCTTTTCTTCTCTTTCCTGTATTTCTCTCCTTCTCCAAACATCTCAATATGGATTGTTTCAAGTACAAAATAAAATTAATAAGTCATGTAAGATTAGTACTATAGAGAAGCTTTTCTGTGGACATATTTAGTGGCTTTGTAATGATTCAGTGATTCAGTTGTATTTGCTGCCTTTTTTTTTTAAGTGTAAAATAATTTGTCATGACATGGCCAACTCAGACCTTATGCATAAAAATGGCACAGCAGCCCGCCAGGCTCAGCCTCTGAAAAATGTGCTCCCAGGATGGGTACAGTGTTCCTCAAAGTATGACTGATCTGTCATTTTATCTTCATTGAGAAAAACCAAACAGCAAATATCTTCCTATCTACTCCTATCTCCTCCCTGCTGTCCAGGGAAGTGTCGGAGTCACCATCCCCATAGATTTTTAAAAGATGCATGGATTTGGCACTTGGTTTAGTGGTGAAAGGCTTGTTGTTGGACTCCATGAGCTTAAAGGTCTTTCTGTTCTAAATGTTTCTATGATACGGCGATCTTACCATCTCTTGTTAACAAGTGATTATCAACAAGTGAAACTGAGAAAGAACTTCTTCACAGAAAGGGTTGTTAAACATTGGAATGGACTGTCCGTGGTCAGTGGTTGGATTTCCTGATCTTGGAGGTCTTTTCCAACCTAAATGATTCTGTGTGATTACCAACAACAAAGTTATATTGCTGTCCCTGCAACTACATTAATCAGCATAAAAATTAAATGTTTAAGTGACAGTCTTTTAGAAGATGCTCCTATTCCAGTTATAACTTGAGTAAAAATAAACAATCTAAAACCACTGTGTGGCCTCTCCTGATCTGCCATAGAGTCATTACTGTGCTCATGCCATTTCTGTAAGGTACAAGAAATCCTCATAGGTTTGTCTGTGTGTTTACTCACTGCTGTATGGCTAAACACTAACCTGGACACACACATGAGAGAAAGAGATTGGTGTTGTCAGGGCATCAGGGCATTACCCAGCTCAGGTCCTCTCCAGTTCCAAGTACTGTTCAGGAATATGTATTAGACTTGCAGATCATTTTAACAAATAATTACCAGGTGAAAGCATCTTTGCATTGTAGCCATTAACTGGAAACATTTCATAATAAAAAAGGCAGTCACTGCCCTTCACTCAGGAGCAGTGCTACAGACCTGCCATGCAGGATGTGAAAACATGTTAAACCAGGACAATGTTTTTTAAAGCAAAAATCACTGTAGCCCTCTAAAATAAAAAAGGAGTTGGACACAAAGATTTTATAATGGCAGGTCTTGAGAGAGGAGGAGGCAAAATAATTTTTTGTTGGTTTTGGTAAAAATAAGTGATTGAATTGCTCATTCCAACTTGAAGAACTGCAGCCCCAGAATTCCTCTTTCTGAAGCAAATTAACTTTCAGATTAAAGTTTATATCTGGTCTGGCCCAAAACAGAGTGATCTGACCCAAACCAGGGCTGTCTTGCCCACCAGGACATTTTTGGTGTAGGGGAAACAACATGCTGGAGGTAGATGGCATCATCTTAACTCCTCTGTGCCATCCTCCATGGCAGGAGTTCCAGGGCAAAAGAGCCATTCTGCTGTTGCCTCAAGGAGCAAGCAGAGTCCAGAGGTCTGTCTACACTAACAGCTGCAGGCAGGTTCTTCTACTTGGTTGATGGAAAGCCAGTGTGGGTTCAGGAGTTGTGCAGTCCTACTAGCACAGGGAGACCTAATGTGAGCTGGGTCAGGCCCCATGCTGGGATCCAGGATCAGAGACCAGCAGCCTTCCCTTCTGTCACTCACCAATTGCTGGCCCAGGAGAGCAAAGAGATGGGGATGAAATGCCCACCTTTTCAGGGGAGCCATGTCTCTGTAAAACAGCATTTTGTTATATTCAGGCATAGAGCAGGATTTAATCTTTCTGAGGCAAATGGGATTCCATAGTGCTTTTATGATTAAAAATGCATGTGTGCATGAATACTTGCAGGGCAGGCACCTAAATGATCACAACAGGCAAAAAAACCTCCCCTTGAATTTCCATACCCCGCAGCCACCCGCCCTTTGAAGTCACTGGCATCCAGGGACAGCTGGGTGTAGGGAAGATTAAAGATGTCACGATCTCTTACTCAGCAGCAGCACGGAAAGAGCACAGAGAGTGCATTCTCCTGGAAATAAACCGAACTGTAAATCACAGAGGTAATCCCATATCAGATGAGCAGAGGCATGGGCTTGTTCACAGGCAGGGCATTGGTGAAACTGGGAGGAGCAGATGTGAAGCAGAGCCAGCAAGAGTGGCCACAGAGCAGATCAAGAGAAGTGTAAGGTCATAGGTGATAAAGCCAGGAAGACAAGTGAGGTTTCTGCTCTGATAACCTGAGAATCATGCTCCAAACTGGGATGCACTGAATGTTACTAAGGCTCCCAAGGGCTTGTGTTTGACCCAAGGAGAGAGCAGTCACCTGCGCTCTGCTGCAGGTGACTCTGCCATATTTCGTATTTCGACTGTTTGGGCAGACGTTTAGCATCCCATGAGCCTGCCTGAGGCAGGCTGGCAGTGCTGCTGAAAACTGCAGCCCATGTGATCCCTACCTGCCCGAGAAGGCAGGCAGGGGAAAGCAGGTTGTTTTGTTTATGCTGAAAATGCCTGGCACGCTCCAGGCAATGTTCCAGCTCCTGTGCTTTGAAACGGGAGCTTCACACTGAGCCAGGGGTGGCAGCAGCTCTCTGGGATGTTCCCCTTTTCCTTCCCCATGAAAATGCACCCACTTTCCCCCATTCAAAATAAAACCCCCATGGTTTTATAGCACATGCTCAGTAGGCATGTGCTGTGTCCCTGTCAGTCTCTGAGGCTCGTGGCCATGCTGGTGAGGTTGTAATGGAGATGTGCAGGGCTTGTCCTGCTGCCCAGGCTGTCGAGCATTGCTGCAGGCTCCTGGCACTGTGGGACTGAGGCACAGGGAGAGAAACCTTGCATAGACCTGTCACAGATTAACCTGTCACTGTCTCAGGCTCTTTGCTCCTCAGAAGGCAAACCTGTTCTCCTGGTAAACTTCCCTGCACAGTCTGAAATGCACTCTGGAACATGCCCGCATTTAACCGTTGTCATCGCTAAGGGGTCATGAAGATATTGATTTGTCCTTCAGGGACCAGTTTTAGGCACTGCCAAAGCCTCAAACACAAGGCAGGAGAAGGAAGAAATATAGTGGGATGGGATCTGTGTGGAGTCAGATTGTCTCTCTTCCTGCAGGCACCTGCTCCGGGGACAGAGCTTACCAAGCATTGAGCTCGCCAACCCAGCTTCCTGGTGAAGCTCAAGGGAAGAAGCAATGCCATCATCGTGAGGATTTGATTGAGGGCCAGGAAGGCATGGCAGCCAGAGCAGGGCTGCTGGCATTGGTGTTGGACACTCTTCCGGGAAGGGCTGGATCACTGGGAACAGTGGTCACTTGTGACATGATGTAGCACAAGGTTGGATAGGCTTTTTTAATATATGAATAACACCCCCACCCTGGGAAAGCCCAAAGTTTTGAGGAAAGAACAGAAATATGTACAAACCATCAAGACAGCAATAACGTATAGGAAAACAGATGCAAAACCAAATTGTTAATTTTAAGATTTTTGAGATATTGTATTTTCTAACCTTTGACTAGGTGCAGCTTGTTTGTTGGGTGGGTCTGGTTTTCTGTTTGTTTGTGTTTGTTTGTTTTAAGAGTGTATGTGCATTCTGGATGTGAATAATAAAATAGGGCAATGAACACAAGTAAAAAAATAGCTCAGAAACAGGAGTTCAGAAAAAAATGTTTTGAAGAATAAAAAATAAGCAACCCAAATGACAGCTGTAAAGGAAAGAATTATTTGAATGAAATCAAGCCACGTCAAAAAGATAGGTATTAATGTACTACAGTCCCTCTCCATCTCCCTTCCTGTTAAAGCTGGCACACAGACTTGCTATATGCTTCCAGGTTTATCCTAAAAGTATGCTGGAGGCAGTGGAAGGGAAAAAGGAGAAGGATTTCTTAGAGAGAGAATGTTTTTATCCCTCTGTGGAAAGGAAGGAGCCATGATCTGATAACGTTGCTGAACTAATCTGTTTCTCACTGTGTTTATCACCAGAGCAATAAGGCTAATTCTGCAGTGAGGGCAGCAAAGTATTGTCAGTCAGAGAAGGGAGGAGGATGGACAGACCAACAGACACCATTTCTTATCTGTCAGACTCAGACAGAAGCTGCAGAAAATATCAGCAATAGCCAAGCATAAGGGAGAAAAAAAATCCCTAACAACTTTATTTTAAGCTATTTCCTATGGAAAATATGAGCTCTAATATTTATTAATACCAGGGACCAAAGAAATAATGCAACCAGTTGAGATGCAATGGCTGAAATCTGTCCCAAACCACATTCCAAGGACAACAAGGCTCACAGCTGACAACAAATAAACTTTTCCTAAAGAAAAGGTGTCTGCCTTGGGACCTGGGGCTGGTCCTGTCACTGTCAGGGTGACTCTGGGGCAGTGGAAGAAATAGTATGAAACTCAAAATATTTTGGAAAGAACTGACTGATGATTTAAACATTCTTCCTTCTGTTTGGAAGGAGAACATGACTCCTGCAGTTTTCTTGGAACAATCTGCAGAAAAACATTTGGAGTGCCAAGTGCCTCTATCCTAAGGCATCGACCAGGACAATATGGCTCGGAGATTTGTAAAAACCTCATTAGCAGAAAGGAATCATTTTCTGGGTGTTAGTAATTCTGTTCAATGCCGCATTTTAGTGGATCGTTAAAATCTACATGGTGTTTCTTTGGAAAAGATGAAGCGTCATCTCCTGCAAACCCTGGCCATTTTCCAACTTATCTATTTGCCTACCAAGTTATGTTGATGTCAAATCTCATTATTTTATCTTAAGACTTTTTATATTTGGTGGTGGGTTTTTCTTGGAAGTCCAGCTTTGGGAGTCTTGTGATGATATAAGCATTTAATCTACACTGTATTTAAGAACTTTATTGTGTTGAAACTCACAGAAAAGAACCAAGATCAATCTTTTTAACGGCTTTTCTTTTTTTTTTTTTTTGGGGAGGGCTCAGAATTACTGAATATGCTTGAATAGCCATTGCTATCTCTTACATTTTAATGAATAAAGCAGTGTTGTCTCAACAGTTACTGTGATGAGACACAAAAGCAGAGGAGTCTTTGCTATTCAGTGATCTCTTCATGCTAAATTTTAGGCAAAGCATATAATAATAATAATAATAATAATAGTAGTAGTAGTAGTAGTAGTAGTAGTAGTAGTAAAACACTTTAAAAATTCAGGATGCTTTGAGTCAGAGATTTCCCACCCCCCATTTAGTTCAGCTCAGTTAAAGAGCCCCATATGCCCACACCATTTCAGGCAGCATACATTTAAACTGCTGCATTGAAAACCAATATTCATAAAGTCAGAGATCACATAGATCAAATGGGGTTATAGTCATCAAACCTGCTGCAAGCTGAAGAGCTATTTAAAAAGCTAAGACCTTCTTTGCTGGCCCCAAAAAGGATGCACTAAGTCCTGCAGGCTCCAAAGACAAAGCTGGCCAGTAGCAGACTCAGCTATCAGAATTTCTTCAGTGACCTCCTTGCCTTGCTCCTGCCTGTAGTTTCTCAAAGTCAGATTCGGAGTGGTTTCCATTGGATTGCTCCCAAATTTTTGCCTCAGGCTTGCAAGACCATAATCCTCAGTGTAACCCCATGCTGGGAAAGCAATGAACCCACCAGCTCCATCCTGCTGTCCTGCCACAGGCATCTCTCCAATTCATGGTCTTTGTTACATACAGGGGCTTGATGGAGTTTACACCACACATGAAAGGGGCCCTGCTCACTGCTCCTCATTCCAGAGCTGTCTGGGCAACAGTCCTGATGACAGCATTAATTAACAACTTTCAATAAAATTTCTACACCAAGGGTCTACTATTGTTATCAGTGGTGATGAAAAACATTTAACCCAATGATATCATTAGTGCAGACTTGCTTACCTAATGCCCTTGGGAATGCTGCCCAGCCATGGTAGCAGAGAGCTTCCAGCACTGGAGTGCCAGTGGAGGTAAACCAAGCCCTAAGACAAGCGCTAAACTCCTCCATGATAAAGACAGGGATGTTTTAAAGAGAGCAATGTCACTGCTGATGGAGAGATCCCAAGAAAACACTGCAGTATCCAAGCTGCACACACAGCAGCTGTAGTTTTTCATAGCAAATAACAGAAAGGGGTACTGCAGGTACATCAGTAAACTTGGATATTCACTTGGGGGTAAATATTTGGAGAAACAATGCAGTAGTTGCAAGCTCAGCAGAAAAATATACCAGGTTAACACTGCCTTACTCCTTAAAACAAACTGAAAAGAAATAGAGATTGCTACTTGGAAAGCACCAGTCACCTTTCACCTCTGCCTTTGAAAAGGAGTGCTGTTACATTTTTCTTTACTTTATGGCAAAAACTTCTGTCCCCTGAACTGAGAAAGTGACCTCTTCTCGAAGACACTTCACTCAGTTTAAACCTGAATGTTATAGCCTTCTGTCAATCACTTCTTCTATCACTAGAGCAATGATTTTCTACAATAACCTTGTATTTGACTCAATCCATTCTCTGGGTTTCACAAGATTGCATTTTATCCCAGCAGTTTCTTGAGTCATCATGATGTATTTGGTATCCAGAGGAGGTTCTGTCCTTTGTATTCCCTTGGCCCAGAGGCACAAAGCACCTGAAGTTCTGCAGAGCCCCAGATCCCACACAAGGTTTGTTACAAACCAACTAGCTGAACAAAACACCCTTTGCCACTACCAATATAGCAGTAAACCATGAATATTCATGAGTTATTGCCCTGGTTTTATAAATTGACTCCATCATAGCTTTTTCATGTAGCCTTGCATATGTACTCTTCACTTCTGTCCCTTCTAGCTATATTCTGCAAATAACTATCCAAAGAGCTCTGGTGGTTTTAGCAAACAGGCTGTCAGCCTTAAGCTGATGAAAGAGTGCATTGATTCAGAAGAAGGGGCATTTGCTCCAACACAAGGCATTGTGTGCTGACACTTGAAGTGTGGGGCTAAAGGGAAAAAACACTCAAAAACAGTGACAGAAAAGACAAACCAGTTTTGGTTCACATTTGCATGGGAGTTGAACTGGAACCCCAGCCTCCTATGGAAGCGCTTCCATCACAGGTATCGGGAAGCTGCTGCTCCCTACCGCTCTGCCTCTGTGGGAAGATGCGGCTCCTGCAGTGAGCAAGAGGCACTTTGGCTGGAGCTGTTGCTTCTGCCACTTTGACTGGGAGACAGAATCATAGAATGGTTTGGGTTGGAAGTGACATTAAAGATGATCTCATTCCAACCAGTCCCCACTATAAGCAGGGATACCTTCCCAAAGACCAGGTTGCTCAGAGCCTCATCCAACCTGACCTTGAACACTTCCAGGGATAGGGCACCCACAACTTCTTTGGGCAAGCAGCTCCAGTGTCTTACCATCCTCACAGTAAAGAATTTCATCCTAATATCCAATCTAAACCTGCATTCTTTCAGTTTGAAGTCTTTATCCCTTGTCCTATCACTATATGTCCTTGTAACCAGTCCTTATGAAAAGGATGAGCAGAGATGCCTGAGCTGTAGCTCAAAGGTACTGGGGGATGAAGGGCAGCAAGGGAAAAGTTTTGAGTGAGGCTCCAAGTAATTTTTTCACAAGAGAAAAGATGCATGGGGCAAACAGGGGAAATTTCCTGAAGCAGCATTCAGGCTGGGGCTGGGGCAGTGCTGAGGGACCAGGCCATGCTGGTGATTCCTCTGCATTTCATGGGGAGTGGTGAAGCCACCCATGGGGTCTGGTCCCACTCCCATAATCAGCTGTGCCTGAATGGCACTGATGGGTTCCAAATCTCATCACAGGGAGTTGCCACATCAGTGCACAGCTCCCTCACCATGCACTCGTGACTTTGTGTATATACACACATACATATTCAATGTACATATTTATATATAATTGCAATATATACAGTGCTCACAGAGTGTGTGCGTGTGTGTGTATTCATCTGCAACTGATCTCAAACTGTTCCTTCTATCAGGCAGCCAGGGCCCAGCACTTGCCAGATTTCTCACAAGTAGTTTACAGAGGGAGCCCGGCTCTCCCTTGCTCTACACTGGCACAGGTTCAGCAGGAGGTGAGATGCTTATTATGGTCTCCTGAGTGCTGTGGGTCTCTGCTGCGAGGGAAGAGAGAGGTTTGTGTCTGAGGATGAGTAAGGAATTCATTAGGAATTCATGTGGGGTGTTTCTGGCTTCTGCTGGGGAAGGAACTGATAGAAGATTAATTCACTAAGGGAAGGATTAAGTCTGAATTAGGAAAAGGCAAGAGTAAGTTTAGGCACCATTACAGTTATGAAACTGTGGAGCAAGGGCTCTTAGTTTGTTAGTTTGACTTGTGGTCCCTGAGTTCTTACAGTAAACTGAAACTGTCCATATGCAGAAAAAGATTTTGCAAATTATTTTTTAAAGCTAATCAGTTAAAATGCATTGCGATTTTCTGTGGGCTTGGGCGGTGGGAGGAAGGGACACAGAGAAAACCCTGAAGTAAGTCACCTTTGGTTGATTTTGATTAGTTGTTTTATCAGGACAATCTCTCCGTTTCCACGGGCTGTTACAAGGATCAGACAAACTGGGTTTATATCGAGAGCAGTGTGAAATGACACATTACAGCCATCTTTATCTTTTTTTTTTAACTCATCTGTCAGAAAAGCCTGCATGAACCGCTGCAAGGTCTTTACCAGTCTCACTGGCTGGATTATGTGGAACTCCAAAGAAAAGTGCTGCTGGGAACGCGCCGAGCACACGGGTGGGTGCCTGCTCGTGGCCACAGGAATCTCAGCCCGCTCCGAGCGCAGGGACGGCATCCCAGAGCTGCCGGTGCCGCTGCCCGGAGCGCCGCCCTCGCCCCCCGGCCCGGCCACCTCCCCGCCCGCCGGGACGGGCCGTCCCCTCCCTCCCTCCTCCTCCTCCTCCTCCTCCATCCTCCTCCATCCTCTCCGTCTCCTCCCGCCCAGGTGGGACTCTCTCCTCGCCGCCCCTGCCGCGATGCCGCCGCCGTGTCCCCGCGGGGCCCTGCCCGGAACCTCCCTCCTCCTCTTCCTCCTCCTGCCGCTGCTCTGCGCGGCCCCCGGTGAGTGAGCGCGGTGCGGGATGCGGGACACAGGGAAAGCACAGCCCGGCACGTCCTGGGGAACGGGAAAAAGCCTTCCCCCGGCATCCCGCGTGGGTCAGAGCCTTCGGACGCTCCAAACTTTGTGCAAGTTGGGCGTCTTTTTAAAAAGATGCTTGTTTGCCTGTGGCTGAAGCATTTCGGAACAGCCGACCGCTTGCAGGTCTCCTGTTGCACTGCCGGTCTGGGGATCAGCAGGATGACTGCTTCGATGTGCTTTGGGGCATGATGCCAGGCACAATTTTGGAGCAGTCTGATCGTTAGCACAGCCCTCACCCAGTGACCAGGGGCTTCCCGCATTATCATGCTGCTCTGGGTGCTGGTACTGGCACCAGCTGTGCTCGTCTAATGTAAAACATACTAATTTACTTGCTGAAGAATGCCAGTATTGCCAAGAGAACTGGGGAGAGGATGCTGGGGTGTCAGAAGCTTCCCTGCAGCATTTATTGCACTCAAGTGTGGAAAGGGGAGCAAAGAGAGGCACTGGGAGAAACTTGTCCGTTTTGCCTGTTGAGCTGGAGCTATGACAAGAATACTTCTGGCAGTTTCTGAGAAATAATCTTTTGTTGTTGTTATTTCCCTCTCAGTAAATGCATGTGTTTGATTTTTATTTGTCTAGATGTTTCAAGGGGAAATAAGCTTAAACTGATGCTTCAGAAACGAGAAGGTAAGGAGACAGCAAAGTGCTTTCCTTTGTTTTTCCTCTAAGTTTGTTGCTGTCAGTCGAAGCTGCCGATGAGCTGCTCTGCACAGCAGCAATCTTTTCCAGTGTATGCATGGTAGACGTGGCGTTTATCTGGTTGATTCTGGGAAGTCACAAACTTTTCCAAAGAATTATAATGCATGGAAATACTGCTGGCTCAGACACAGAGAAGAAAATGTGCAAACCTGGCTTGCCTATGATGCCTTGACTTGCTGTTTTTGTCTTCTTGGCCTCACGTGTGCTTCCTTTTTGGAAGACTGCTCTCTTATGGGAGAGGTGGTAGCCAACAGCCCAGCAGTCAGAAGCATGGAATGGCTCGCTGGTTGAGGGAAGGTGATGGAAACGATGCCAACTGGGAACAAGCTGCACCACAGCAGATAAAACATCCAGAAGTTTTGGCCAGCTCCCCTCAGCCTGCTCTGTGGCTGAGACAAAGAATTTATACCCCCACAGAGGGGACTCCCACTTTCTGCAAGGCTTTCTAATTTCTTACTGGGTTTTTTTTTTTTTTTCTGGCATCACTGTACACCTCTTACCAGCACTAAAATATATATCTCATGCACCTCTGTTTTCCTTACATCACCATTCTTCAGCACTTGTGGGCAAATAGGAGTGACCTTCCTGCATCACAGAAGTGGCCACTTGTTTGTTCAGGTCCCCTGGGGAGAGGGACCACCTAGGAAGGGCTTTTGGAGCATGCAGACAACATGGCTTACACCAGGAAGAACTGCAAAATTGATGATGGTGGGAATATGCAGCCCCTTTAGTTCCAGCCTCCCTCCCCTTTTCTGGCTGGTTTCTAGAGTGAGCAGGCCAAGTGCACAGTACTGCTTCCCTTGCTGGCAGTGTCCCCTGTGCAAGGGCTCATTCATGGGACATTTGCTCAGCTGTCCCTCTTCCCAGTAATAACACCCAGTTCAGCTCACACTGAGTTATCAGTCTCCAGCTCATCACTGCAGGACAGCCTACTGTTTCCCACTTACTGCAACAACTCATCCATCAGTTTCATCTCCAGAATCTCCTTCTCTCTGCAGTCCTTTGCCTTCCTCTGCAAGACTGCCCAGCTCCTAGTTCAATGGTTTCCCCATCTCTGCTTGACTTCCCTGTCTACCCCAGTCTCTTCCCTCACACCTGCCAAAACTCCCGTGTTTCCCCTTGTTCCCGATTTCTCCCTCATTATAATGAACCCTCTGAAGCCAAGACTCCTCCTACTCCTACACGTCTTGTTTCACAGCCAGATCAATACCACATTTTATAATTTCTGTGTGTGGCCAGGGGCTGGCCAGTCACAGAATCACAGAATTGTTAGGTTGGGAAAGATCTTTGAGTCCAACCATTTACCCAGCAGAGTCATGTTCATCACTAAACCATGTCCCCAAGTGCCACATCTACATGTTTTTTGAACACTTCCAGGGATGGCAATTCCCACCACTTCCCTAGGCAGCTTGTTCCAAAGCTTTGAACACTCTTTAGGTGAAGGAATTTTTCTTAACATCCAATCTAAACCTTCTCTGGCACAATTTAAGGCCATTTCCTCTCATCCTGCTTAGTCCATCCATCCATGCCTCTGGGTAGTACACCAATTCCTCTATCAGCCACAGCAAACTGCTCCTAGGCACGCAGCAAGCCAGATGGAATGTCTGGGTGTGGCAGGTTGAGGGCATTTCCATGCATACCCCAGGCAGGGTGCTATGAACACCTGATGGACTTTTATTTTCAGGCATACAGGGCATTTAGTAGCACTCATTATTTAAAAGCTACTTTTTTACACATCAGATTCAAAAATCTATCTTTTTATGTGTTTCTCCCTTCCCTCTCATACATTAGCAATGTTTCTCCAGTTTCCTCAGTCTTTTTAACTTCACCTCTCATCTTCATCTCAGTTTCTGCAGCTATACACTTAGGGCCAGTCTCCTGTTCTCTCCTGAAAGCACAAACACATGGTGTATATGCTTGTTGAGTTTGGGTGTTTTTATTTAAATTCCTCACTTAGCTGCTGTATTTGAGCTCAGAAATGCTTTTTGAGAATCCAGGAGAATGAGGGTAGCTGAGAAATCCTATTACATCGGTGATTCCTGGGTTTATTACTGTTACGCTGCTACAGGCATTTCACTGGCAAGCACGAAGGTAATGGCATGATGTGAGAATCATTTTCTTACTTGCTGCAAGCTGTATGCTTCAGGCTGACCAAAAATTTCCTGGCATGACTTTTGTGGGGGAAATTAATTTCAGCCCCTGCTGCTGCAAAGCCTGAGGTGTCAGTGAAAGAAACGGCAGCCAAGGAGTTCCTGAGCAGCCTGAGACGCCAGAGGCGCCAGCTGTGGGACAGAAGCCAGCCCGACGTGCAGCAGTGGTACCAGCAGTTCCTGTACCTGGGCTTTGATGAGCAGGTGAGTGTAAGAAATGGAGAGTAGCAGGGAGAAAAGGGGCTTATAAAATAGAGGGACAACAGACAGGGATAGAACAAGGGGGATTGGGTTTAAACAAAAAAAGAAGAGATTTAGATTAGATGTCAGGAAGAAATTCTTTACTGTGAGAGTGGTGAGGCACAAGAACAGGTTGCCAAGAGAAGTGGTTGATGGCCCATCCCTGTCAGTGTTCAAGGCCAGGTTGAACGGGGCTTTGAGCAGTGTGGTCTCGTAGAAGGTGTCCCTGCCCGTGGCAGTGGGGTTGGAAGTAGATGATCTTCAATGTCCCTTCCAACCTAAGGCTTTCAAGGGTTGGTAGGGGTTCAGACTGAGTGGTGGTGAGTGGGGATGCACAGCCACCACAGGGAGAAGCTGCACAGCTTCTGTTCACAAATACTGAGATCTTGTCTTTTAAAGTGGTACATGTCACACAGAAAGATAAGCTCTGTTACTTGTCAGAGATCCTTGCATTATTTTATTAGTAGAAAAATATTATATTAAGATCTTGTGTGGAGTCCTTACCTGCTATCAAACTTAAGCTTAATAAATTGAAACTGGACACATGAATCAAGTTTGCTTTGTGAAATGGTGGTCAGACTCAAAGCAATCAATCATATTTCAGGAAACTAATTTGTCAGCCTCAACCTAATCAGCTTTTAAAAATGCTGGGAAATCCACACCAAGCTGGCTGTGATTGTCACTCCTCAGTGTGCACCCAATGCACACATCTGTCTCCACAGTGTGGGCAGCTCCTGACCATCATGAACATTGGCAGCTGTGCCTTGACTCTAAACGTGAAAGGAAAACCACTGGATAATGTTCAGCCAACTTCCTTCAAATGAGAAGGATACATTTATTAAAAACAGTTTATTTGTAAAAACACTGGAGTGGAATCAAGCTCTGCACAAAGCTCTACAAAATAGATGTTGGAATAGGGCAAAAAGAGTGCATTTGGTTGTAGTCCCACATGCAGAATAATTTCTACTTTTAATAAGAGGTAAAAATAGTTATAGATGTTGAATTCTTGGCTTCTGTCAGCTGCATGAATATGTTTAATGAGATTGCATTGGCACAGGAAAGCTGGAATACATTTTAGAGCTTCATGCTATGTGGATTGCTTAGAAGATGAATGCATTCATTTTCAAAGCTGCAACAATTAGAAAAATAATCCTTTGCTTGAGCTGAAATAATGAAGGGGACTTTTAAAAAAAATCCTCCTGGTTATTATGTGGATAAAAGTCACTTTTCAACAGCATGGCTATATCCCCCTTCACCAATAGGATTTGGAAAAATAGGAAAAGTGGTTTTATACATCAGAAACTGAGGACTGGGGGCAAATACCAAAAGTAACAAGGACAAACCATGCAGATAAAGTGAATTCTCCTCTGAGTTCCTGTGTGCATTTCACAAAATGAAATGAGGCCTGTTGTGGGACACAATGAATTCACTTAGAAGGTTTTCTTGAGTACTAAGACACAGTTTTAACAATGAAATAACTGTTCCAACAAAGGACTTGGGCCATACTTATCCATTGTGTGTTTTGCAAAACTTTTTTTTTCTTTTTCCAAATCTCAGCCAAAAATATTTCCAAAGAGTCATTCAGATGGAAAGGATTTGGCTTGGCAAGTATTTGATATCCTTGCACACTATTTTTCCTCTGCTGTTGTGAGCAGAACTGAAGTGCTTATTGCATTTCCTTAGCTGGAAGGCTGCACTGTACCTTCATTTTTACCCATGCAAGGTGGGAGTGAGAGATCAGAGACAAAGTAGAAGTCTGTTGCACCCCAGTCAGGGACATTGCAACTAAAGGCATAGGGCAAGGGAGAACGAAACCTTGAGGTTTTTAAGTGTAAAATATTGACATGGTTTTACAGTCCACCATTGACAAGGTAATAGAAATATTGAAGATGCTTAGTGCACGTTTCAGGTGAAGGTGCTCTCAGTTTAAGCACTTTGCAGTGGGCAGAGGGTTTAGGGGGTGGGTCCCAGGTGGGGTTGGGCAGGACAAATCCTGCACACAGGATCCTGATAATCCCATAGAGAAGGTGAGTACAAGTCACAAAACCCCTTAGATCTAAAGATTTCATTTATGAAAAAGTGCAAAGGATCTGAATTTCTGAAACAGGCTCTTGTACCATTTCCATTTCATCTCATCACTGTAAAGCTTCAGGCTGGAAAGCAAATGTCCTCTTTATTTTTCTGGCAGAAATTTGAAGATGACATCTCCTACTGGACCAACTTGGGGCGTGCTCGTAATGAATACTATGGTGGATACTACCAGCACCACTATGATGAGGATTCTCCGATTGGCCCACGAAATCCACACACCTTCAGGCATGGGGCAGGCGTCAACTACGACGATTACTGATGCCATTAATCCCACTATAGCTGGTGCCTGTAGGGCTGAACTGGGTGAGGCTGAGCCCTCCCTCAAGTCAGAACCACCCTGCTTTCCTTCTGTTCATGTCAAACAGCAAGAGTAAAGGAACTCCCAGACTTTGATGAAAGCAACATGACTTTTTCAAACTATTTTTACTTAGTAGTACACTATATATAAAGTGTTATAGAAATAAAGCTTTTTTGATAAAATAACTGGTTGCTATTATTTAGTAGACTTCATAACAGCCAAGTTTAATTCCAACTGTATTACTATAGATTCCTTTTTAATGGGCTTTTTCATTCGCTGTCCTGCAATCAATTGCAAAATTACATTATATCATCTACTTTGGCTTATAGAATACATAAGCCAGTACATTTAAGATGTGCCTGCCTATTTACATTTCTATTAACAAATAAATCCAGTTATTCTTGGGAGAAAAGAAAAAAAGGATTCCTGTCAGCTGAAGTGCTGCCTTGTTGCCTCCTCTGCTGTTTTCATACCTACAGCATGCAGCCTTCCAAGCCTGTCTGACATGGCACTTCCACAGCTCCTGTTGGGTCAAGGACACAGATATTCACAAAAGCTAAATTCAGTGCAGAGGAGCTTGCCTACCTACAAAGCCTGTGAAAGGATTCTCCAGGGAACGGGCTCGAGGCAGGAACTTGACTTCAGCAGTAATTGCTGAGGCGTGCAGCATCCAACCTGAGCGGCCCCAACCCCTCCCAGGCATGATAACCCAAAGGTTATCTTTGCTGAATACTCCGCTTTGTGTCCATTCCACTTAGCGTCAAGCTTTCAGCCTAGCTCAAAATAGGGAATAAAACAACAAAGTAAGCTATTTAAAATTAAGTTAGTGTCAGAGAGCATCCAACACAATGCCCTGACATAATAATTTCCTACTGAAAAATTCCCTCTACCCCCACTTCAGACAAGAACATGCACATTAGGCTGAGCATCAAAATATATCAGAGACTGGGCATCTGTTAGTGAAACAGTGGATTAAAGGGGGGTGGTTGGTGGCATCATGTATGTTAAGAATCCCGAAAGACAACCTATTTTTGTATTACAGCAAGATCAGCCTAGGAGGGAGATTTCAGCTGTCAGGGGCCTCTGGAGGAGCTAGGCAGAGGAAAGCACTGCTGGCACTTGACAAATGTAGAGGACTGGGAAGGGGCAGGTGAGGAAGGCTAGCTACTCCATCACTTCTGGAACCGAAAAATCAGGATAAGGAGAGATTAAATATGTTCCACCAACTATAGCAGTCAGAGAAGACAGCATGGATGCTTCAGCTGTTTCTCATCTAAAGCTTACAAGAAATTTCCAAAGCGTGGATCATGGCAATACCATTGTTTACACTTCTTTCTTAACTCTGAGTGTATTTCCTAATCTTTTGCTTAAAGCACTCACTGTGTGATGGACTGGTGTCTAGGAGATGCAGCCCAGCACTATCCAGCTCCCTGCAGGAACACTTCCCAGGAGATAGGTCTTTGCTGAGGGAGCCAAACTGAACAAACATGTTGGCCACATCTCTGCAAGCACAGATCCATGCTAGCCTAACATGCTCCAAACCCTCAGCCCTCCCTAGGCTTAATCTTGGCAGAATCCTTGCCAGCTTAATTTGTTTAAACTGGTGTCTTTCCTTGGTAGAAGAGCCTTTATTCCAAATACAGAATAATCACAATCTGAGTCAAGCACAGACTCTTTTGCACAGTTGGAAAACACCTATTCCTAGAAGAATACTCTCATTTTGTGTCCTACCAAAAAATTGAACTGAATTTGGCAATGTTTGAACCATGCTGATAACTTCCATCATTTCCCAGAATTTACAACTGGGAATTCAGACATGCTGAATAAAGAAGAATAAAAAAAGTGCTGCAAATAAAGACCATCCCTCCCTAGGCTTTTGTAAAGTCTGTCCATTCTTGCAGGCTGACTCAGTCCAGCAGCTTTCTGTGTCTTGCAGGCTCACCACCAAGTCTATGATCTCTGTCTTCTGAGTTCTCTAAGAGGAAAAATAAAAAATGATTAAAAAAAAAATCTTTTCCATTGTATTATGTTGCAGGGTTAAGGAGTAGAACAGAGTTAACTTTCTCTGTAACAATGCGTATGATACCATGTTTTATATTTGTGCCTAAACCAGTGTAGGAAGCACACAAATGCTTTCACTGTGTGTTTGAACAGCCTGTTTCCCACACTGTCCCCCAGCAGGCAGGCTAGGGGTGGGTGAGAGGCTGGGAGGGGACATGGGTGGGAGAGCTGACCCAAACTGGCCAATTCCATACGCTGTAATGAGTTGCTCAACAATAAAAGCTGGAAGAATAAAAGGGTGGGGGCTTTGCCTTTCAGAGAAGCCATTGCTCAGAGACTGCTTGAGCACCAGTCTTGCTTAGGAGAGATGGGTGAGCGGCCTTTGCATCACTTGGGTTTTCTTCTTTGCTTCACTCATTAAACTGCTCTAACGTCAACCCTCAAGAGTACTCATTCCCGATTTTCTAATTCTCTCCCACTGGGGTAGGGGGAGGGAGTGGCTGTGACGGTACTTTGCTGCTGGCTGGGGTCACCCACCACAAGGAAATAGCTTTGATGTGAGGGCACCCTCCTTCTTGCAGAGGGATGCACCTGCCTCACAGTGCAGCAGTTGCAATGATGAGCCATCAGGCTTGGGCAAAAGGAGATTATTGGAAAAAAAATCATCAGATATACATGGAGTGCTTCAAAGTTCAATTTGCTTTGACTATTTCTGTCCCAAAACATAGACAACACTTCCCCTCCTCTCAGCATTTCCATTCTGCTGTGCAGACAGCACAGGGCATTTCACGTCACCATCACCCTCAGCCATCCCAACAGTGACATCACATAACCTCTCCAGCCATACAGAAGAGCAGCAATTGTTCATTGTGGCTCCCTACAAAGCAGGCACAGCTTGGCTGTGCTCCAGCACTACATGTTTCAAGGCCTGATGCTGCAGCATCCCCGAGTTTGTTGGCGGCAGCCAGGCAGATCCATCAGACTCACAGGGCAGTGCTGCCTCCTATGCTGGGAACACCTGCCACCAGCAAACCCTTCTGCCAAAGCATGGAAACATTACTGCTGTGTCCTCACAGCCACTGTCACACACTCCCCCAAGTCTAGACTGAAATCTTTCTCTCCAAATTCAGTGGCTTCAGCAGCAGCCTTTCTTTTCCTTTTTTTTTTTTTAATGGGATCAAGTCATCATACCCTTGAAGTTCCTGCTTGTGATACAAACATGTTCGGGATGGAGGGCTGAGCACTTTTATTCCAGGACTGTTTCCCAAGTGGAAGATGTAGCCTTCCTTGCTTAAAAAAGCTTTCTCTGCAGTGGGGTGGACAGAGCCCAGGTTGCTGTGTGCGGCTTTGACAACGCTTAGGGCCACTGTTCCCTGTGGCTTTGTGCTTTGGACCTTCCAGCTGTTCCAGCTATGGCATTCAGAGGATCCTGTTCCTTGCTGAAGAGCATGCCAGCATCTGGGGAAAACACTGCAAGAATGAACAAGCTGTTGCTTGTTCCAGGCTGTAAATGGCTGTAAATAGCAACAAACCAAGGTGGACAAAGACTTGTCAGATTTGCTATTATGGAATAAAAAAGTGAGAGGACTGGGAAAAGGAACAGAAAACCAAAATCTGGGGTTTTTTTGCAAGAAATATGAGTTGTTATTCTAACAAAACCACCCTGTTGATAAAGAATTGCACTCAGGAGCCTCCTGCCATACAGGAGGAGCCCTGCCTTGATTCAGAACTATTGCTGCTCTTCCTGGTACCTCAAAGGAGTCAAGAGCTGCAAACAAGGCATTCTGTTCTCCTGCCACCTGAAATCACCGCACAGGGAAATATTCACAACAGAAGGACTATGGATTTGTGGCGGCTACATTCCCAGCAGTTACAGAGAAGGTATGTATGGCTGCTAGGGCTAGCAGTGTTGAGTATACAGTTCCCTTGCTGTTAAAAAAGCATCTTCTTCCTGTGGACATGTGGCCCCTGAGCAGCCCCTAACAACTCCCAAGGACTTTGCACCCTCAGGTAGCATTAAACTCAATACTAGCAAGGCTGGGAACTGGCTCAATCCATCAAACTAATTGAAGCCTTGTTTTGCCCTCTGTAGCCTTTTCTCTAAGGGAATTATGCCTCTTTCAACTTTGAAACTCAATTCAAACCCTCAGAAAAAGTGAAGTTTTTTTCAAATATATTACATTTCTAAAAATTTATTGGAAAAACATAGATTAAGACACATTAATACACAGATGGCAGTGAATTCACTCACTACTAAACCCACTAGACTCTATATAGGTTAAGAGAAGCTGCAAACTCCTTATACACAGAAACTGTAGGATCATTATTTCCCCATACAGCAAAAAGATAGGCATGAGGCTTCTCTAGACTATATATTCATGGCACTACTTAAAATAAATTAGGTGTGCAAGCCCCTCAGTATTTTGTCTGTAGACTAGCAATGTGGCTGACAGTACTCCTCAGAAACCTACAAAGAGAAATAAAGGAAAAGTATATCAAATTTGAAAAAACATAATGAAGTCCAGCTGTGGATTTCATGCTGTAGTAACTTCCAGCAGCAAGAGTGGTCCTCCTTGTGAGGATCAAAGAATGCCCAGGAGTGGGTGCCTTGCACACCTCTCCTTCTGGAAAGCTGGTCTCACCAGCACCAAGCTGGCCAGTTCCCTCTGCTGCATTGTGCAGTTCCTACTGAGGGCAGGACTTGCACCTAACACCAGCTGAGCTGCCCATTCATATAGATCACTGAGTAAATAGGCACCTCAAGTTTGGTCATGTTACCTTGTCTGTCTGACCAATGACGGCAGAAAATTCCAATTCTCAAACTGTCTAGGGGAAAAGAAAAAAAAAGAGAGCAGAGCTTCATTTACTCCCAAGTCCTAGATTTCCATGCTTTCACTGCTGTATTCTACTGCCCTCCATCAAAAGTGGCCGGCCCTTCTGGAGAGGTAGCAGCTATTTCTTACCTGTGGTTCCCAACACACTTGATGCCTCTTTCTCCTATTGAGATGTGTAACCTCAGACGGGAGCAGAGCACCAACACACAAACCTTCATCTGCCTTCTTGAAGACTCAGTTCAGACCAGACAAAACTCGAAAGTACCCCAGATTTTCAGTCTTAAGCACCATCAGACTCTGTTTTAACGTGATTCATGCCTTTCAAATCAGCTAGACAGTTACTGGCTTCAAAACTGAAAGGCAACAGCTGCCTCAGCTGCTGTTTCTGGATTACACCATTTAGAAAGAATATGGGAGCTTAACCAGGAACCTCTGAAACAAAAACTAGAAACAGTACAAGGAAAGTAGCAAACCCAGTCTTGTCATTCGGGCCCAGTGGGAGGCATCACACACTCACAGACAGGTTGTAGTGGTACCAGCCATTTGCCCTCTCTTCAGTTTGCTCATTTTATGAACAAAGTCAGGCTGTGAAGTAACCTAAAATGCTTTTAAATCCTTCTCTTTTGTATCTAAAGGTTCAGACTTCGCAGGGGATTTTTATTTTTTTTTTTAATACACGTTTTGTGCTAGTCTGTAGTAGCAAGCTTGCGCCTGTAGAAGTTTACATAGTTTGTACTGAAGTCACTGGATTAAACGAAAGACAGCCCTGGAAGTACCCAGAGCTCCCATTTACTCTCCATGGCTGCACTGAATATTGGACCAGGGCTGCACCTGTGTCCCATCTCTTCAAAGACTGGCGTTCAACAGCACAACATGCATGAGGAGTGAAAGCTAAGGAGAAAGAATGTCATCCCCCAAATATAATCTTAAGCTTAAGGATTCTAAGGGTTAAAACCACCCTGCTGGGAGCTGATTAACAGTTCTCTCCACAGAACTACTAAAGAAATGGGCACTACTTTCACACACATCCAGCTGTGGCTTCGAGTACAGGGAGAAGCTGTGCTTTGTGAGTGTTTCAGTAATGACAGGTTACAGGCACATTTGGAGCAGCACACCATGGTGTACTTTTCAGGCAATTTAGTAGGGAATAAATGCCCAGATCAAGTAGCTAGAAAAAGGCTTCAAATAAAAAAAGCAGATCTCAAGCTGCTTGGATGTGAAAAGATGGAGGTAATGTGTAATACCCAAATTCCACCTCTGAATCCAGACAGGAAAAAACACCCTGGCTCCCCATCTTAGCTGTATGGCAGATTTCCAGTGGAAGACAACGTGCACTTGTGAGCAAGGAAAAACCCGTTTTGTCTTAAAAGGATCCCTGCAGCCCCACTCCAGGCAGGGCACAGCATTGAACGCAGCAGCTCCACCACTGCTGGAATCCCTAGGAACTTTACCAGACAGACTGGATGGGACTCCAAGCCATGCAAGCACTGTGACGCTCTGGCAGACAGCTTAGACAAAGGGGCCTAAGTGCCACACTGCTCTCAGCATCTTCCCAGGGCTGGGCATAATGTCATCATTACTGGTAACTCCCAATTTACAACAACCTGAAGATAACCAAAAGCTATTAAAAACATCAAGCTTTAATGAGATAAAGTCAAGTCATTTTGCTCAATGAGATTTAGGATTTTCAATTTTGAGTGGCACTAAGCCAAAATACCTTTTAAATACCTTTTAAAAACTAGGAGAATTATTAAAAATAAGGGGAATTGTAGGTTTTTTTTTGCTGGTTTGCTTTTTGTTTTGCTTTTTTTTTTTTTGCTAAGATGACAGGCATAGTTATCAAAGTTGAAAGCATTTACTGGCAATTTAGTAACTGCTTAAAATAGAAATACTTCCTCAGTGTTTCCCTCAGGAAGGCTGAAGTTAGACTCAATGGTTTAAAGAAAATATTACACTCCTGCATCACCATCAACTACCTGAATTGGAATAAAATGATGGTTTTGTCCAATCTATTTCAACAGACATCCTGCAGCCCTTACTATACATCTGTTAAGAGACAAGCAATGAAAGACCAAAGTTATTGAGTGGATTATTTACAGACTGTAACTTTATCATTAATACAAAATAAATCCACAGACATGCAAATCCAGAGAAATGCCCACAGTGAAACCTTGAAACTAGCAAATAGAAGTTTCAGTATTTTATTAAAATAGCATATTCAACCACTGTAACCAATAATACATTAACTTTATTCCCAGAGTACGCACAACACAGTAGTGATTCAAAATATCCTTATCCATGGTAATCAATGAAAATATCTCAAATTCAAGTGTACAACTAAAACTAAACCTTTGAAAAAATCTCTCCTTTAAAGAATACATAAAGCTCTCATACAGAATTCTTTTAAACTCTTCTATATGCAGATGCCAGTGTCTGTCACCTGACAATACCACTAGCTTTTTTCTTATGCATAGCAGAACATCTCATATTTTATAGTACCCATTTTATAAATAAATTGGCATTTTCCATCCCGTTTGTGTTTATCATCAGCTTCACAAAGAAACCAGTAAATAAAACTGTCAAGGACAGTCACAACAAAATGATCTCACATCAAGATATAAAACTTGAAGATACTAAAAGATGCTTCTACTCTATTTTACATAAAAAGATAGATTTAAAAAGTGCAAGGCAAGATTTGCAGGGCAAGGGAATATTTATGTTATTTTTAGGCACATCCACTTCTTTAAAGCAAGCTTCAGAATGAAATTCCAGTTCGTTCTTCATGATACCTGTTTTAAAGTCTTTCTCTCGCAAAAAGAAAAAAAAAAAAAAGAAAAAAAATTTACATCCGTCAGGGAATTTCCTGTCCAACTAACAGTCTTCAGTTATGTCTTGTTCTTCCTTTTTTCATCCTTGCAGGTTTTGGTTTGGGAATATACTGATTGTTCGCCTGATACTCAAGTTCTTTACGGAAGTAATGAATTGCTTTATTCAAACCTTCTTCCAATGGGACCTGTTCCCAAAAGTGAGGAGAGAATCGTATCACTCTAGGTTCACATCAGCTCATTTCACAACAGTATCTTTTATAATACAGCTACCACAAGGGAGTCAGGGAGTCTCACTCTTAGCCAATCTAAGTACTAACAGCACCACATGCTGGTTACATCTCCTCACTGCTGATGCAGCTGAGCTTTTAAACAGCATGTATTTTCTGACATAGTAAGTTGAAAAACCCAACGAATTTAAATCTCACACATGGTTATGACTGGTCTGTTTAGTATCAAAACAGACATGCATAATTCTGCTTTGGATTCCTAATGCACTGAAAGAGACAAACACACAGCATTTAAGCCCCTTCTGTTTTTAAGCATTAACAATCCTCTTTCCCAGCATGGTATAAAGCTGGCATCCAGTATCTCATTTGATATTCTTAAATCCTATACAAGTAATTGTAATCCTACAAATTGCAGTGTTTAAACACAGGCATAGAATATGGAGATAGGAATAACAGAGGAGTTGTTTTCTCAGGAGCCATATGCTCTGACATGCTTGCTGACACCACCACCAATATAGGAAGATAAAAACAGCAGCACAGAAACTGCTTGCCTTGCTGTACCAATACTGTACTGATACTTCAGAACCAATTTTGTTACTGCCTGTGCCAAACACAGCAGACCAAAAATAGCAGAAGTTAACTGTTTTAAGCCTTTTGTGTTTGCAACACTTTGCTATCACCTTTGTTCTGTCAGACATGGTCTACTAAAATCAGGTGCTTCTGTGAATCCTTTCAGAAGGGGTCTGGATCTAACTTTTTCTATTATTAGGCTTACATTTACTAGGTAGGTTTACATGTTTCCCGGAATGATTGTTGTCTGCAAATTTAAAAAAGTCTACAAACCGCTGTGCTAGTTAGAATGGGGAGCTGGCTAAGAAAGTCACACCTTTTCTGGGGATCAGGCAGATCTTACCCCTCCATGCAAACCGACACCTAATGCCAGCTACTGGAATGAGGATTGCAGCAACACCAGCAAACCCATTAGCTACGGGCTCAGTAACACAAGTAACTATGTACCATATATTTCAAAAGATTCACTGGGTTTACAAAAAGGTAAACATCTCATAATATGCAAGAGAAAAAGTTAAAACGTTAAAACTGTTCTGGAGATGGTGTTAAGCAGATAGTCTGGTAAGGAAAATGTATTGTTATCACGTGACCCTCCCTCAGCCCCCTCGTGTTTTTTCACACAGCAACAGTAATTCACTTATCTGTACATACCACGGGTTCCCAGCCAAGCAGTAACTTCGCTTTTCTGATGTCAGGTTTTCGTTTTTGAGGGTCATCCTGTGCTTCTGAGAGAAACTGGATTTCACTCCCACTGCCTATTAAACAAGACACTGTGATTTATCATCTGCAATTCACTATGCTTTGGATTTACATCTTTTCTACCAACTGGAGCAGCAGGTCTTTCTGCAGCTCTCTGCTTCATAATTCAACCACTGAAATGCCTTGCACAGACACAGGTGCACTGCATGCAACAGCTGGCTAATCCACCTGTCCCACTGCAACATGGGTTCACATAGCATTTCACAAAGATTTCAGCATGGATTCACAAAAATTATGGTATGCTCGACCAGTCTATTAACCTTCTACGATGAAATGACTGTTTCGGTAGCCAAGGGCAGAGCAGTGGGTATCACCTACTTTGGCTTCAGAGATGCTTTTGACATTGTCTCCCATAACATCCTCACTGAGTGCTGGATGAGCAGACAGTGAGGAGGACTGAAAACTGCATGGCCAGGCCCAGAGCGTGGTGATCAGTTAGAGACTGATAACCAGTGCTATACCCCAAGGGTCAACACTGGCTCAATGCTGAACTGCTGATACACCAGAGCACTGTGCTGCACTCCAGACAGACATCAAGAAAGGAGGCTGGAGAAAGGGCTCACAGGAACCTCATGAAATTCAACAAGTCCAAAGTCCTGAATCTGGGGAGGTACAGGCTGGGGGCCAACCAGCTCGAACACAACTTGGCAGGAAAGGACTGGGGGTCCTCGTGGACACCAAGCTGAATATGAGACAGTTGTGCACTTGCCACAAAGGTGGCAAATGATATCCTGGGCTGCATGAGAAGTGCTGCCAGCAGGACAAGGGAGATAAGTTTTCCCACTATTCAGCACCGGTGAGGTCCACATGGAGGACTGGGTCCAGTTCCAGGCGCCCCAGTACAAGAGAGACAGGGATAGAGAGAGTCCAACAAAGGGGCCTTGGTGACGATGAAAGGACTGGAGTATGAGGGGAGGCTGAAAGGCCTGGGGCCCCTCAGCCTGGGGAAGGCTCAGGTGAATTTCATCCATGTATATAAATACCAGATGAGGGGATTAAGAAGAGGGAGCCAGGCTCTTTCCAGGGGTGCCCAATGACAGGACCAGAGACAATGGGCACAAACTGAAACACAGGAGGGTCCCTGTGAACATCAGGAAACACTCTTTTACTATGAGGGTGACCCAGCACTGGCACAGATTGTCCAAAAAGGATGTTGAGTCTCTAGCCTTGGAGATATTCAAATGCTATATGGACATAGTCCTGGGCTGCTATAGGTTGTAGGCTGCCCTGCCTGAGCTGAGGGGTTGCACCAAGTGACCTCCAGAGGTCCTTTCCAACCTCAACCATTCCATGATTCTGTTAGTACTTCAGCATTACAAAAGGGCTTCAGTTTCTCTTTGCCTATAATCTCCAGTCTGATTTAAATAACCAACTTGCCTTTCCTCAGAACAATACACAGAAGTAGGCCAATTAGTAGGCCAATTCTTCTAACCAAATTTAGCAAATACTTTACATTCCACTTTAGAACTAAACCGCCTCTCTGGGTGGACTGGAACACATCAAGTTGTAAACAGACAGAGGTGACAATTACTCTGTGTGCCTGATGGGTTTGGTGCTGTGATTTTTCCATTTCCTTCCCTGATCTGTGGATTCACAAAAGTTTTCCAGAGGGAACAGTCTTTTACAAGTCTGTCAGAAGCACTTCTGGAACATACAGAGTGAAAGCCCTTGGCTAATGGCAGGTGTATGTTTCACCTCATTAGGGAGCCACACCAGAAGACTAAGCACAGCCATTTGCTTCCATTCTTGAGAGCTCCCATTTGCTACAGGTGTCAGAGCAAGAATGAAGAGGAAGCCACAGTGTTTTCTTCCCAGGTGCTGACAACACTTTCAAGAATCACTGTTAGAAACAGTGAAAAAAACAGAGAAAGACTTGCCACAGCATGATGTTTCTAATAGTAGTTGAAGGACCACAGCCTGCACAACTGTGAAGAATCACCTTACTGAAGCACCCCTATTGCAGCTATGATATTATGCTGAGCATTTTCATTCACGTGTTTTACATTTCATTTATATATTGCCCTTGTGCTAAAACAAACCTAAAAAGTTGTCTAAACATTATACAAATTAATGGGCACAGATTGCACAGATACACAGAAAATGTATTCATTCTACTCTTCATGCAATAGTTTACAGACAATTGAGAGGATTTGGATTATCTTATTAATATTTAATGAAATGATTAAATGCCTTTGATAAAATTATTAAGAAATCCAAAGATTAATTAAATTATCCATATATTACACAAACTAATCAAGTAATAATTATCTAACAATAGTGAGTACTTCACAAACTTTACAAAGAATTACTAATCATACTCACCAACAAGCTTTTTAATTAACTGGGCAAACTCCAGGATAGTGTGCTCTTCTGGGTTTCCCTACAAACATAAGAGATGCTTATTTCAATAACATTTAAACACCTTACAACATGCTAGACACGAGACTGTTCCAACAGGAGCATGTTAAATTCTGAAAAAGCTAAGCATTAAGCTTTATTGTGTTTTGTTTAAAAAAAGGAACTTTGACAAGCTCCTTACTAATTCAAAAATTTGTCCTCCATTATATTTGCCATAATTCAGTGTATGTAGGGAAATGCCCCTACTCCAAAAATCAGTCTGTAAAGAATGGGCAACCTCAGCAAAGGCCTGTGGCACTGAGCAGCCCACACAGACACATCAGCTGGAAATCTGGATTCAAGGACTGTTCCCAGTTGAGGACAGATATCATGAAGTATGCTAAATTCTTGGTTCATCTTAAGTTATGAAACCAAACTCATTTAGCTGCAAACAGCTGCTTCTGCATTCACTATAACTTACATATCAATACATAAGGACTACTTGCTTTCCTATGCAATATTCCTTTTCTTTTTTTTTAACCAACTTGCACACAAACTCCCGTTCAACATTTCAGAATCAAATTGTGAACACTTTTTGCTAGCATTAGCTCACCTTCATCAGACTCAACTCCCTCCATCCCTAGCTTTCCTTGTCTCAGAAGGCTTTTTTACCATGTCTTGTTTGACCTAAAGCTGAGCACTTAAGACATATATATAGATGTAAATACCGAGTTATCTGAAGACAAAGCATGTGATAGTTTAAACATATCAGCATTTGGATAGAAACATAGAAATTAATTCATGGCCACAGTAGAAAAGGAAAATCTAGTGAACAACTGCCCTGCAGAGTGGAGTATCTGATTTGGCAAAAGTTGGCATACACAAGAAATGACCTGGGATATACATACTTTTTCTATTGTTAAATCTACAAACAAGACAGAACAAAAATCTTACTCAACAAGTTAAGTTCCAAGCAATTTAATCAATATTAGAAAACTATACCATAAAATACTATCACATTTTCCTCTAAGCCAGGGTAGAATGAAATTATTTCTAATTATCTAGAGCTAAGTATTCTTTCAGTGCTTTTTTTCCCCACTAAAATCAGTCTTCAATCATCTTCTTGGTGCATTTTGCATGATTCACTTGCATTTTTTCTTTCATATTCTAATTACATACATTTTCTTGCTAGAAGAAATTTAAAACTCCAGCAAATTTATCCTGTTCTTGGAACTGTAAGATCTCAATATCTAGTGGCCTAGTCTTCTTATTTATAAAGAAAGTACATAGGAGAACATGTTCTTCATAACAGAAAGACCTTTTTAAGTTCCATTTATTTTTTCTAGAAATCAGTACCAGTGACAAGGAGGAAAACAGACGTGATACTGATCAGTGCACAGTAACTCAGTAGAGTGAAGCATTCATACTCACCAAGTTGACAGGACTGCTGACATTGCTGTTCATCAATGCCACCAATCCATTCACAAGATCACTGTAAAAGAGGGAAGAACAGTTTGAGGCAATTTCCACTTCTCTATAAATAATATTCTTGTCTAAAAAGAGAGCTGACTCCTAAGAACTCCAGTAAAGCAGATCAGGCAGCTGAGGAATGCTGAAATCAGACTTCAATGGGTGCATGTTACTTGAGTGTTTGTATTAAAAAATGATTAATATTTCCTCTTCTCTCCAGTATCCAAGCATATTTAGAGGCTGATTTCCAACGCACTTCAAACAGAATAGACCAATTTGTAATACAGAGGTACGCAACACCACCACCTGCTTTGCAGCCTGTTGTTTGAATTGTCTTCTCATTTTCAAAAATTCTTAAACCAAGCTTGTTGAAAAGCAGTATTTTGGTGTTACTTTCCCCCAGCAATATAACCCAAAGTTATTTTGGATTATCAGCCACAAACTTAACACCTTGGTCCTAGACATAGAAATCCAGACCCTTTCCATTATGACATATAATCAGGAAAGGAATGGGTACTTTGACCTGATGGGGTTTCTTTAACATCTATTACCGTTGATACTACTTTCAGCGGAGGGAAAGAACATTTCCAAGTAAAGAATGACTAAAACAACCCAGAAGTCCAGCATGGGTTTTTTTAGCTTTTTTTTTTTGGTGCAGTTTGCACACCAACCACAGCAGTCCCAAAGACACGAGGTGGCAGCATTGCATTAAAATGCAAGGAGTGACAAACCACTCCACACAGAAAAACTTCTCTATCTTGCTGTCTCTGGAAGGGAAGAACATGTTAATATCTCAAGTAAAATCCTAAACCAACTAATGTTTTTCTTCTTGACACTTTTAAAAGCTTCTGTGTCTCCCTTCTGAAAGTAAAGCTGGCTCTTAAGAGCTCCAGTAAAGCAGATCAGGCAGCTGAGGAATGCTGAAATCGGATTTCAACGGGTGCATATTTTCTTGAGCATCTTTATTAAAAAATTATTTAAAAAAATAAAGCAAATGCACATGCATACAAAGCTGGCCAGGCTAACAGAACCATGAAGTAAATTACCAGCCAGTACAAACAAGGCTTACCTGACATATTGGAAGGCTCTCGTCTGAGTTCCAGGTCCATAGACCTAAAACCATATAAAAAATAGGAAAGTTAGTAAATACAGAAGTCCTCTCTAGCCCAATTATCTTTTCCTTACCATTCTAGAAAAATGTCCCAAGGAGAAACACCTGAGACACAAGCTCAATGTTACAGGAATGGAAAAATTGTGCTTGCAGAGCCTTTGGCAAAGTTATCAGTTCTTTGAAGGTTGTCTTCCTCTTGGATCTGTCTCCAGTAAACATATCCTTAGGCATTTTGTTAACCAGAATTCTGCATGAAGGAAACATTCTCAGGAGTATAGGACAGAGTGATTCTTTGTCCTCTCCTGGAACACTGAAAGAAGGTGCAGCCTGCACTCAGCCAGAAAAGAGTGCCAAATATTCAAGGCAAACTTCAGACTACTAAAATGTGGTTATGATGAGCAATTTTGATTCACTTATTAACAACAGCCAGCTTCAAATAGACCACTAAATGTTAGTGGTCTCTACGAAACTTGTCAAGAGAAACAGCACTGTGTTTAAAGCAATCAGGAAAAAAAAAAATCATGTGGCTCTAAATATTACTATGTAGGGAAATGGGAGGCAGAGTAATTTCTAGATGATACGATTCCCAAAGTCACCTGTATGGATTGGTGATATGGGATATGCATCCTTTTTCTATTCTTAAATCCACAAACAAGACAGAACAAAAATCTTACTCAACAAGTTAAATTCCAAGCATTTTAATCAATATTAGAAAACTATACCATAAAATACTATCACATTTTCCTCTAAGCCAGGGTAGTATGAAATGATTTCTAATTATCTAGTGCTAAGTATTCCTCTTTAAATTCTTACTTTAAAACCTTAGAGGGAAAAAAAACCCCATCTCCTCAGGTTATGTGCTGGTACTTTGGAGCAAGTTGTTGAAGTTCAAACAGACAAAGTATACTTACAGTACACAGAATGGTATTTGATACCATTATTTTTTCACAGTTTAACTGAGTGCAGTACTAAAGTCTCTAGAACATGAATACTTATATTCTTAAAGCTATCAGTAGGCACATTTGAGTGGTGAAAATATTTCAGTTTAACTGGGGACACACACAAACCTTACCATCATCCTGCTACAATAGAAAGGCTTTTGGAAGGACAGAATAGAAAGCATGCTTGTTTTCCTCGAGGACAGAAAGGACTGTACAACTGGTACACACACCATCTGTTACTCGGTAAGCCGTGCTCTCCAAAGTGACTCAGAGCCCAAAAGAATTCACATTTCAATGTGAATCTTACCCACAATGGGTAAGATCAGGAATCTAAGAGTTTACCCAAAAACTGATTCAGAGAGGAATGTACCAGGAGCACACTGACAGCCTAGACTCCCAAGCAAACAGGAAGTGGATTTACGCATTTATATAGAGCTTCCTGCTTTTAGCTTTACTTTTAGCATGTGGGATAAGTTTTACAGAACTAAGTATTTGTACATGATTTTTGCAGTCACCCAGGTTATCTTTCCCACATACATGCAGTGACTGGAAAATACAGTACAGTTTTTATCTCTCAATTTCTCTTAATACATCCTTCATTTACAGTAATAAAACAACAACTGTCATGTTTGCATAGGGCACGATTTCTACAAATCAGCGACACTGTTCTCTCCAGAGATTATTTACTCCATTTGAACAAGTACTCTGAACCGAGAGACCAAATACATTGAGTTTCTAAAGAGATCAACGCACTTGCTATTCCTGTCAGCCAAGTTCTGTGATGATACAAGAGTGAAGGTCTCAGCCACTACTTATTGCTGATAAATATTTTTTTTTTTTACCTGGTCAGCTCAAGAACTCTCCCCTTACATCTTTTCACAGATCCAGTAGTTTTTAACATCAGACAGTTATTCCCTACCGAACAATGATGTCGGGCAAAACACTCCATTTTAACCCCTATTACAATTACATTCTTGCTAAAGTTTAGACAGCATGGTAATTATAGAAACAAAATAAAAGCCTCCAGTGTCCCCTCCCCCAGAAGAACACTGACTCCAGACTTCTCTTATTGATGTTCTGAAATATCCCAAGGATTGCCTGTTTTAAAACAAGGTAAATGCTTCATATTTAGTAAGGTTTCACAAAACTTCCAGTTAGTGTTCTCGTTCTGTTCTAATAAAGATTACAGTACTTCTGCCAATACAACTTGAGAAACTACGCATGAATCAAAAAAACATTTGAAAGGCCAAAAATGGTAATAGCTTGGTATACGCACTGGGGACCAAACCTAAAAAATGGAAATACCTTCTGATCCTCTCTAAGCCAGTACATTTTCTAAACAGCATTTAGAGGCTCAGACTCTATGCCCAAGGATGGCATCCTGGGAACATCGACATTGGCAACTCAGCATATGGCTATGCTTGTATTTTGATATAAGCAAGTCCTACAGGGATCAAAAGTGTCAAAACAAGAAAATCTACCTTCTTGTATGCTTCTATTTGTTTAGTGTCTTCCAATAAGCAACTTTGGGGAGACATCTGGGTAAGAAAATTAAACTCTTTCTGCAGGAATTTAAGTGCCCTTTTTTTTCTTGTTTTGAAAGGAAAAAAGCACTGACCCACGTGGTTGTGCTGTCTATGTAGTGCTGAAGGGATTCCCATCAGAGACTAGGCAAGCTGGGCTCACTGGTTTAGTCAGCTACCCAAGACTAAGCCCTGAGATCGGCACTCTTTATGCTGACTTATTTGGCAGACTAAATGTCCCAGTAAACACTGGCCAGTAAGTAACAGTCAGCATCACACAATAGTTCCATACACTGAGCACTAACAGTGATTTCTACAAAAGTAGTAGATCTCTGGGGGAAAAAAATAAATCTTTAGGAGAGACAGCAAACACAGCATTACTGCAGGCTTGTTACTCTGAAATAACCACAAGCCTAAAATAAGAATTTAGCAAAGGCTAGGAACAACAGAGTAGCCAAGATTCATCACTGATGACATTACAAAAGAGTAACAAATTGCCTAGGTGATCAATCGTTAAATAGCAATCAAGTAAGCAAATGCTGACCTCCAGAAAAGACCAATCTTTCAAGAATTATCAGCATACTTAAGTCAGGTGATGTGCATTGCTTTGCAGAACATACGTAATGTGAACTTCTTAAATTTTGGGATTTTTGTAAAGAGTTCTAGATTTCACTCTGTCAGTAGGGTAATATCTATTACCAAAGTTTTGCAGGGGGTAGCCATACTTTAGCACACTATTTGAAAAATATTAAAGTTAAGTGAGATCTATCACAGGACACCAAGCTTCATCTTGCTTGAGCATGACTTGTTCCCTGGCCTAAACTCTTCAAAGATCTGTCCAGTTTCAGATTTTGCTCTGCAAGAATTACAGTAGTGTGAGCTGTCACAAAATTTTAATCCTTTTTCTCTTTGGATTGTCTGCTTCTTCTTAGAGAAATTCCTGACCAAACTCTGGATTTTGTTTATATCCTCAATAGACGGAATGCTGAAATGCTTGTGCAGATTGCAACTGGTAGCCTTGTTTCTTTCTGGGAAAGAAACATTAAGACCATCAAGAGAGCACATCTTCAGATATGTATTTCCATACACTTGAGTTTGGTATACAGGAACACTGAAATTTGGAGGAAGAGAACATCAGTATTTTCTAAAATTTATCCTCATTCACAACACATGAGGACAGGATATAAAGATGAATGGTTCTTCCTATTGCCAGGAGGTCATTACTTACTGTTAGTGGTTCTCCCTGGAGAGCTTGTAGGATAAAATTACTGACAACTCTTCCATCATTCATATGCATTCGAGGACCAAAGGTATTGAATATTCTGGCAACCCTCACTTCAACTCCTTCCTGTAGGCAAAAAAAAAAGAATTGTTACTTCCTCAATAAAAGCATTTTTCTCCCTAAAATTGTAAACTAACTCTCCCCTGTCAAAAAGCTTTCTTAAGAAGAATGCCTCTTTCTTTCAGCTTTAACATGCATTGTTTTCTAATAATGAAAGACTTCAAATCTCTTCTCAGCTCTCCTGAAAAATGTAGTGCATACAGCAAGGTAATTTATACTCGTTCTCAGTATTTGTAATGCAAATCTATATCAGTGCTAGAACAGCTCATCTTTTTAGTACATGCATTTTCTTCCACGAAGAACTTTAAGATTTTTCAATAATACCCTTCCAGTAACAACTTATTTCACCTGGGACTTAGGTACTTTTTTTTGCACATAAGTGAAGTCCCACAATCACCAGATATAGTACCAAGGTAGCATTTCCATTGATTACAAAAGTTCATAGTTTAGAAAAGGGGAACATATCAGAGAAGTATTTTTTACAAAGGCCATAAAGTGGGTTTGCAACCACAGCCACAATGTTTTCTAGTGCCCTTATTAGGCTGTGTAAATGCATGCATTACAATCAAAGTCTTCAATGGCATAGTTTTTTCCAAGAAACACTTTTATGATTTCCAGAAGTCCTTTCTACAGAGTATTTCACAAATCATCAAAGCAAAATGCAACAAATATGTGAAATTGGAAACTTTCTGGACAAAGCATTTTAACAGTTAGAGATGGCAGACTGAAGAAATCTTGCTCAAGTTGACACATTCATTTGGACAAGCCACAGTTTATTATAAAGACTACAAGAATGATGTTTGGCCCTTGTGAGCTAAAACAGCATACTGTTGAGTTCAGAGCAACACGGTATGCTGTAAGCAGATACATGCCACCATTTGAGAGTGACAGTCGCAAGGTAGGGAAGAAGGTGCCAACCTCAGTGCAGGCCTATATATCCTCCTCATATTACCTGGTCCTCCCACCGCCAAGAAAAAGACATCCTTGTATCAGTTACAGTGAAAAAATTTGTCTGAATCAAACTTTGTGTGCTCTGATTCAACTGAAGTGTCAAGGTTTGACCTTGGCCAAACGACAGGGACCTACAACGTCTGCTCCCTATGCTCTCTCCTGCCAGCTAAGTAGAGGAGAGGAATCAAACTAACACAAACACACTGGACTCATGAGTCGAGATGAGGTAGTGGCAGGGAGGGGACGCATGAGAACATGAGCACACAGGCAGAAAACTTAAGTTGCAAAGTGATTTATTAACCTAACAGAGTCGGAGGATAAATGAGAGGTAAAAATAAGCTCTTTAGACACCATTTCTTCACTCACACCTCTTCCCTCTTAAGACGCTGTTCCTCAGCTCACCCCCCTCCCTCTTTCACACAACCAACAGCTCCAGGGTGGGGCAGGGTATGGGGGTTTCCCTTTGGTCAGGGTCAGTCCACCAGGGAGAAGAGTCCTCTACTCAGCCATGGGGTCCCTCCCACGAGAGACAGTGCTCTGAGAACTTCTTTGCCGTGGGCCCAATCTCATGAGCAGCAGCCTGCCTGAAATCTGCTGCAAANACACGGTTTTCAGCTCCGGCGCCTGGAGCACCTCCTCCCCCAGCTTCTCCACTGACCTTGCTGTCTCCATGTTGTTTTCCCTCACATATTTTCACCTCCTCCTCCTCCTCTGGCTAAAAAGAAGCGTATGCACCCATTGTTTTGATTCCTTCTTAAATATGTTTTCACAGAAGTGTACCTAACATCTCTACTTGGCCCAGGTTTGGCCAGCAGCATGTCCATCATCTTCAGAGCCATCAGAGAGTGGCTCTGCTGGACAGGGTGAAAAACTTCCAGAACCTTCACACAGGACACACAGGAGTCATCTCTGTGCACCTCCCTACCCACTTGCAAAAACTGGGCCAAGTAAAACCACCACATGAAGTCACAAGCACAATGTTCTGGAGGTGCAGACATTTCTTACATAACTATTCTTTCTGAGGATACACAGAACATCTGTATTTTCAATGTATTTTACTAAGGCTGAGACCAATGCTTGCTGTTGTCTTGGAACAGGGTGTTATGTGGAAGAAGTGTATTGTTGGTACATCTATGGCTGAAAGCTGAACCCACATATAATTCACTCAGAAGAGACCTGGAAACACATTTTTCTAGGAAATAAATGTAGCTTCATGTACAAAAGACACTTGCAGGAAAGTGTGACCTTCTCTCTTAGGTCTCCAAGTGATTCTTGAACAAATAAATCCTCAAATATGTTTTGTGAAAGAAACAGAATTAACTTTTTACAGGTAAGAGACAGGCAAAAGGCACATTTAATACATCAGCTGTTACTTGGTGTTGAGAAATCAGAAACACCAAGTAGAACAGGTAAAGCCCAACAACCCCCAGTATGGAGAAGGTCAAACAATATTCAGTTCTGTTTAGCTGCAGGTAAGATTCCATTTGCCATGATCAAACCTTGTTTGCAATTGCAACTAAATGGTAAGATAACATTAACCAGGAAGGTAACTATTGTGCCACAGGAAAAGATACAGTCTTTGTCCAACAACAAGCTTCTATCCACAACAGAGCCAAAAAGATAACCTCACAACATCCACTTGGCCCTGCTGAAAGAGACTCTGGAAAGAGCAGAAGTCCCTTTCCATGCAAAATGCATCAGCTGGGAACATACTCTTTATTTCTTGTTAGCTAAAAAAGTACAGCAGTGTAACATTTCAAAGGTATACTTGGAGCAGCACATTACAGAACCATTTCCAAAGCCTTCATTGCATTTGGAAACACATACTCTTATAATAAAAGAGTTGCTCCTTCTTTTGTTTTGCCCAGCACTTCATCTTACAAAGGACAGACTCCTTCAGGAAGGGATTGTATTTCACGTGGGCTTTCCAGATACTGCCATTAGTAACAAGTGCAGAAAATAAGGCCCTTGGAAGCTAGTATTCAAGACAAAAATAATTCATTCAACAATGCCAACCAAAAAGCCTCTCTTGTACTGCACAAGCTACAGGAGCAGCCTTGTTTTCCAGTATCGGCTGGAAACTAGCTAGGGATCTAGAAAAGAAAAACAACACATTCTCTATAGGCACTTACTCATAGTCACAATCAATCCATTATTTCTTCTCCCTTCTATTTATTCAACTCACCCCACTGTAATGTTGTCTTTTAAAATGAGTAACTTTGTATTTATAGTGTCATCTAGCAAAGCCTTCCTCTGCAGCCTAATGCTTTGAAAAATCTATTTTCTGTGTGTGCAGCTAAATTTTCACTTGGGCCTTTAAAACTGATCTGTCTTCTCAAAAGAAATTCTTCCACAGACAAAGAGATTTTGGAGTCAGTAACTTAAAAGTTGTTCTAAGTTTCCTTTTGCTGTTTCATGATAATCTCCTTTGAAGTGATCCTTTTTCTATGCTGAGTAACTGTGCTCCATTTTGTATTAACTGTCTATGACTTAGCTATGTCCTGTTACTCTGAATATTATCAACAGCATGTAGCAATGACTGACTACCTCTACCAAATTCCCGCTATAGAAGTCAATTACTTTCCAACGCTTGCAGCAGTAAGTCATGTACTGGAGAAAGGAGAAAAACCTCTTTGGCTCACATTTATACTGCTAAATGAAAGAGAGCTGAGGTTTATCCCTAATGCTGAGATCAAATGTGATCAAGTGCCTTCTGTCCTCACAGTTTAAGACAGTGCTTTCCTACAGCAGATTGATCAGAAAGAAAATTCCTTGAGCAATCCAAAAAAGAACCTGAGAGCAAGATCATAAAATGCAGGATTGTGGGCTAGCAAAACACTTCATCTCACTCTATTATTTATCAGTATGAATTTCGTCACAGAGACTGTGCCTGTACAGGTGAAAAGCAACAGTAAAGAAGCAGGAAAGATTGTTATGGAGATATCTCCTCTGAGTAAGTGCTCAAGACTATTCCACAGCTGTCAGTCAAAACGTAGCATCAGTTATTCAGTCTCCCCTGCAAAATGAAGCTGGTCCATGGTTTTCAGCATGAGTCTTTGCCAGTGCTTTAGTTCTAGAGATCTGAGCTCCACAAAGTATCAAGGGTATCAAGGATGGTATGTTAACTTCTTAATTTAAAAAGACCTATTTTTATTTTATAAGCTTTTAAAGAAAAGTTATCTCCTTGTGTTGACTGTCTTAGAAAATAGATCAATACAGCTCAAATGCCAGAAGTTTCTTTTAACCAAATCAACTTGAACATAGTATGCTGTGGTTGTAATTCACAAGGATATCAGGCAAGCTTCTCCTATTTATTAACAGTGCTTCCTTCTTTGCAAAGTCTGTGGATCTATCCGATCAGCAAGTATGAGTTAGACCTCCCTGCATACAAAATCAGGAAAGGAAAAGTGACAAATGTCTGTTCTCCAGCAGTCAACTGGAATTAAAAATATCTGCTGGGGAAGTCCAGGCAGTAGCATGGGCATCACTGTGACCTGATACAAATCTTCACCAAAGTCTCAGCCAAAATGACTTAGATTGCTGTCTCCATTCCTTGCTCTAATAGTCACTTTCTTACTGATTCATATTCTTTCCCATACGTTTCAGAGATCATTAACTCTCAAAATTGTTCCCAAACCCCTGAATTGCAATCACAGCAGAATTACTAGCACAGTGTTCATTGGATCCATCTATGATGTGTTTAAGCTGCAATGCTCTACAATGAAGCTGGATCAAAGGAATTTTATCTACATGTACTGTCAATTGTATAAACAAAATGCCATTAGTACTCAGTTACCAACAGCTCTTTCGTATTATGTTGGAAAACAGTGATGCTGCAATCTGAATTTCACACAGTAAAGCTCCTAAACAAGCTAGGAAGGACAGCCTCAATTATCTGACTCTATACTTTGGGCATAACGCAAGTCCCTGAACACAACCTCCAAGTTTATGGTTGAAACATTACAATGCTTCAACCTTCAACACTTCAGCTATTCTAAGGCAATTTCAGAACTATTACTTAATGTACAACCAAGCCCATTTGTTACCACCGAAGCTTTCAGAGTCACACAGCAGGTATGAAAAAATGAAGAAAGTGGAAGAAGAAGAAAAATTTTCCTGTAACATTCCCTAGTGACCTGAAGAGCTGCTTCAGCTCTGGAGAATTTCCTTACAGGTCAGTGGTATAAGAAAAGAAAGAATTCTAGTTCACATAACACCCTTAATACGCACAACATTTAAAATGCTGTGTATTTGTATTTACAATACACCTAAGCAAATGATGCAAATCCCTGCTGTGAAAGTAGTGTCAGCCTCTGATCAGTATTTAAATTAAGCCAGAGTACTGGAGCAAACATTAACACCCACATTTCCAGGTAGCTCCATAATGCCAAATGCCATTTTTTAAGGTTGAACACATACTGAATGGCAAGTCCTGAACAAAGCACAAAATTCAGTATCATACTGCAATGCTATGTACTGAAAACTCCTCTTCCACTGCTTTTTCAGGTGATCAAGTCAAGAAATCCTTAATTCATAGGGTCAAAATAAGTGAACAAAACAACACTGCCAGCAGAAAAGAGTACACCAAAAATGCCTTGGTCAAGACAGGAACTCTGACAACAGCAAACAGTCACCTTTGACTAGATTCACAAACTGTTCTGATTCAAACAGGCTGTCTGGAAGTATAATGTAGAAGTTTAGTTTTACTTCACATTTTTTGGAAACATTTAGGTATTTAAGGTACTTAGCAATGTGCATGAAGATGGAAATCTTTGTAAGAAATGACCAAAAAATGCAAAATAACTTTGCCTGTTTCTTCTTTTTATTGAAGCTGAGAGGTTCTGGAAATATTTCAGCCTGAAATACTGCAAATCCTACTGGTTTGGGGCTAGTTCACTCCTACTCCTAAAAGCACACTGCTTATTGGCATAGAGGAAATCAGACTTTCCCACTAGCAAAGATAAGGTTTCCTCCACTAATAAGAACACCTCATCTAAACACTATCTACCAGTCTCTCCCCACCATACCAGCTCAACAGTGCTGCAGAATATATCTGAACATGGGACAAGCTTTGGCAGACTTCACTAACCCATAAAAAAGTACAAGAAATATGTCACAGAGCTGCCCCTAGGACAGAGAGCTCATCTGCATCACGAGTTTTTACTTAATGTATGTGTGTACTGCAGTTCCACCTTACAAAGATTTACTATTCATTGTAAATCCTGCATAAAATTTATGAGATGCTATCATGACTCATCCTGTGGTTTTAAAATACAGCTCATGATTTTAAAAATTACCTCGTCTTCCCCTTCTACAAGAATACTGCAGTGCGCACCACAAACCTGCAAAAAAATTCAACACCCTACAGCACAAGAACTTCTCATAAAACTGCAATCTTCAACTGCAAATTGATTTCCAGACTGACAAGGAATATTTTGCTACAGTGAAATATTGGAGACATCATCCTGAACAAGAGCAGTATCATCATGCTGGACCTTAAATGATTTAAAAGAGAACAAAGAAGACAGAACCTCTACCTTCTCTGTCTGGAAGAAGAGACAAGACAAAATTACTACAACCCCTACACTAAAACACCATCTCTAAAGTCTTATCACTTCAGCTTGATTCTGTGTCCAAGGTTTAAAAAAGTACTTAGAATTTTATAATTTAAAGGTTTCAAATTCTATAGAATATACTATGTTTGATTTACATTTTTTTATATTAAGGCTGCAAATCACAAGAAATACTAACACAATTTTCTTTAGTATGCCACATTTGCTAACTGAATAGTGTCCTAGAGACTAGGTGAACCACAATGAAGTAAGATTCATATACACGTAAAGAGTCAATGCTATGCCAGTTAATGATGAGTTTCTACTTGCTGGTTATGAAACCCAAGGAAATTGGCAGGTATAATTTCCCAAACATATTTTAAATTTCATTTTTATCCTCATGTTACTGTCTTTGTCTGAAAACAAGCATTACACAGCTAGGTATTGATATCTTCCATTAAGGTCTGTGTTTATACCTACATAATTTTAAGACATTTCTGAAGTGCTTAAAATACATTGCGTCTATGTAAGTGCTCATTAAAGACCCTCCCCATTCTTACCTCTATATTCTGATTTTGATTATGCTACTTCAACATTCCACATTTATCAGTAATGGCCCTACTCAGGCCCATTCTCTTCTCAGTACAGTAAGGTCACTTCAGTTTAATCTGTCTAAAAACCATTTACTACATTGAAAGACATATTATACCTATTAAGAAGACTAAAGCACATTTTCTACAAGAAGATTGCTCATCTGAAAACACACAACAGATGGGAGCAATAAAACTTTCCCATTAAAGAAAACAGATTTTGCAGCAGCAGAATAAGTATTCCTACTCAAGATGTTCTCTTTTGCCCTTCTACCCCTAAATACACATATTCCAGTCTTGCCATACACACTGGCCTTCAATAATTACAGAAAAAACATCTAATCTGATGCAAGTGTAATACCTGCTTCATATATGCATAGCACATGGTCTCTGCAACCCGCTTTCCTTCATCATAGCAGGCTCTTGGACCTATAGGATTTACATGGCCCCAGTAATCTTCACTTTGAGGGTGAACTTCAGGATCTATGGGGAAAAAAAAACACCCTAGATTATGATCTATCAAAAGATGACTATGTATGATGGAACTTTCAGAGGAGCATTTGTGTTATACATGTCAGCAGATCCTCTCTCCGAATTCTGCATTTAAAAAAATCTTACATTTTATCACGATTTCTTAAAAGTGCAATCACTGGAACCATGAAAATGGCAGGAACAGAAGATGAAAGACTAGTAAAATAACTGAGTACAAGCAAACAACAGCCAGCAACTGCTTTCCCTAAAAGAGTGTGCAAACAGATTCAACTCTTCTCTGCAAAGACAGACTACCTCAAGGGCATAAATATGACTTCTATCTAATGTGCTTCAGAGGAAACATTATAGGCTATGTAGGCAGCATTATAAGTTATGTAGGAAAGTAAAGGATATTCAAGTTTCATAAAATAAGAAACAAGGAAAGAAAAATGGAGAAAATAGAGATGTACTGCATTTCTTGAAGAGATAAGAGCAATGTGTCACAAAGTACTAACGTTTTTTCTATTTTGCCCAATGTATTTTTATTAGCTATCACTGGGCACAATCAGGTTACACAATCTTTCGGTTTGATCTAGTATAGAAGTTCTTGATTATAAAAAACAAACGACAATCACCTAGGAACCTTGATGGTGTATGCTTTATATGCTTGAAAAGATACAAACACTTGGTTAAGTTTCCCCCTTTGCCCTCTTTAGGACCATAATTTTTACTGGGTTTGAAGTTCGCATACATTACTACAAAACTTAGCGCTGAAAGCTAATTTTTAAAACAACCTTGACAGTCAGTTCTGATTAAACCGTCCTGATTTTATGCTTCTCAGACATTACAGACAAATTTGTGCCATATGAAAGCCCCGGAGCAATGGCAAATGCATAGAAGTTTTATATGATTATAAAAGCCTATAGTAATCTTAAAAGGGCCTGAAAAGATGCTGTGGGAAGGGAAACATTCCAGAAGGGAGTTTCTTCAGTTACAGAAGAGTCCTTGGGGCTACCGTTTTGCTCTGTAGAGCCTGACCATGGATAATCTAAGGCATGGGAAGCAGTAAGAATGCTGCACATGCTGAAGGCACTTTGGCTGGTCAATCATTTTATGGATCTCTTGCTTGAGCGTTTGCTTTCAGTCTTGACTGAAGATGCTCCACCAGAAGTCTATAACTGGAAGTGTGCTCTTTGTCCTTCCTCACCTTTTGCCCACAGAGCTTTGTATCTTGTAACCCAGGTGACCATTTTTTGTTTACTTGTTTGTTCTTTATAGCCAAGATTCTCAAATCTGCTCCTGTTGAGCAGGTGAATGTGCCTGTGTGTCTCCACCAATCTTGCAACACTGCTACTACCAATTGGTCGATAGTTCAGAACAGAAGTTTCTCTGGCAGGCACAGGGCTGTTACACACCCAAGGAAGTACTAAAGACTCTTGCTGCATCCAGTGACCATTCTCTCACTCCTTCTCTTCTAACAGTAAGAGGAAGATGGGAGAGCACTGTTGCTGAATATTACATTTCAAGAGACACCAGAAGAACCTGCATGCACAACCTGTATTTTCTTAGCTTGGAGGTTATGCCCTTGTCTCTTAAAGGCCAGGGCAATTGTTAAATCTTAACAATACAATTCCTATGTGATGGGAAAAATATATGCATATTTACTATTGAAATGATCTTTCTCCTCAGGTTTTCATTATGGCATATGGACTTTAGAGTTCAACACTCAATTTCCCCAAAAAGCCCTTTGGAAAAAGAGACATAAACCAGGACACAGGAAAGACAGAGGCAACACTCCAAGTCTCCTGCCACCACTCTTGACTAGAGTGGTGAAAGAAAACACTGTAAATGCCCTTCTCACAAAACTCTAAGAAGTACATCTCATAAAAAAGCAAGCTGAGACAGTGCTGAAAATCTACCATTCTGGTATTTGACAAAAGATGTGTAAATATCCTTTTACAGTCATATCTGAAGAGCTCTAAACATTGTTTTATTCTTCTTACCTCCATAAACCTCTGATGTAGAGGCCAGCAGCAGCCGTGCTCCAACACGTTTCGCTAAACCTAGATTTTGGGCAATAGGGAAAGAAGAACATAATTAGAGCAAGTGCAAGAACCTTTCAGTCATGTTAGCTGTTTCAGTATGATCATGTTTTACATGTTTTTAAAGAGAATTTGATTTCTCTCACTAGGCAAATTTAGCTGTAAATCACATCCACAGCTCCCATTCCCAACCTAGAAAACTTAAGAAACGTCAGAGCAGCACCTGCATGTGATGTGTTTGCTTCTGGGACTAAAAGTTGCACTGAATCATGATCCAAGAACTTACAACCTAAATAAAGGCCAAGGAAGCACTCCCTTAGGAAATCTTGAAATGACAAAGTGTATTATGATTACCAAATCCTGCTTTACATAGCTTAAACACACGCTATGTAAAGAAACTGATACAGAATTAACATGTTATAGGACAAAAATAAATCCTTTCTCCTTTATTATGCCCTTTTAAACTGCTTGGCAAATTCTAACTATAACTTGAGATTATCCTGCATTCCATGTCAATGGCTTTCTGGTCTTCAAGCAGGCATGGCAAATCAAACAAATCTCTCACCAATGCCATTCTGGTACCTCCATAGCTTCTGAATCACTTGATTCTCTGAACTGTACTCTCTGGAGTATCACTAAAATGAGAAATTCAGCTAAGCTAATGCCCAGTTTTTCTGACTCATAACAACTCTTAGGATCTCTGACACACAGATCAGTCTGCAACAATATGCTAAATGGCACAAAGATGCGAAGAAAAACAGTGAAGGCTTGAGGTGTTCTTTTCACAGACCCATTCCCAGCAGCAAAAGTAACAGACAAAGCTGCAAATATTGCCTTGTAATTATCCAGTATGAAGCTACACATTAAAAATTCTTTCAGAATTTGCTAGCAGAGGCATGCACAAGAGGGTGCAGTACTCCTGATGTCTGGAGTTTCCACAGCCAATGCAGTTCCGCCTAGTTCAATGTCTGCTGATGTGGAAAGGCACAGTCACTTATGGTAATCGCGGGAATGTTCCACATTCACCAAAGTGAAAACTGCGGTCATGAACACAACTGTGCTATAAAATCCCATGCTCTTAATTGTTCCTATGACTTCTGTAATTACTGCATGCTTCATAGCCAACTTACAGGCACAAAGTTCTTGTCCTTTGACAGCTGTGTTGTCAGTGTTCATTTGCAGATATATATTTAAAGGGCAAAAATCTTCAAAGAGGGTAAAAATTTTAGAATGCACCACTCACCTGCTTCATCCTCCCCTCTCCCCAGTGACTCTGTCTGGATTATAGTACCTCTAACCAAGTTAAATAATAAAAAAAATTCCACCTACCAAGCATGTTTAATGTCCCAATAGTGTTGGTCTTCAATGTTTTTATAGGATTATACATGTAATTTGGAGGAGAAGCAGGAGACGCTAGATGATAGATCTGGTCCACTACAGAAAAATGGAGGGGATAGCATTATTATTATTTTCCCACATAACACAAAAATGAGAAAGCATTAAAGTGAAGAAACAAATATCACTTTATCCATTTCCTAGCACGGGAAAACCCAGCACTTTCTGAATTGCTACCTACAGATGATACCTACACAAACCTGTTGTAACTCTAAGAAAAACTTAATTTTTAGTAAAACAAAACCTAGAGTATAATGTATGTATCAACACTGTTGACATGGATATAGATGTCTGTGTTAGTGGTCACACTTTCCACTTGTAAAAGTTTAGTTGAGTACTTCAGAAATGTTTAGAAGATGCAGAAGTATTTGCAACATTCTGTTTACCCTCAAATTTTTTAATGGCTACAAGTTTCAGAATATTTTTCTGAAATAGACTCTTGAAGCAAAAATGGTAGAAATGTTTTTTCCAACATGAGAAACTACTTGCTAAAATCAAATACTGTATTTTTATTCCTATACCATCTGTTAATGAAACATTAATGGGCTTTGTATCATTTATATATTAAATATATATGGTAAGATACAAGTATGCAACTTTTGTCTTTTTTTTCCCGTTACTTTTGTTACATATATGCAATGCTTTGGATAATACAGCATTTCAGCTTTAATTAAAAAAACCAAACAAACACACAAATCAAAACCCAATACAGAAATTTCAGCATGCTTGTCCACTCCCTGTTACACAATATAATTAACCAATGTACTAGTCGAAATTCATTGTCTGAGAAGGCTGAAGGTTGGAGGTATTAGAAACAGAAGACTGCTGGAAACATAGATATTTTTGTTAAATCATAATAAAAACAAAGCAATGAAAACTGGACTCACTGTCATAGGCAGTATCTGACATTTAAAAGCTCAACTTGCAAGTCTTTCATAACATGAGAGTTGTAAATGTCTTACTGTGTAACCTGAATTACAGCAAGCCTGAACTATGTAAAAAAACCAAACCATGGATAAGCAAATGCAAAAGAAAAATTAAACATAAGATCAAATGAAAGATGCGATATTTAAGAAAGAACAAATCTCCTACACCAAGGTCATTTAAGAAAAGCAATCAAAAGCTGATACAATAATTAGAATGGCCCAACAAAAGAAAGGGAAATAACTCCTTCTTTGTGTTTCAAAAGAAAAGTTAGTTTGTTTTTTTTTAAGAAGACTCAACACTGAAACCAGAAAGAAGCTGGAAAAGTCAAGGCTAGCTGCTATTCTGACAGAAGAAAATACTGCATAGCATAAGGCTGTCTTGCCCTAGAACATAACACTACTGGTCAAACCAACATTTTCCTTTTAACTATTTCCTTAGGTATTTTATTATTAAAAAGCAGTAGCAAACCACGGCATCAAAAAATAAAGCTGTATTTTGATGACATAGTGGTTTCTCTTAGCCCTCTGCTGGGGGCTTTAACTTTCACACTTTCTGTGACATAATTAACTTACTCCTCCAGTTTTAAATCACTTACTTAAAACAGGGTAGAGGCATCCTTGACTTTCAAATTAAAAAAACAAAAATAAAATAAAATTTTTCTTTTTCTCCATTTGAATGCAACTATACTTGCTTAAGAGCACAAGCTGTATTTGAGTTACATCTAGCAGGAAAAAAAATTGCAGAATGATTTGAGTTGGAAGAGACCTTAAAGACCACCTATTTCCCACTACCCTGCCATGGGCAGGGACACATTCCTCTAGCCCAGGCTGATCAAAGCCCCATCCTGCCTGGACTTGAACATTTCCAGGGATGGGGCATCCACAACTTCTCAGGGCAACCTGTTCCAGTGCCTCACCACCCTCACAGTAGAGATTCTGTTTCCTATCTCTAATCTAAACCTACCCTCTTATAGTTTAAAGCCATTTCCCCCTGTCCTATCACTATATGAAAACTTCATAGTTGATTTTATATTTTTTCACCTGCTTTCAACTAGCTGAGAACATTGAAATACTAGAGGAAAGTGCTTCCTGTTGCACACTTCCCCTCCTTCCCAATTCTCAAATTTAATTTGAGAAAACAAGTACACAAACCTTTGCTTTCTGACCTCTCTCTAACATATATTAAAAAAAAGCAGAGTATTAGGGCAAGAGCATATGTAAGTGGCTTGAATTATCCATGTGAAAGACATCCCTTTTCAACAGTCTACTGAGCAATGAAAAAATGAGAAGTAGGTAAGTCTTCAAAGCACCAGAATCTCCTTCACATTAAAACATTACATCCTTTTTAAGATAAGCACATGTTCAGATAATAACACTTAAAAACTACCAGCAACATCAGCATGGTAAAATACTTAACCTACTTTCTTTCTGAATCCCTAATGAAGTGTGCTTGTATATATGTCAAGTTTTTCTAGATTAACTCTTGTGTCTGTTGTCTACTGGGCAAGCTCAGCTCCTGCCTTCTTTGTAACACAGCTTGGACAAGCACAAACAGGACCATCTGCAGGAAGCATTTCAAAGTTCACCCCATACTGCAGCCCTGCATTATTGCTGCAACACAAGAAAAAATGCAAAATAATTTAAGATTATATTTTGTTCACTGCTTAAACTCAGAATGTCAATAGCGACCAAAACAAGGAGAAATTATTTCAAGTCATACCTCACCCCAGAGAACAATTAACTATCAACATAAACACAGATGAGCTTCTATGTCAACATGCATGACTATCACTACAAGTTTTACTGTCTCAACAGAGTAATGATATTTGACAGTATGCTCAAAAATGCCACAAAAGAGATCTTATATGTTGCTGTGCTCTCTTTGGTCTACAGCTTTTTACTCTAGAGTAGGGACGAATAGCTGCCTAGAAGATGTCAAAACAGCCCAGAAAGCTAAACAGAGACAGTTTTTGGCAGATATGTAATATTAGTGAGTATTTATTCTCATGTTAAAAGGTCCAGAGAAGTAAAATTTCATGTAGCAGATTCTCTACTATTTGTTCCTGAATGATGAGGAAATAGTATATCCAACCCCTATCAACTCTGGTGCAGCATCAGGAGGGAGTTTGTCACACAAGGCACCTGTAATAGCAACATAAATAGCCATCCAAAGATGGCCTGATGCAGCGAGAGCTGGAGGAAGAAAGCTCCCAGCTCCAGGCTCGATTCCAAGCCTTGCCTCCACTGATAATGAAACTGAAACTTGCAGAAGTCTGTCTGCAACATGAAGCTAGTTAATTGTTCTGCATGGTGAAGTGTGACATGGAATAACTACTCCTTACTTTGGTCACTGTTGTCTGTAAGCTTAAGCAGTGAATGAAACTGTAATCAATTTTTCTGCTGGGGAAATAATGCAAAAATGTTGCATGGGGTAAATTTTAACTGGTTTGTTGAACATTCACACACCTCCTAAAGATGAGTCCTGAATAAAATACATGACTGCCTCAAGTTTTGAGTATGACTGTAAGTATCCTCTTCCCCAGAGCATGGTATTGTCATGAAACCAAAGACAAGGGGTAGACTGGAACCTGGCAAAAGGAATGCTCAGCAAAGACGCTGACTGCTGCTTTGCAGGCAGCAGGTAACTCCAGCACAGTGGTGCAAAAAACTGAACAAAGCAATAACTGAACTCACCTACAGCCAACTCAAAGCTGAACTCTGACTTCTACCTGTTCCTTCATAATTCTTTCTAAATCTAGTTTTCAACGAGCTGTGGTGTAAATTCTGCGAAGAGAAAATGTCACTTCAAAAGCATTTCAGTCTGTCAGTAATTTACAGCCCAATCCTAATCTGTCAAAGCAGAAATTAACTATTTTCTGCCTCCCTCTCCATCCACTTCATTTTTTTTTGGTTTGCGGTTTTTTGTGTTTTTTTAAATACTGCTGAATTTTTGACACACAGCAGCTCGTATAGGAGTAGTTCCTTTAATGGCATGTGGCAAGACAGATAAACAAAGTCAAAACCCACCATTCCTTTTGCTCCACAAGGATACAACTAGGCCTGGGATTATCCAAGTGGTCATATAACTGTTAGCTAGAAACAAATGCATATAAAATACAAAACCTCTGAAGTTGCTTAAAATTTTCAAGTTTATTTATTTAAACATGAAACTGAGTGTAAAGAACAGTGAGACGGAAGAACAGAAGGACAGAAGGAAGGTCAGAAAGATAGACTCTCCTCCTTTTAGTCCTTTATTCTTCCTTTTGTTTCCCAGCTAGCAATTGGTTTAAGTGAAACAAAGGAAAGGAGCAGGTGGAAAAACAAGGTTTTCCTTGCCAGAGGTACAATCTTGTCTGTCTCATTTGCCTCAGTGTACTCTTCCCCCACGCAAAAAGGCAAAACAAGACCCCGGATGGAAAAGGTTCAGCAAGAGCAGAACTGGCAGAGAGATGGAAGATGGGGCATTTGCCAAGTGTCAGATGGCCATCTGGATCAGGACATGCAACCAGGCCACTACAGGACATCCTCCTCTTGCCTGGGAAGGAATCTTTAGTGTATGAAGCCTCAGACCAATAAAAAACATCACTGTTCTCCCAAAATGTTTAGAAAATGTTGGACATTTCAGTAGGGTGAAAAGACAAGATTCTACCACAAACTTGTCATATTTGATCCATCAAGCTTGACAATACTGAAACAAGAATAATTATTTCTCATTCCACCTTCCCTCTACTGACTGTCAGGTCTGAAAAATACTTACTTTTTTTTTTTTTCCTCAGAATTTCAGCAGGTCAGCTAGACAAAGCCATCTACCCAGCTTGGCTGACATCCCTGTGCATTGTAGCACAAAGCTGACAATTATTTAAGATAGCAGGCAACTTAACTCTGCTCCAGCCAGAGCTGTGGAAAGCTATCCTAGCCACAGCTTTTCAGAGGATTAACTGTTCAGGTGCCTGGGACAGTATTTACTGAAGGACAGAAAGAAATACAGCTAGTAATTGACCTCCACAACACTTTCTTGTTGCATAAGGTAAAGAAAAAAAGGTTTTACAACATTAAATAAAAAGTCTTGAGCTAGCTTTGCAATTAAAGTTATAGTGCATTATTTGAAAATAACCATGTGAACGGTTGTGCAAAGCGTTATGTTAAGGACCACAACAGAAGAATAACTGATAACAAATATAATTCTGCAAATTTTGTGTGTAACTCACATGGGGGACTAGAACTTTGTAAACCACTGTGAATATGGTAGCAAGTAGTTTACCAAACACAGGATGGTATACTAGTAATAAAAAATTTGTTTAATGTTTCTTTATGTTACAATTTTACAGAAATAAAGGCAAAAAAAAAATTATTTCGAAATAGCACAGACACAGAAGCTGGCATAAACATTCAAGCCAAGTATACAAGGTACACCATGGCACATATAGAAGTCTGTGCTCAACATAAAGTTTAAGTAATATACTGCAAGATAAACAGCAACTAATGTTTGTCAATTTTACCCTTCTCTATGTGAAAAGCTAAAAAAAAAAAAAAAATTCCTAAAATTTAGCATAAATGGAACCTAGAATACCTAAATCTGGATACAACATTCAGTCTTGTGTTTTCCTTAATGCTAAACAAGAATGATCAGTATAACCACTCACTTCTACAAAATACTGCCATAAAACTACTTTCCTTCATATCATCTTGATTTTCTAAGCCTAATACTGCATGTGTTCTCCATGCTTACTAAGCCAATGGTAAGGGAGAAATCTACCACCTTTTGTACGACAGGAAATGACCTTCATCTTCAATTTCTGCCTTCAATGTGCGTCATGGTCCCAGAAAGGACTAAGCGGGTCATTAAGTCCACTAAGCACCTGCATCCATGACTATATTTGCTAGTCAGGAAGTACCGAGCAGAAAAGCTTTGATCAGAAGTGTGCAAACAAGTTTCTACAGCTTGAACATATGGACTTCTCTTGTAAAAAAAAACCAGCTGCGCCAATTTCATTACTGGAGGTCAGGCTGGAGAAGCCGACACAGTGAAGTGAGATGTTTCTGTTGCCCTGAACTAAAAACAACTACAAGTATGAGTTCATTTCCCTGATGCTAAAAATGTTGTCTGTAATGTCAGGCAGACTAGAATAACTTCATAAAGGTTCACCATATTGCTCATACTGGAGCTGTTTTGGAGAGCTTGGCATCAGAGACCAAGGAACCACTGCACTTGGCTCTGGACAGACAAAACAAAGTAGTGTATGTTACCCTCTACCTTGCCATAACCTTTCCTGACCAGACAATTTAAAACCAGCAAGCAGAATGTACTAAGCACCAAGAATGAAGACTAGGAAGGAAAAATCTGGAATGGAAGTATGGAAGCAAAAAACCCCCAAACCAATGTATTAAAGACACTTCTCATGTTTCTATTTGTATATGCTTTAAGCCACCTGTGAGATGACTTGAAGACTGAACAATTCTGGGATACTGTAGAACACTGTTTAGTAAAATGTTACCATCCTGACTTCTGTTTTTACCAAGAAGGCTATGGAGTATTCTTTGACCAATTTTGTGAGACTGCTGGTCTTAGCCTTAAAAATCAACTCAGACCCACAAGCCAGCAAAGTCCTTAAAAAGAAAAGGTTTTTTTAGTCCCAATCAAGCAAGTAATTTATTAAAATTCTGTAAGCATTGTTATTTTACTTGCTTATGTGTGTGTAACTAGCAAGTATAACACCTGAAAACTCTGAAAGCCAATATCCTTGTCACCATGTGTATCACATGCTTAGAGCATATCTCTCAGCTTGCAAAATGAGTTATTATATAATTTTAAAAGTTTTTCAGTGAGACTCCAATGAGCCAAAACTACCTTTGTGTTCGCAACAGTCACTGAAATTAGAGCCAACATTTAAGAAATGTTTTTCCAGAAATGGGACTGCTGGCATTGAGAATTAAAACAAAACAACAAACCAAGACCAAGATCAAAACCAAATAGCTTTAGTTAACTGAAGATCAGTTAATCTCAGAACATAAGCGATGAAACAGTTTATCCTTACCAACCACTTACACTTTATTTCTCTCTCATTTCATACTGTATTACTTAGTGCATATGCACTTGTTTTAAAAGGTCTGTGAGCATCAGAGTGGAATTACTCTTCACTATTTTGCCCAAAAAAAAAAAATAACCTGTTTTTTTTTATTTTAGCTGCCACAGACTGCAAATTTAGAAGTATTATACTGGTATTCTTCTAAACATACTGTGCATCTGTGATTAGGGAAGTGAAATCAGTTCAACTGAGTCAACTGTTTCCACCATTGACTGTAAATCTGTGGCATTTTCAGGCCTGTTTTGTTTCAAATTTGTGAAAGATGAGACAAAACCAAAACAAAACAACAAACACCACCACCAAGCAGCCAAAAAACAAACAAAACAAAAACACAGGGCCTAAGTGTGTCCCTATGAACTGTGAACCAGTTCAGCTGAGCACATCTTTCAGACACAAGAGATAGCTGGGTTTAAAGGAAACATGCACCTATCAATTTACAGAATATTGTTTTAAGGCTTCCAAAGGTTGCTGAGGAAGCAGGAAGAAGAAACACCAGTGGGAGAAGGATATGGGCTATGTATACCTGCCTAATGCATTCTTCCAGATTTATTCAACTGCTGTAGCTATTGCAGACAGGAAGGTGTGTGTGCCTAATGGTAGCTGAAAAACAGACCTCAAGACTGAAAACTGAGAGGCATTTTTTCCTTTGTAGGGGTCCAGTATGTGGAATGATCATGCGCCCTCCTATAACATCACTTTGAAAGTGACTTGGTTTTCTGTGTGTGTGTGTTTTTGGGGATTTTGTGGGTATACACGGTGTGTATTTTGAGGGTTTTTTTGTTTGTTTCTGCATATGTGTTTTTAGGTTGGAGTTTTTTTGAGGTTTTTTTTTGGCTTGTTTGTTTTGTTGTGGCTTTAGGGTTTGTGTTGTTTTCTGTGGGGTTTTTTTGGTTTGTTTTTTTTTTGTCTGGTTGGGTTTTTGTTTGTTTTTTTATTTGTGTTTCATCTCTTTTTCTACACGTGTATTCAAGTATAACAATATTTAACAACAGAAATACAGATTTTGGTGGCTTGAAGTTACATAAAAACAAGCCCTTATTTTTCACTACAAACAGAGTCAATTCTAATGCAAAGGTGGGTATAAACAACACAGCACTAATACTTAAGTCACTACGTAAACCAAGTACATCATTAACAACGTACATTCATTTAATATAAAATTTCCTTTGGCATTTTCTTATGTAATTCTATTACCCAAAGCGGGGTAGATCACAGTAACACCAGATCAAGCATTCATTCTCATTAGTTCTCCAATTAATATCTGTGTGTCTTTACACTATGGTTTGTAGGAACTCAAGCCACAGTGCTCTCAAGTGACTATCTTGGGGCACTCGTAACCTTAATGACTATAGAGAATGAGGAAGAAAATAAGCAAAGGTGAATTTCTATCTTTCTTTTCCTGATTATACAAAAAAGAGTAGTAAGAGTCTTTTCTTCACAGACCACCCTTTAGAAAAAAAATTGTTTTCCTGTAGTAAAAAAGTGCCCATTTATTAGTGTATTAAAGCTCTACATAAGGGTCAGCATGAAATGAAAATATCTTTAAAAACACAGAACTCAACTATAATATGAAAGAAGGGTTTATATAGCTATCGTAGACTTTTCTTTTTTACTATTTTCATCTTTCAAGATTCCTGAACTACCTTCATTCCACTAAAGAATTCAAAACCCTTGTTCTTCTGCCTGAAAAAAAACAAACCAAGTGAAACCTTGTGCATTTCCCATCTACATTTCCAAATGTTAAAGCCAATGGAATCCTAGTAGAGGAGGAGAGAAAGGCATTCAGCACCAGAGTTAACCATAGTTATCGGAAGGCTAAAAAAATAAAATGTGTGTTTAGGTGATTTATTACTGTCTCTGCCAACCTAGATCAAGATCCAAGAATGCTGAGTGAAACTTCATGTCATGGATCAAAGGTAACGATGCAGCTGAGGCAGATTGTGCATAGGCATCACTGTGAAGCTGAAAGCTACACATCTTGAGACTAAATTCACTTTTCCGTATCAAAAGTGAAAGCACTCTTCTAGACCAGAAATGAGGTCTCTTTCAGAAATAAAGCACTGATTATTCTCTCTGGAATTGAACTGTCAAACAACCTTATATAACCTGGTTTAAACAGGACGGCAAATACAGAGAAATTCTTTAGACACAAACCTACTTTTTATCATGACTTCACAGTCATTCCAATTTCTATTTAGAAGTATAAAGGAGAAACTGGGACTAAGAAAAGAAGTATCTAATCTATATGCCAACTTGCAAATCTCTTACAAAACTATCCCCCTTTGCCTCATTGGACTATAAACTGTGCAATGAAATCAAATTTTATCATGTTCTCAGTGTATGAAAGTTAGTTTTATTTAAACACTTAGCCATGCCAGCTTCAATTTACACTGCTGGATGATGAAAAGATATTCAATAAACTACCCATTGAATAACATGTAATAATCAGTTGTCAGTACTAAATGGGGAATTGGTGTCTTAATTACACAGGCCATAGGAAACGTAGCCGAAGGATCTCAGAATTCCCATTCATTAGTATCTAGTTAGCTGGGCAACAGTATTAGCAATGATCAAAATTCTCTGAGAAGGTCTCAAGTGTAATCAGTTGGAAAGAAGGTAATGCATGGAAAAGATTAGAAAAGTTGACAAATTGAACTGGCTCAGGTATGAGCTACTAACACCTAGAGTCAGTTAATAAGATCCTTGTTCCATTAACCTGTCACTGGAAGCAGCAGTTTGAAGTAAAATAATAGGCAGTAACTGAACCAGTGCACTGTCAGAACAGAGCAGGAGCACGTGTTTCTGCAGGACTGTTTCAGCAGTGCTGCCCAGAATTCATCACAAGCAATAATATGAGAGATGCAATTACCAGAGAGATTTCCTGTGAAATTCCATCCACTAGAATTCAGCAGGAATTTAAAAAAAAAACAACAAAACAACAAACCCCTTTTTTTTTTTTTTTTAAATGAACAAGTACATTGCTACAGTGTTTTAAAAGGATGGAGCACACCTACCAGAACTGCAGTGTAATTTGAGCAACGCTTTAACTGACTCATTATATAGTTAGGTACTCCCACAGAAGTGTAGAAATGAATGTATATCTCTCAAATACAACAATGTCAATGGTGCCTTAAGAGCTGGCATAATAGTTTGAGGTTTATGACAGTTTAGACGTTGAGTTACTCCTTTGAAGCAGAACATACTTTTGTTTGCTTCTTTGTTTAGGATTGTTGTGGTTTCTTTGTTTTTCTGTTGAAAACTAGGAAAATTCAGGGCTGCTGTTTTCCAACTCTACAAGCTGTAGAATGCCTGTACCTAAAGAAGGAGTGATTTTCTACAGAAGACACTTAACTAGGGAAAGTTAATCTCCTCTCAACTGACCATACACAGTTGCAGGATGCATGTCTAGTGTAACTGCAGCCCTGAATTAAACTTCTCAGTTCATTAAATATCTGGACCACAGACCCTGTGTAAGCCTGTGCAGGTACATAGGAAAGTGGGATCATGGATGGGGCAGGCAGACCGACCCCACTGCCATCTTGCCTTCTCACAAAATTAGTCACTTCAGGATGTTTTTAAGGTCTCTTTCCTCCCATCCACTCAGAAAAGAAGAACTGATTTCAAAGACAAAAGTGCTCTGAACCTCTTGCTCCATACTGGTCAAGGAAAATAGGCTAATAATAAACAAAGCATACAGATATTAGATAGAACAACCCAGAACTCAGTGCATTTAATTTCTTTACAGACACACACACTTGCAAGTGAAAAGCACAAAAAAGTGCAAACACCAAAGCAGAGACTACCTACCTTCAATATACAGGGGCTCGACAACATCATGATTTATCAGTTCGAAGTTCTCATGACCAATCCAGTGCTCCACATTTCTTTTCCTGCCCGTAAAGAAGTTGTCCACAACTGTAACCTCATGGCCATCCATCATTAGTTTGTCAGTAAGATGAGAACCCACAAACCCTGCTCCTCCAGTTATCTGCGTTAGGACAGTTGGTATAAATTTCTTTTTCTTTTTACAGAAACACTAGACAAAGTCTACAAACATGAAGACAGCACAGTAGGTTTCAGATCATTGCTTACTCCAGGGGAAACAACTCCATTTCCATGTTTTTTGATTTTCAAGATTCATAGCTTCTAAAATTTCAAGAGACATACCTAACATGTTTCATCACTGTCAGGCTAGAAGGTTAGCTACCTTTTCACATCAGCAAAATCTCTTTTTCAGATTACATTATTTTCCTTTTTTTCCTTGAAATTGGATTGTGCTCTTTTTTTTGTGACAGCGAAGTCTAAAATGATGCAGAAAGCTAACAGGGGAAATTTCTGCAAATCCCATTTCTCAGGAAAAAAAAAAGGTATGACAGAATGCCAGTTTATTTTCATGTCAGACTTATCAAGCATGTCAAATTCAGCTTTTGCCTGGTTTAAATGAAAGACATGCTGGGTGTTCTAAGTACTGTAAGTTTTCACCCAGAAAACAGGAATTAAATTCTTTGAAGACCTTTTATTTGAAGTATCTGCTAAAACCAAAATAATTCCTTCTGTGTTTTAATGCATCCATAGCTTACATCATTCTGGCCTGAGGAGGTCAGGCAGTTGGATTAGATGATCTCTGCAGGCCCCTTACAACTGAAAAAACTCTATTCTGTATTAGCTCTGACATGCAGAATTTTCCTGTCTTGGAACTCTGATGTTCTACTGCAAAGAAACAAGCAGAAATAAAATATTTAAAACCCTGTACTCCTGTTTCATTGAAGAAACAAGAAAGTTCATTAATTTTTCCCTTTTTGCAACACAGACTTTAACAGTAAACAAGCAAAAATCACTGATTCAGTACTGAAGCAGTCAGCACAATAAGCAGAACTGCAAGTTGTGTGACACATTCAGACCTATCTATAGAAGCAATTATTTTCTCTGCATTTCACAAGCTGCTTTCAAGAACAAAGACATGACAGATGACAACTCTCAAAAAGTGGACTTGTAAAAGACCTGTGTGGAATCATTTATATTATCATTATATCATCTGCATGATCAAATTCACATTTTGAAAGTAATTCAGCTGTTGATGTCCATTCTTCAGCTGCAGTGACAACTAACTAAATGAAAGGACAAGGTAGAATCAAGAAGGAATCTCATGAATGGATGGTGTACTACAACGACAAAGCACTGTGGAAAAGGATGAGATGCCTGAAGTTCTTTCACTTTGGGTTAGTCAAAGGCTAAACATCCTGTCCACTACCCTGCCATCCACTGTTTTAAAAAGCAAGACTAGCAGATTTTTTTTTAAGTAGAAAAAAAAGAAAAGGAAAACCTCCAAAGACAGAAAAGGAAGAAAACATACAAAAACTACATCTGTTTTACAGATAAATGAACTTGAATGTCCACTTTTAGTATTCTCGTACATCTTTTTCTTATTAAAAATTCAGGGGCGCCAGTGTTAAAGCAACTGTAAGTATCAGCTAATAAAACAATCATTTAGTTGGCCTATTTAGTATTTTTCCGAGTTTGTCAGGGCTTCCTTCTAGCAGATTTAGCATTTTGATCAGTTCCCTGACAAACCTGAAGGAGAAAGAGGATTTAGGAGAAATCCTCTCTGAAAGAAAAAAAGAAAGCATCTCAAGGCTCCCATTACACAAGAGAGAGGAAAGAAGAGCAGGTTTCTGGCAGAATGCTGGGAATGAGGAAAGAAGAGGAGCAGCAACTGAAGGAGAACAGCCCTTTGCCATGTGTCACCACTTACCAGGGGGAAAAACCAAACCCATGCATGGAAAACCTAATGCCCATGAGTTTATCTTGACTTGCAAGCAAGCTGCAGCCTTGCTGAATGTTCCAAGGGTTTTCGCTTTTTTCTGGTGACCGGGACAAAACTTTTCCGTACAAGACCCGAACCTACTCCTTCAACTGAGGCCCAAGGAAATCTCCTGCTGCTTCTTCTATTCCCAAGATTTCAGAGAAGATAAACTCAATGCTTGTAATCTATGTCTTTGGTGCAGTACAAGGACATGTCTTCTACCCAATATCCCTTTTGGGAAAAAAAACATAACAAAGCCAACCACTTGGCTTGCAGCACTATGCTATATGGAGAGAAAAACAAAAGCACTGAAAAAGGAAAAAAAGCACACAAAACCCCAAGAATAAAAAGCACAAAAAAGAATTAAAAAAAGCACAAAAAGAAAAAAAGGCAAAAAAAAAAGCACAAACCAATTTTGTCTGGAAAGAAGTTTCCAATTACCTTAAACCTACAAGTCATTGGCTTTATTAATATATTGCTTCCATGGGTATTAGACAAAGAAATTACAAAATTATTGAAAAAGGAGCTGAATTTCCCCTGGAAAAGTAAAAAACTCTGTAAATTATGGTTTTTATCATTACTTGAGGCAACAAAAAAAAAAAAAAAAAGATTTATCACTGAAGTTCATTGTACAACCTTCCTGTAATCACTCATAAAAGCATCATTTCTAAATATGCCTTACTGCAAATCACAATGACATATTGATCTACACAATCATAAGTTGTACACGAATCATATCCATATCAGAACTGGAGCACCAGCACTTGGGTCTTAAAAAGGAATTTTTTATTAAGACAGTATTAATAAAAATATTTCTTTACTTAGTAGAACAAGTATGCTTGGTAACTTCAGCACCTACTAAAAGGCACAAATATTACTGATAATTATCTCCACTAGAGGCACTTAGAAGTTTGTCTACTTATTATGCAAGTTCATTTCTGCTGTCTGTAGTCAGATTCAAAACATCTTATGTCCCACAAGGAAATTATATTCTTTTTTTGTTTTCTGCTTTTATCAGTTTACTATATTCAATTAAAAAAAACCCACTCAACAGACTGAACCAATGGCAACACTATCTTTCCCAATAACAGAACTCCCTCTCTTGCATATGAAAGCCTATGGCCTAGCCACTTCAGAGAACTCAGGAATAGATAAATCATGCACAACAAGGTGAAGATCTCCTTTCAATGAAAGTAACAAGGTATCTAGTCTCAGCTGAGATACCGCCACTACTAGAAATCATCTCCAAAGAGATGCGGTGTAATAAAAGATTAATTGCTAGAACTGTTGTCTGGTCCAGACAGTGCTGTGGGGATCTCCAGACTGGAGCTGGAGACTGCAGTCAGAATGAAAAAAAGTAAAGCCAAATTAAAAAGGCATTCTAGAAAAAGATGCAGTATTAACAAAATACAAAGCAAATGATCTACCAAAATTCACTTGGCTGGGCAATTCTTGAGAATTTTGAAATGTCATGCAAGGATTATATGTGAACTTCAACTACTCAAAAGAACATGGATTATCTCCTCTAGGATTATGATAGCAACACTGTAACAGAAGGCAACTGCCCACATGGGCAGGAGGCCTATGAATGCCCACCCAAGCTGGCATAACAATTTGCCACTCCTTTTGGCCAGCTTTCTCTTTAGTCATTTAAACTCTACAAAAATACACAGGGAACCAAAAACCTATTCACCTCCAGGTCAGCAGAACACATTCCTATTCCAATTACTTGCCATCTCTGTTGAAGCAACAGATTTCAACAAAATATCCAGTATTTTTCAGTGGCAAAGTCTGGAAGTGAACATTAAGAGCTCCACAGCCTGTTAACAGCTTTCACTGACACTTTTCTTGGAAGTACATTCTCACTTACCCGGAAAACATGACATTAGGGTTACTTTATTAGCCTTGCAAACACATGAAGTACACAATTTAGGAATTTTCAGAATTAAACCTCTCTCTATTTTCCTCAGTTTATTTTCTATATTCAACAGGGGCACTTGGAGTCTATAGGTCTCCCTCCTTCAGACTGTCATGAAAATGACAAACACCACTGCAGAACTAAACTAATTTGGTAACACTTATTCTTTATGAAATTTTGCAATAGCAATGAAGATTATTGCCTAAAAATGCAGAAAAATATTTTTTTTGTCTGCATCTTTTCATTATTTTTCCTCAAAATTTTGAAGTCAAAGCCAAAAAAAGCACCAGCTAAGTTAGGCAAGTTAGTAGGGTTTTGTCCTAGACTTTACTTACAACTACAGAGGCAGAAGTTCATACTCTGTTTTACACATCTCAAGTAGCTATACTTTCTCTGCCTTCAAAACACGGGGATAACCCCCCCCCCCCAACAAACAGAAACAAAGAAAAGTCTGGGTCACAGATAACTTCAAGGGTTTGCAGACAAAACTGGAAGGCTGATGTTGTAGCACAGTTCACTAAGTTTAAGAATGCCTTGGACAACTACTTGTCCTGACTTAACCTGTCATCCTCTTCCACCCTCAACTGCTTATGACACTTCAAAATAACAGGAGCAACAGAGAAGATACAGAGAGATGAACATTCCCTGCAGAGCAGCTTGTTTTCTAGCCCTAAGACTCGATTTTGCCCAATTCAGTCACACACAAGGTTCTTGTCAAACCTCCAAAGCAGAGTCCATGTCTATTGTTCATATGCTGAGTTTAAGAGCATCAACAGAAATAAGTGAAGCACTACTCTAAACCCTGTGCAACACATATGACATCCAAAGTAATTCACTTTATCCCTTCTCATGTCTTTAATCCTACAAAACAGATTACATTCCACAGAATTTTTTGGTATTTCCCCAAAACAACCCCCGAGTAAACATCAACTTACCAGGATTCTTTTACGATCCTTTTCTGATAAAAATTTCACCGGTGGGTATTTCTGGGTGAAACTACAGAACATTTCAAAACAAATAAGAAAAACTAAGTAAGTTTCAGCCTTGCGTCTTCTTTCACATACCTGTCTTTTAAACATGAGAAACTACTCTGAAAATCTCCCATTTTTAAAGTCCTGCTAAGGGCATATTTAGTGCTTTATTCTAAAAAAGGAACTGGGTGAACAAGACAAAGCCTATGCACAGTGAAATATCAAAATTTATCTGCAAAGAGTGCTTTTAAAATTTCTGCCTGATTTTATATAATGAGTCACTCCATTCTATATTTTGAAAGCAAAACTAGTGCCAGGCATGACATCGCAAGACAATAAAACAGTAAAACACGAGCAGCAATTATAGACATTTTTTAAAGTTTTAAAAAGCAAACAGCCCCCTCAAAAGCTCTGGAAAAGAAATCACATTGTGTTGACCTACCCCACTGACTTCAAACACTCCTCCTTGAAGTTTCAATGTGAAACTTACAACATAAAGTCTTAATTCTCAAAGTTTTACACCAATATAAAGATTACAATCAGAATGTTGAAGAAATGTATTTTAAGATACTTCAATTTCTATGACAGAGCTTATTCGGTATGAGAACTAACCTTAATTTTCTTAGAAATAGGTAGACTGCCATTGATTTGATGGTCTTCAAGCTAGTGTAATTTAATTTTTGCACCTTCTTTACAGGAACTTAATCAAACCAAAAACATCATAAAATAAAATTATGTGACATATGAATCTTAAGTGCTCTCTCAAGCTCTTGATGCCTCAAAGCTCAGATGAACTTATCTCCCTCCCTGGCATATATTCTGCATACAGCAACAAAGTCCTCAAAAAAAGGTGTGAATTTTATTTATTTATTTCAGTAATTAGCACTGCAGTCTTGGCAATTTTAATCACTCAAATTTTTCCTAACTAAATATCAGCATGACACTGCACAAAAATCAAACGATGGTTACTCTTCCAGTAAGTCCACAGGGTAGCAATGTGACTTGATGTAGCATGCAGGAGCCAAAAATGCCAAGAGTTACATCATCTTCTACTCACAAACAGACACTGAAGGAACTGACACTACGACCATGAACTTGAAGCACCTTCCTTCTCTGCTTCTAACCTGCAGTACTGGCTCAATAAGAATTCTTCAGCACCAAAGCATAGATGCTTCTGTACTTTATCAACAAACCATCACAGCATGAAAACTGCTTTCAGTTTCGTGGATAGGGGAAATATGGCAGCAGAACCTTCCAGTGTTAGCCACACAGGGAGACTGAAATAGGAAGCTACCTACACTTGTCTTACATCACTACATAGGTCACGAACTATTTGTCTGATTTACGCTGCAGTGATGAAAGACAGCAGCGCACAAGCACAATGCAGACACGTAGAACACATCCTTTCTGTGACACAGAAGAAAATTCACCCCTGTGACTAGAGATTTATGGAACTCAAAAGAAGTGCCAAATAACTAGATGCAGGGCAAGTCTCTCTCCTCCATTTCCAAGACCACTATTTAATTAATCCAGCCTGGAGTCATATTGCTGCAAAGGGACCTCACAACCATTTCTGCTCCTTCCATTACACCAGTAGCAGTCTAGAGGCAGTGGGATAGAGTCTGGCAGCCAAATAATGACCTTTTGGCAACAAAATGGAGTTTATCTTGATTTAATGCTTGCTTTGATGACTACATGGCAATGCTTTTGCTGTTCAAATTCTTAATAAAAACTTTAGAGCTCTAGCTTCAGTTAAACAATCTCTTGTCATGAGACTAGCATTAAGGAATTTTGTCTTTCCTGCTTCTCAGAAGCATGAAGATGGCTTGCTTTCAGGTTTTATCGGCTTATGAGGTAAGAAAACATTGACACTAGAGTAAGCATTGCAAGCAGGATCAGCCTGCAGGCTTCTGACAGTGAGCAGTTACTTACTGTCACTTCACATAGATATAACACTAAAAGAATATTAATTGCAACAACCCACATTCAGCTGAACCACCAGACGTAAACAGCTACATTATTTCAAAAATAAGAAATAATTAGAGCCCCTCCTTTTGTGAAAGTATGATTTCCAGATTGGTTCATACGGAGGTAGAAAAACATTTTTCTTTCTCTTTCTCCTTCCTAGACATCTGAAACAAGACTCATCAATACACATGAAAAGGCAAGAATATTTACATGCCTTCTGGAAGAAGTTTCAGCTTAATGGTTCTACTCAACAACTCACTGCTCATTTGAAAAAAATACAATTATTAAATAAAAGAGTCAATCGGGATACCCTCCCACAAGGTCCTCTGTGGATGGTAGAAGAAAGTACCTGAATTACCCACAACTGAAGCTGAAACTTTACTGGACTATCAACAAAGATTAAATAAATCAGTTGAACTGTTGTAACTGGTAAGGTGATTACACAATCTGCAATTTGTTTCAGGCTGCCAATATATGCCTAATTCAACCTATGAAGTTCATGTGCACATTCAGAGATGAGCAATCAGATCAGTATTCTCACTGAAATAAATTGCATGTGGAAGGTTCAATGAACCTTTCAAATCAATTGTAAAAAACAGAACTGAAATTTTTTCTCCTTTTTTTTTTCCTTACAGCCCAGGAGGGGTGAGAGGAGGAGGTCAGCTGCTCCCTGACAAGACAAAACTCTAAACACCAAAGCACCGCAGATGTCAAGCATACCCCAGGCCAGGAGCAACGGTACTCTGCCACCTCTCCAGAGGAATGGCACACAACCACCAGTAAGCCATACCCCACGAGGGCTTACTGGTACTGCTTGAACAATCCAGACTCGGCCTTTTGTAATGCAGGACTCTCTGCTTTGCCTGGGACACCAACAGCATCACCTGCAAAATGGTATCACTGCCAAAAGCAGCATGTCCTTGTCAGAGCTGACATTTCCTGCCACCATACCAGACTTATTTCGCAATGAAAAGCATCTGTCCATGAGGACACTCAGATCAAAGAAGTGACCTGACACAAAGGCAGACAGGCTGCAGAGTAAGGGACAACGTATTCCCTTACAAATCCTGGGAGAAGCAGAATAGTTAGGATCATCCAAAGCACACACACAAAGATTTACAAGCAAATCACTGTAAAGTAGCTGAACCACAGTAACTGATCACAATTGTGGGAAAAGTGAGGGAAAACATACTTTCAGTCTCTTGAAGATGAAAACAATGTGTTAGCACACATAAACCATGGTAATACATTAATCAGCTGAACTCCAAATAGCAAATTCCTCCCCAGGATTTGAACTTTACAAGAGTCCAGCACTCCCAGCTTGGTTTAGTAGGATCAATCAGCCTGAATACTTTAAACATTACTGTCTTACCATTCAATGCCGTGTCCTCACATATACAATAACTCAAAGGTGCTGAAGGTATTTACAAAAATTTATTTCAAGTCTAAAACTACAGAACTGACTGCTACAGAAAAACTGTGCCTTTGAAATTGCTTCCCATATTCAGTAGATGACATACCTTTTTTCTAGATCTTTGATTTTCTCCCTTAGAGGTGCAACAGCCTAAAATAAAGGAAAAACATTTAATCTTAGAAGAATAAAACATAATTCAAATCACAAACCATGCACAGAGGAAATTGTCTTAGAGCAAAAGTCATGGCAAACAGTCTCCTATGCAGATCTTTACTGAAGACACTCCAAGAAACTCACATTTTAAAGCCTCCTTTACGTAAAAAAAAACCTTGAACCTTTTCCACCAAAAATCAAATCACCTAGAACACTGTGAAATGAAATCCCTTAGCTTACCACTGAAAACAAAACATCTCATGGCTCTGGGTACCATAGTCTCGATAAGGTCATCCAATGTTATGATTCCTATATGGCAAAGTGAAGTCGTAAGTGACTTGTCTAAGGTTGTCAAAGGTAATCTATATCCAGCAACAGCACAATGGGACAGTAATTTAAACCTCAACTATTTAAATGGACAACAGAGAAGCATACAAAGGACACATAGACAGAAAGAGGGGCATTAACTCCAGTGAAATGACCATAATTCTCTCAGAACAGCCTGTGCAAATTTAAAGATACATCATGTTTAAATATCTAACTATGTTCTACATCATGATAAGGAAGGTATATTTAGGCTTAAGAAAATATTCAAAGGAAATTTGTCAGAAAATATAGCTCACCTACCAAGACTTCTGTTAGCATTTTCACTGCTTTAGAAGAAAGAATCGCTTACATTGGCATCAGTTTCAGTTTCTTTATCACAGGACCCAAATTTCTAACAGTCCTGCTGAACTTCAGCAAGAGCCCCTGAACTCTTGTTTTAAGTTTACTAAAGCCTTGTCAACAAATTTACCCTCTAGGGCTATACATAAATTGAAAGCTGTCAGAGGTTTTAACTGGTACTAAGTAGCAACACATCAGCAACCACCACTAATTCATTTTATACAAATACTTCTGGTTAGAGCTAGACAATTTAGGAACTTCATAAACTGAATAAAGCTGCATATTCATGTTAAGAGGAAATAATATGGTATTGCCATTTATATTCATTAAGTATTTAGCTCTGTGGAACAGCAAATAGTTTTTGAAACACTTATTCTGATGGTGTAAGATATTATACAAGTACAGCTTTAAAAATAAGATCCAGAAATACCCAACTTCTCAGATCTTACAGTAACTCCAACCTACACATTGAATTTCAAGTACTTCACCACTCTTAAACAACTGGGAATTTTCACAATGCTTACCAGTTACAACACTTACCGGAATTTAAAAAAAAAAACCAAACAAACAAATCAAATGAAAAAAAACAAAGAGAGAAGAACACAGAAGACAAACTAAGAATACAAGCTTTCCCCTGATTTTATGCAATTTCCATGGGCTGCTCACTGTGTCCAGAGGAACAACAGCTACATAAACCTGCTGGAATACAAAACACTAGGCAGACCAGACAACACTAGTACAGGCACACACAGCCACACAAGGGTAAGGGGTATCAACCTCAAGGACTTCTCTATCTATTTAATACTTTGTTTTATTTTTATCAGACTGGAAGTTTAAAACATTTGAAGAAAGATCTGTTGCACACATTCTTCACATTTCACAACAAACTGAAGCTGAAAGGGAAATTCAGAGGTACTGATACAGAAGTTCAGGACCACCAGCATGTTCAGTGCCCATGTCTACTCCAGAAATTGCGATTAGAGCATTGGGTACTGCACATCCTCCCCAACCACAAACATTGCTATCTTTGTTCATTAGCTAAGAACAATGCAAAGCAATTTTGGCCACCTTCAAATCTGTAATGAACCTTATCTATACTTCACATTTTGTAAGGAAGTCAGAGAAAAGAATTTGTGTACATCCTTTCAGTAACAAATAAAACAGTTCTTGGAAGGATTCTGCTGTAGTCCCTGAAGCAAATTCATCAGCAGATCTATCACCTTCACGAAAGGTTTTAATGAAAATAAAGCGAAGTCACAGATCAATGTTAGAAATTCCACTAGAGGAAAGAACAGATAAAAAACTTATATACAGACACAAATCAAATGCTTCGAATGGTTCAAGCAGAATCAAGAGTAATGAGATAAAACTAAACATATCCCTTCAACATGAAATCAGTGAAATGGAGTCCTCAAAACAAAACAGATTACAACTATTAGCAAACTAACCTCCTCTATTCTACTTTCCACCTTCTGATCCCCATTTTCTTGAAGAGTCCTGTTGGCAAGAAAAGAAAAAAAAAATCCATACGTAAGCAATAATCGCTCCACTGTACCTGCATCATGTTAAAACAGCATCCACAAAGTATCGAGTTAGTATTATTTCAAAGACATACTTAAAACAAATTAAAGTGGATGGTCTAATTCCATGGAAATCCATTAGTCTGGCAGAAACTGAACCAAGCCCACAGGAAACACTAACAATAAAAATGGCATTGACTTCACATAGGAAATTAACTTCATTTTAGGAAAGTGTCTAATTACTGGTTTCGAGTGTAACTTTACCATGCAAAGGCCCAAAATGTCTTTTTGAGGGTCTCTGCTTACTGTATGCTAACAAAACATTCTCCCTTAATGCTACAACAGTATCAATCAAAAAGAGAGAAGGGCAGATGTATCTCACTTTGACTCTGAACTTTTCCAAACACACGGGAAAAAACTCCAACTGTACGTGTCTTCGGTGACCGCTTAATGGGCAATACTGACTTCTCACACAAATGTTACTCATTTGAAACGAGGCCAAAGATGAAGTATGTTGTGGTAACTTGTGAAAACAGAGTACTGTCTAAAAGGCTGGTGTCTTGGACAAATCTGTGTGGTCTTATTTAGCATCTAATTGTGTAAAGTGTCTCAATTATGTTCACTCACTTGTAAACTTCTACAAGTGTGGAATACGTATTTTTAAATTCTATCTCTCGTATCACAGTTATGCAATTTTCCTTACATTTGCATAATTATATTTTTTTTTCAATTAAACCTTCTGAAAGGGGAACTATTTATCTCACAGTAGTAAGTTTTTGTATACTAGAGGATTCATGGATATCCAACATAAAATGGAGTTCTTTCAAGTGAAAAACAGAGCTCCTTTACTTGGGACCTGAAGTCATTACACCTACGGTATCAGCATATCCTTTGTTAAGCAGATATATATATATATGCACACGACACTGTTAGAAGTTAAAGCAACGATTCCCTTCATAACCCTCTGTAAAACTCTCCCTTTTTAAAAAAGTCAGCCCAGTCTATTACTGAGGCAAAGCCCTTACCAACTAGATTCATTTCTATTTCTAAAGAATACACTAAATTCCTACACTAAGATATACATACCCTGAATCACCTTTTCAAACCAAATTGCCATTTATTGCATTAGTGGCAAATAAACCCCCTGCAGCTAACACAGAATAAATTTACTATATAGAAACAATATTAAGCTATCACCATGGATTTTGAAAATGTTTTCTCAAGAAATTTACAAAAAACTATGCAAACAACTGTGGAATAGATAGCCTTTCCTCTCTGATGAGTCAGCAAGGGAAATTTGGAAAACCCCTCAGAATTTTAAAAGGGCCCCTCAAAATAGTTCCTACTATTTTTTATTCACAAGTCCTGGAACTCAAGGACTGGCACTCAACAGCTTGTTTTTAATGAGCATCTCCTCCCAACAAAGACGATGTTACTGGCTGAGGACCAATATCAGACCTTCAGAAATCATTTTCTCCCTCAATAGCTCTATAAAGGGCACCTCAAATAAGAATTCAGATACAGGTAGAAGCAAAATTTGTAAGGACAGCTGATCAGGGAGTAAAACACCCTGGATCCCACACCTCTCTCTAGGGTTCTTGTCCTTCATTAAGAAATGCTCAGCTGCTCATGTAACAGCTGCTAAGCTGCCATAGTTGGTTGGTCATGATAACATGGTAATCTAAATAATATCTCCATCTGCAAACCACAGCAGCTGTTTGTCTAACAGCTGAGCACCCTTTGCATCAAGGATGGGAAACTCCAAGAAGAGTAGAGTGGACCACTTGGGATATCCAGATCCCAGGGTAAGATGTCCTGGGTGAATCAAGAGCCCAGAGAAAATTCATTATTTTTCTTATTTTGCCTCAAGCTTTCCTCACTATGTGCTGCTAAGAGTGGCATGGCAACAGAATACCAAAACCCTTTACTTGCAAAACAACATGGTAAAATATTTTGTCCTCTATACGCAATGACTTTGCTGTAGGGAACAAGCTGTCCCCATATTCTCTTCAACTTCTTTTGCAGCTGTGTCTTCCCGGTGAATTGTCCTGGAGGACAAACTCACACACAAGCAGAAATGTGAAAATCTGCACATTTTACATATATACTGTCTGTCTTTCCATTTCTACAGGAAAAAATTCTAGGGGACAATGCAGGATTTTCTCCTTTTTAGCAGTTAAACCACCAGATTCTCTCCCAATTAACTCTGGAGGAGGAAGACACTCCAAAGAACATTTCTGATTCTAGGTACAGAAATATAATAATGGCAAGCAGTGGAGAATGTGCTGCTCTTCAATATTTAAGCCCCCATTATCACTGAGATACAGTCACATCTGTGCTGAGGAAAAGCAGAATCCAAGCCTATGCAACCAGGTATGCCAACCAACTGGTCAAAATCAGAAGATGAAGTGTGAGTAAAATCCTGGGCAAGATCTACAGCAAATATAGAACAATTTCTGAGACTGAACACTTGTATTTAAAAAAAAAAACGGTATCAGCATCTTAGCAGCCACCCAAACAACAGTGTGACCCGCAGTTTTTCTCCCTACTTTATATATATTGATGGGAAAGGTAAGTTAATTTCATGACACAAGGATATTCAATACAAAAATTATATACATTACCTCATATTGACAAAATTTCCCCATACAGCTGGAAAATAAGAAGAGAGAAAACATTACAATGTCATATAACAGTACCTGAGGCAATTTTTTCCTATGATCATTAGAAGGAATTTAAGACAATATTAAATACGTTAACCACAAATTATCTAAAGTTACATACAAACACCCCCCAAGTGTCTGAAAGTTTAAGAGTACGGGCAGAATTCTGATGAGATTACATAAAACTGTAAAAAAATGTACAGGAATTATCTAAATTGTAATTTGTCACTGCACAGAGATTAAACCAGAACACTCGACATATTAGGGATACTGGAAAAAATTACAAGAGCAAGAAAGGAGCTCTATAGACCTGAAGCACAGAAATTGAAAACTGCAGAGTGACAAAAGACTGGCCACTAATGGTGAGAGCTGAACCAGTCCAAAGAGGTGCCACAAGAGTCCTGCATTAAGGTAGCAAGTGCTTGTATGCACATATGCTCTTTCTCTAAATACATATATATTGTGATGTAGACATAAAAGGAACCTAAGCAATATACCTTAAAATGCCTCAGTAAGCAAACAAAACTAATTTATTACTGCTTGTATAGAAAAAGTTTTGTAGAAAGATAATATAAATATCAAAATATAACATCTGATAAGTCTTTGGTTTTCAATTTTTTAATGTTCACAAAAAGATCCAGATGCTCAAATTATTTTCTACTAGAATAAAAAAGTCTTCTGAAACCGGTCAGGGTTTAGGTGATTATTACAAGACTATCAGAACACTGACTTTCCTTTTAACTTTCAACTAGGACACAGAATGCAGTTTTAAGTGAAAAAATGGGAAGTCATAAACCAGGCTACACTGACAAGGAAGACTTGACAACCTCACATCATCAAGATAAACAAGGTTAACATGGAACAGTTACGTAACGCAGTCTACAAAACAAGCAACACAGGAAATATACTGCAAATATCTCCAGAAAATCATTCTGGAGTTGCTCTTTAAGAGACAAGGCTCAAGCTAAGGACCCAAATTACACTGGGTCTTAAGAAGGAGTAGCCTATATGCAGTATTAACGTACATATATAGAAAGCTTCTGAAGCGTTCACAGATTTTGCAAGCTGTGTTGCAGGTCGCAAGTAGCAGCTAGTAAAATATTTTCCCTACCTTTAGGCTTTGCACATACATTTCCATCACTATTACTCAACGAGCTCAAGTAGATGATGAGGTGTCACAGAAACAAAACAAAACACTGCTAAAGTCACAGGCACCTTCAGGGCAGGAGGAGAAATGAAACATTCCCAGGAAGAAGAGGTGGGAAGGACACAAATGAGTATTCAGTAATGCAGTTGTTCTAGCCTTTAGGGGATGGCAAAGCTACTGAACTGTTTTTAAGTGCTGAGTGCTGCTGAGTAATTCAAAGAGTAACTCAAAGGAATCCATGACAGACTATCAAACAAGCTGTAGGAGGGCCCTGTGATATCTTTGGTGATATCATAAAACCTCCTGTCATCCTCTGAGGAAAAGACAGGGAAGCTTTATATTAGAACAAATGATGCATAAAATCCAACTGAATTTTTTTAAAACCCTGGATTTTGTGTTAACTAAAGTAAATTTAATGTGGGGGAAAAGGGATACAGTCTTGAGCATTGTTAAATGCAAGTTATTTACCTTCTGGCTAGGATTTTAGAATTATGTATGATAACATTAATGGAAAAAGATCTTTTTCTTTCAGTGAATGATGACAATCTGGTAGTGACAGGTGCAGAATTCTCCAGTTAAACACAACTGAGTTATACTTACAATGAATTATTTTTCTGGGCTACAGAAACCCATACAAATAATGTAAGTGGTTATGAAGTGACAAGAAGCATCTAGGTTTAGCTGCTGAAGTAGGAATTGGTGGGGGGGGGAAGAGTTGCCAGCCACAACCCAAATACCACCCTGCCAGTTCTGTTGCAAAGACAGCACAGCCACATGGCATACAAGGAACTGGCTTCCTAAAGAAAACATGTGACTTGTGTGTGTGCTCAGCGGCCACAGCAGGGAAGGGAAGCTCAAAAAGGCATTCACATCCTTCCAGGAACAGTATTTGATATCCCAGTTCTGCAGGAGTACATGACCTTCCATTAAACTTCTACGAAGCATGTTTGTGTGCCAAAAAAAAAAAAAAAATTTTTAAAAAGTTGCAAAATTGACCACACAGGAACTATCATACAGAGGGATCTGAAGAATACTGAAGTCTCTCTCACTTCAACATACTGACTGCCCTCATAAAGGATTCTGAATGCACAATTCTAAAAGGATCTCTTTGGCTACTAGTGCTCACATGGCACTTACACCAAGGTTGAAGGGATCAGAGCTAAGATTTTTGTATAAGAGTGGAAATAAGGTTTGGCTGGTTTTCTTCCAAATACACAGCTGTTTCTGTAACTGGCTTACCCAGTGGCAGAACCAGCAGCACAACTAAGGTTCACAGAGGATTTCCTTGCCCTTAAGGTTACATCAAGGCCAGTCTGACATTCAGGCAGGAACGACGGAAACATAGGAAGGTACGCAGGTCCAAATCCACAAGCAGAATGATGCAAAATTTCAAGCCTAAATTCATGATGAAAATCTTTACAGGCATCATAAAACCACTTCACAGGCCCACCAAGTTCATGCACCAAAACAAACTGCAAACATGGCTAGTTAAGAAATCTTCCACACCAGCAAGGTCATGAATCAGGCACTACACATAAACCAATTTTCAAAAGCATGAGACTCCTAATGGACCAAATCTGAGCAAACACTAACATAACCCAGCACCTCACTGTAAAAGACAGTTTTAAAAATTCAAGTCTAAAGCCAAATTTTTTAAGCCAAAAGGTATTAATCCAGGATAATAGCCTTGCACCAATTCTCAGACCGTAGAGATTTAACACCCTCACCGTCCACAGCCCCACAGTACATACTGTATGAAGAACTTCCTACTCATCCAAATAGAGAGCATTCATAAACAGTCTTCCTGCCATCTACTGAAACTCTGTGCAAGGCAAGAATTCCTGATTCATTGGACTAGACAGAAGCATGACTTGTAACCTAACAATTAAGACACTCACCTAGAAGAGAGAAAGAGACAGAGGTTCTGCTTATTCTTTCAAAGACTAATTGCAAACCTCACCCAATGACTGATTAAGGTCATAGCAAGTTGCCATTAGGGAAGTGATCAGAATATCTGGATTGGTGTAAGACACATTAAAGCCTGATTTAATGACCTGTAGGAGGAGTCAAAATTGGACTATACCTATCTGTTCTGAAATATTTTTACCCCTTCACATCCTTTTCATAAAACGAGAGAAATAATTTTTATTGTACCATTTTTGCAAGGATTAATTGCAAGTACCATGAAGATTAAAAACTACATTAGTAATTAATCATTCCATAATTACACTTTAAAGTGACAGCTTCCAGAGAACAACATGCCTTGAGTGAAGTGATGAGGAACCCTCTGAAAGAGCCTCTTTTAGAAAAAAGACGAGATTTGTTCCTTAATGCCTTAATCACAGCATTGTTATTAAAGAGGTATTTACATTTTTCTGCCTAAACATTAATCACTCAGGGTTTTTAGAAAACCCCAATCCTTTTTTGTTTCTTTCCCCAGACTCTGAGATTAAGCTCTAACTATTTGGCAGGCCCAGCCTTACAGTAAAAGTGTTGTAGATTTTCAAGACTTCTCAAACCTAGCTTAAGTCATTTAGTCACATATGAGTAAAGAATGTGTTTTGTTTTTTTCGTCTTACTGAATATATTTGCATTCCGGGAAATTTAAAAGTTTCTTTAGTTCTTCTAGAGAAGCCCCATTCTGAAATGATACTGGATGCAGAGGAGTGCAGTGACTGGGATACTGTCAGCAAAGGAATATTCCTCTGGATACAAACCAACCCTGCCTGCATTAAGTAAAAAAAAACAAAAAACAAACAAACAAAAAAAAAACAAAAACCACAAACCCAAAACAAACTACAAAATCTGTTAAATCACACTTGAAAAAGAACAATAGAAACCCCAAGCACTTTGCTGGGGTTTTGCTGAGCATCTACTATTAAATGACACTTACCTATCATAGTCAGAATTTAAACTCTGATCAGCTGCACTCATTGCAGACAAATGCTATCTTTCTAGATCCTCAGAACATAGGAACAGGATGGATGTTTTCATCTGAATGTCCTTTGAATCCGTCATCTACAATAACACTTTTAGTGTGGATTTCTATAAAACACAGATTACTATGCTAAGAGAACCTTGCATGCCGTAATTAAGTCATGCACAATAGGCTGGGGAACAAGGAAAATAACACTGTCGCAATCTGAAGGCTGGAAAAAACACAATTCTAAAATAAGCCTGTACTTTTATCCCTCTTCTCTAGGTCTCTTTAAATGAGATTAGAATCAAGTGACAGACAATCACAGGTCTCAACAGTCATACATACTCAATCTGAAATTATTAGTGACAACACTAGTTTCAGCATCGCATACACTTTCAAAGAGATGTTTTAAGAAGCAAAACTATGATGTTCATAGAGATCCAACTACACCAAAACCAGATGTAATCTCTTTAAAAGTATTTTCTTTCCCAATTGCTTTGTTGTTTGCATTTTCAGGACACTCTGTTAAAGAAACTTTCACACAAACTTTTTCTAAGTAGATGTAGCTGAAGCACAGGAATTTTCCCTGCATCACCCTCCTTTCAACTTCTGCTCCTCAGAATAAAGACTACAAGATGATGTTTGTTACAAATAGATTTCACTATCAACATAAACAGCATGCAGGAATAATATGAACTGATATACAGTCATAACCTGAATTTCTAGAGAAAATCTGTAAGCTCTGAACATCCAAAGTAAATTGGTTCAGTCAAACTTTCCATTCCAGAAAGACGCAATGGCATTCAAGAGGACTTTTTTTTTTTTTTCCCTTAAATCTGACTCTCCACAGTCACTCAGCAACATCAGTCTTCTGGAAGAAATAAGGTTTTTGTTTCCAGATGAAAACCTGACAAAAGCAGGAAAGCATGCAAAGGTAAATCATAAAATGCTTTTTATCACAGTTGCATTAAAGTTTTAATTTAACTAGTTTACATATTAAAAAACTCAAAGAAAACAATTCTTTCCTTTATGAAACTATTATTTCCCACACAACACCTTGAGGCTAAATTGGAGAAATACGAGTTTGATGGACTACTCAACAGATGGCAGCTGGGTGGCTGCATGCATGGCTCAATGCCCAATGGGAGATCAGTAACAACTGGTGTCCCTCAGGAGCCTGTGCTGGGACCAGTACTACTCAGTATCTTTATTAATGACACAGACATAGCAATTGAGTGCATCCTTGGCAAGGCTGCAGATGACACTGAGCTGGTAAGTGTATTAAGGGAATGGATGCCATTCAGGGGGACGACAAGCTTAAGGAGTAGGCAAGCATGAACCTCATGAAGTTCAACAACGCAAAGTGCAAGGTCCTGAACCTGGGTCAGGGCAACCACCAGTATCAGTACAGCTTGGGTTACAAGCGGACTGAGAGCAGCCTTGGTCAAGGTCTTGGGGGTACTGGTGGAAAAATTGACATGGCAACATGCACTTTCAGCTCAGAAAACAAATCATATGCTGGGCTGCACCAAAAGAAGTGTGGTCACCATGTCTAGTACAGTGATTCTCCCCCTCTACTCCACACTCATGAGACACCACCTGCATATAGCTCTAGGGCCCCCAGGACAAGAAACATATTGACCTGTTAGAGAGGGTCCAGAGGAGGGCCACAAAATATGCTCAGAGGGATGGAACACCTCTCTTATGAGGACAGGCTGAGAGAGATGGTGCTGTTCAGCCTGGAGAAGAGAAGGCTCTGAAGAGACCTTATTGTGGCCTTACTAGAACAATGAAGAGAAGCTTTCTACCAAGGCCTGTAGTGACAGGACCCTTAAGAGGCAATGGTGTTAGCCTGAAAGGGTGTTAGCCTGAAAAAGTAGGTTTAAATCAGATGCAAGGAAGCAATGCTTTACTGTAAGAGTGGCAAACCACTGGAACAGGTTGCCCAGAAAAGTTGTGGATGGCCCATACCTGGAAACAAGGTGAGGCTGGACAGCGCTCTAAGCAACTTGTTCCAGTGAAAGATGTCCCTGCCCATGGCAGTGGGAGGCTGGACTAGACGATCTTTTAAAGGTCCCATCCAACACAAACCATTCTATGATTTCAACAATACATTTCAAACTGCTTTTTATAGTCTATATTCCATAAGAATAAAAAACCCTCTCATTTGTATTCCATCTGTAATTCCAGCAGTATGTTAATTTGTTTTAGAAAATTATTTTATTGCTGACAGTATTTTGCAATATTAGTGGAGATAACAACATACAATTACTAATCATAACGTTGTATTAAGGAATGTCACCTTCCTGAGTGAAGTTTGTGATTATGCCTTTGGGGAATGTACAACAACATGAATATTAAAAAAGATTTTTTAAAAAAATACACCTATGGTAAGTCTACACAGATTTCTGTATGGCAAATAGTTCTTCCGGTTGTATTTCCTGAACTGATGCCTTGCTCAACCGTAAAGTTCCTGCCCCAAATCAAAGACAGCAGATAGGAACTGTAGCTTTCTCTACATGAGAAGCACCCTAGACACAAGGACACAGAGTTTGCTAATGGAAAGATGCTCTCTCTTTATCTTGGACAGCAGCACCACCACTCTGTGTCAACCCTCCAGCTACACAATAACTAGCAAAACACAGGCAGCACAATCACCAGGAAATTTCTCTACCCTCTCTTAGGAATAAACACTTAGAGCTTGGCAAACTAATACCCTCCTACAGCTGTGCAATATAACATTATGCAAATTTTCTTTCTTTACAAGAGTTAACGGAGCTTCACACTGGATGGGAAGGTATCCAAGGATACTTTTCTTACATTTCAATTAGCATCATCACTTTATGACTGAATTTTGTTCTTAGTTTCCCAGATGGAAAATTCTCTTGAAATACTCTATTAAGTCTTTTTTCCAGTTCTCTGTTCACTGTTTCTATTCCTTCCTATCTCATATCTTCAGCATATCATTCTTTACCACTTCCCCTCCACTGACCCATCTGTTAACTGCTAAGATTGTTTTCAGTGGACTCACAGACTGTTCCAATGGTCTGCACTGTAATTAACTCACTATTCCCAGCGCTACCTTTCACAAACTCCTTCAGGTAAATTGGTGCAATAACCCCCATCTATCCCTCTCTATGGTCCATAAATAAGACGCTGAAAACTACCAGTTTCAACCCAATTCTGCTTTGGTCAACGAACCTTAGAAAAAGGAAACAAGCCATATAAATGTCAGGCAAATATTCCCCTTTGCAAAAACAGAGGGTAAAGAAGGTGAAAGCTCTAAGAATGTTTGTCCTTCAATAGAATGATGACAGTGTCGTCTCCTGCACATGCTACAGAAGAGACAAATACTAAGTGGAGATAAAAGATTAAAGACAAACATTAAATGGAGATAAGACAGGAACTGTAAGATTAATTTCTGCAAGATGCCGAAAATTGTTTTAAAACATCACGGCTAGCAAAGCATAGTCAGAGTCCATCTATTCCTAACAAACAACTGAAGCATGAACAAATTTTCATAAGCTACATGAGTACAGCTAGTTGGAAGCCTTTTGAGCAGGGAACTGGAAGCTATTACGACAGTGAACTTATTTGCATAAACCCACAAATGAAAGGCAGCTCTGCAGGACATGAACCCAGACAGCAAATGTTTTGGGTTTGACTTTTTTTGGTCGAGAAGCCATGGCATGCTGACACAAAAAGCAAGCAAGCCCAATGTCACATACAACCATTTCTAACTCTTCCCTGGACAGTCAATACTGACATCTAGCTATAAAATGGCTGGGGAAGGAAGATTTCTGATTCTGAGTAACACTGAGACAGATTAGCCTGAAGGAATAGGACAGGACCAACTTGATAACTGCTTTTCTATTATGAAAAGTGGAAGTAAAAGCTTATAAAAAAAAACATTAAGTTGCATTTAATCTCCATTTTGAACATATGCAAGACCAGCAACATGCAGGGGTCTGGTAAGATTCAAACTGAAAAGCTCACACCTCGATATTTTGAGAACATTGCATTCTTCCTAGCTGATAGAAATTAGACAAAAACAAATGGCTAATCTTGTAAAACAAAGGGTAACAACCATGCAAACTAACAATGCTGTGAAAAGTCAAGCCACTATTCTACAGGATGTACTTCCCTCATATTATTATGACATTTCATTTTTAAGTTTTTCTCATAGCTGTGCTATAATTTATCTTATAAAGGAAAAAAGGTATTAAGCTTGGATCTCATGACAGCACCCTACTATTCCATTTTCCCCTTGGAAAAGGAACAAGGCTACTGATATACTTCCTGAGAATCATTTGATCTACAAATGAGTACAGAGAACTGTTCTACTTTACCAGAAATAGTGATCTTAACTTTTTCATTAAGAAAATGCAACTGCCCTGGCATACCAAGGCATCAGCAGATTATTTACAGTAGCATCAAGATTAAAGTAAACCATGCAGATTGATAAACTCTGGTCTTTAAATCCAGGCTACAAGATTTTAAGTGTTATTTCCAACAACTTAAATAAGGTCCCAGTTCTGCAAAGACAGTACCACTGAAGCATGGTAGTATGTTCATATAAAGCTAAATAAACATTTAAAATTTCTAAGGGAGTGAGTTTAAGGTGTATATTGACATCCCAACACATAAACAGGTGGGATTTTTAAAAACAAAAGAAAATTCTCAGTTTGCATGTAAGCTATTCATATTGTGGTGACACTGAAGTTTTTTAACATTATCAATTTAACGGATTGTTCTTTTATGATCTGTCTACACTTCTCATTATGGACAATAAAAATCAATTAAAGCCACTTCACCTCTATTTATAACCACCTCATGTTCTGAAGCTATGGTTCCAGAACAGCTTCAAGATGATGAAAGCGGAGCCCACGACTGAAAGAATTTGTTTCTGTCCATTTCCACATGCCACTCTACCCCACTTTGGTTAGCATTAGCACTCCTGCACTATTTTGATGGGGGGTTAAATCAGAGAAAAGTTGGAGCAGAAGACTTTGTTCCTTTAAAAGGGTAATGCAAATTCAACCTCTGGGCAAGGTTTCCCAGTATATGTAGCACAATACAGTCATGCAATGTTCACAGGAGACAACACTGAAGGCAAGTGAACTAAGCTAATTGTGAAGGTATTTTTTAAAAAAATAATTTGAGTAGCAGTCTGACATATTACAGACTGATTCAGACAGCTTGCTAGCTGCAGTATCTCCAAATTCATCACTTGGGCAATGGGGAACAACATCACCCCTTTCACCAGGGCCTACAGAACAGGTAAAGGTAAATGTTCAACTCTGTTCACTTCATTTTCCCAGGGAACAGTTGTTTAGGTCATAACAGGTTTTAATTGTCCACTGCCTAGAATTGCTCCTTTTGACTTCTATTTTTATACATACAAACTATGCATAGCACACTGTTTCAAGTGAATGATTTTTAAAAATTAATATAAATTAGATTTACAGAACAGAGGCATCAAATACTACCTTAATTCAAATTCAAATCCTAAGTAAGGCTCTTTCTGCCTCTAAAGTGCTACTAGGGAAACCAGTGAAGTCCATAAAAGTCTAGGGATCTTAAATATGACCCTGACTGTGTACCTCCTGTCATGCTGGTACTTCAGCTGAAGTAAACAAGACTCCTTAGGGGAGACACTAATGGCAGACCTGCAAAGCACATGATGGTAATGCTGCCAACAGCACTGCCAGCTTCCCATTTTACCACTGTGCACCACCTCCTCAAGTTGGGTGAAAACAGCTGTCAAATACCCACACTATCAAATGGCTGTAACACAAAAGGCTGATCTCAGTCCAGACCAGTTCCTTCATTTGGTGCACAACACACAAATTTTAGTCATTGTATGATGAGGAGCAGAGATACCCAAGACAGCCCAGCCACCCACCACCTTGTGTGAAACTACCAAGAGAGCCACTCAATGACTCTTGAAATAGCTCATAGCCTTTCAACTGCCTGCAAAAAGTTTTTCCCCTAGTTTTCAAACACATACAGAGAAGTTTTTCGGGCACTTTTGTAACAAATTTGCATTCAAAGGCAAAAAATTTCTATGAAATAAGACATTTTCCTAAATGATACTCTCAAAATATTCGCTCAGGGTTTCACACATAGGCTGACTGGCACTATTAAAAAAGTCCTATCCTCTAGTTCACAAAAAAATAATGTACATGCCAACAATTTCATTCCCTGTAAAATTTGCTCCAAGTGTGAATGCCCATGCCCTAATACTGAATGGAAATTCATGGAAAGGAGGCACACAGCCTAAAAACACTTAGTCATTTGGAGAGTACTTCAGAAAGAAGGAATGTATGAAGTGCCAGCACATACACCTACACCAGCGGCTCAGTGTTCTCAGATTCTATGCTATTTCAGTCGGCATTATCTGACTGCAAGCAGAGCATAGTAATGATTCAGTAACGTTGTGAGGAGTACCCTTTTAGGATAGGTGAATGGGATCATAAATAATCACTTCCATAGAAAAGCAAACAAAAATATTCTCTCTAGAATCTAACAGACCAGTGGCCTCGGTTACCATATCATACTATGTAGCTGAGACCTAGGGATCCAACTACTTTTGATCTCTAGTCAAATGATGGAAAATCACAGCATGTTAGATTTGCAAAAAACACATTCCCATCAGATACCAACTTACTCCCTTTTCAAGCCACGTTTCTGCTACACTGACTTGCAGTCCCTCTCCTCCTTCACTTTTTTTCTCAATTCCAAAGAACAAGCAGTTACAAGGCTTCTCCTGAAGGATAACTTTTACTCACAAAGCTAGAAAACAAACATCAACAACTACTGTCCACAGAATATAATCAACAGCTCCCAACAGCCATGTCAACTGCCACTCAAATCCAGTATTTTCACAGCAGCCTACTAACTGTAGTTTTGAAAACAATCATTTTTAGCATTATAAGTTTCAAAAGTGATAACAGATATTAAGTGTCAGGATGCAAGGGACCTAAAGCCACTTAGACAAACAAATTGTCCTGAAAGTCAGAGCTTGAACATAACTTCAATAGCAAAAGCAGTACCTAAACAGTGAGGTTCAGTAAACACAGTAACATATGGTAATAAAGGGAACTGCTGCGTTTCTGTGGTAGGAAACACCACCCCTCTGACAAAATTACTTGTGTTGTACCTCTCCACCTTCCCAAATCCAAAGGAAGGATCCTAAATGCGATACGCACACTCAGCCCCAAAGCTAGCTCACCTATATGTGCTCCCAAGCATCAAGAGAATACTGGCTCCCTAGCTAAGCTGACAAGGCATGGTGCCGTCTACACAGAATCTACCTAAGTCTAAAACCAAAACAGGCTAAAATAAAATAAAAATGCAACAGAAAAAACAAGAAAGGGAAGAGCGGTAACAGGACAACGTTTTAAATTCATTTTTAAATCTATCTGACTCACTCCTAATAACTGAAGTCATAAACATCCCCGTCACTGGCTATTCTAAGATTTTCTCAAGTACCTCTGTGCCTCTCTCCCGGCTCTTAAGACTCCGGCTACGCGCTGAGTTAATAAACAAACATTTATTTAGCCCCCAAAGGACTTGGGAGGATTTTACAAAAACCAGACACGAGGCCTACCCTGGAAGAACTTCCCTGAGGGCTGCTCACCGCTACCAGGTCGCGATCGGGTGGGACAAAGCGCGGTCTGAGGAAAAAGTGGCTGCGGAAATACTCCCCGAGCCACGTCCCGCTCATCCCGCTCCCCGCAAGCCCTCGGGACGGGTCAGGGGGGCGGCGACTGCCGGGGACGCCCGGCACGGCTGCCCGCCGCACTCGGGAAAGTTTCGGCAGGGCACGAAAAGGGGGAACCCTCAGCCCCGCCGCCGAGAGCCGCGGGGAGCCCCTGCCCCGCCGGGGCCGGAGCAGCCGCGCTGCGGCGCCCCCGCAGCCGGACGGCGCAACGAGGTGCGTGAGGTGCCGGTGGTGCCGCAGCCGCCACCACCACCTCTTCCTCCTCCTCCTCTCCACCACGGCGGCCGGAGGGCCCGGGGAGCGCCGTGCCAGCGGGCAATGAATGGTCGGGCCAGACCCGCCCCCACCCCCGCTCACTCACAGGCGACGTAGGCGACGAAGGCGAGCCCCATGAGCAGCTTCATCCTCCTGCGGTTGATGGCGGTCAGCAGGNCCGCGGACGCGGCCGGAGCGGTGGCGGCGCATGCGCGCAGCCCGTGCTTCCCTCCCAACAATCGGTTCGCCCCGGGCCGCCCGTTCTCTGTTGGGTGCTCGCTTCCCGCTGAGTGTGGCCGGGGAAAAGGAGCGCGCCTGTGGCCTCGCTGTGGCCCTGGTTCGTGACCACTTCCCTGGGGAGCGTGTTCCAGTGCCTGACCACCCTCTGGGTGAAAAACCTTTTTGTGATATGCAACCTAAACCTCCCTGGGCATAACTTCAGGCCTTTCCCTCAGGTCCTGTCATTGGTTGCTAGAGAAGGGAGATCAGCATGTGCCCCTCCACCTTGTGAAGTTGTAGACTGTGATGAGGTCTCCCCTCAAGGTGCACTAGGATAACCCTGTTTGAGCAGGGAGGTTGGACCAGATGACCTGCTCTGGCATCTTCCAACCTTGCCCTTTCTGTGATTCTGTAAATGAAAAATGTGAGGATTTCCCCCTTCTTCCCCCCCACTTGCGCCAAGTAGTAGTTTATGAATTTGCCTCTGTTCAGGATAGCAAGATTCCAGTTGCTTTAAAACAGCTTACATTTTTACTGCAGCTTCCATCTGAAGTCCTTGAGGCCTGTTGCAAACTGCAGATTGATATTCACCTGGAATGGTAGGCACCTTCCTCATGTGTCAAAACGTGTTCTCCTGCCAGTAGATACACTTAATCTGAAATCTTCCACAACCTGACCTTCCCCTGAGTAGTATGGCCTCCACACAGCTTGTAAGGGATATTCTTTCTCACGCTTTCTTCCCATAGGAGAAGACGGCGAGAACAAGTGTTCTTGAATTAAATTCTTCTTTTCAGTATAGAAATGCACCTTGTTTACACCAAGAAACTACTACCTAGGCCAAAGAGAGGCTTACACAGTTAACAAGAGTTAACCCCTTCTTCTTACAAGGAGTAAAGTCAGTGAAATAAATGGGTGAGTATCAGAAGGGTAAGTGCAGTAAGGTGCTGTGTGGAGTGATTAAGAATATGTCCCCCCCACAACCCATGGAAGAAAAGGGAGTTTTCCAGGAAGCCTTGAGAACTGAGATTTCCTAACTCTGGGCTCTGATTATAAGGCCACTCCTTTCCTCTTGATTTTTGTTTCCTTTGATTAGTGTTTGCCATACCTAACTAGCAAGTTAATTCCACTGCTTCTAGCTGTATGGAGTAAAGGGAATAACATATAATTTAAAACATAATCTAGCTCCAAATTCATCTTGCATAGTAATCTTTCAAAAAGTACCAGAGTTTTATACCAGCAGTAAATTTGGCCATCAAAAAGCTGCAGCTGAACAGTGCTGCTGTAGAGCTAGGGAATATTACAAGATACATCCATATGCACAATACCAAATCCACAAGCCTTTAGGAGTACCCAAGGCACTTTTAACAGTTGCCCTGCCCTAAGCTGCGCTGCACAGTCTATAACTCAATGATGCTGCCTGCATAAGGCACCTTGCTTGGCACCTCACTCAGTCTTCAGGCCAGTTTTGCTGCAGAAACGTGCTGAGACAGGCTGCAGCCTCTGAAGATGGAAAAAGGGGAGCAAAGGAGCCGGATGCATTATGGAACTTCCTGGTGGAGGAGACTTGAACTCCCCAGGAGGCAGGCTGACCATGCTCTCTGCAAGGCCAGCTGTGTCTGTGTCACTGTAAGTGAGACAGAATGTGTCTAACTTAACTGCAGGGGTGTGACTGTAAGTCTGTCCCATCTCAGCTATAACTATAGACATATACCTTGTAAATACTATAAATTTCTCCAGACCAATGATGGCCAACAGCAGGGACACTTATTTCGGGATACAGCTGGTCACATTCACAACCTTGTGCCAAGGACTGGCACCAATAGCAGAGGTTCTGGTATGTAGTGGCTGCTAAATGTGCCAAGAGAAAGACAGGGATGATACAGTTTTGAGTGCTGAGTCTCAGTGCTATAAATCAGGCAGCAGGCATCCATCTGCCTTCAGGTCATTATCTTAGGCTCATCTCATGACATCAGCTAATGGCAGTCTTCACTGAGATGGTTTGCAGGCAGTACACCCTGTCTTCCATAATGCAGTTTTCAACTTTAGTTCTCAAAGTGCTTTATGAGAGCATTTTGATTTTCTTTTTTTGTTCACTAAATCACAGCCTGTAACACGGGGGGGGGGGTTTAAATGGGGGAATTTTTTAATAGCTTTTTATAATGATTAAAAATGTGAATGTGCAGGTATATCTACCTGAACAACCAGTATGAATTTAGAATTCACAGCACCTCTGCAATGTACTTTTCCTTGATACCAGATCAAAACTATGCAATCACCTGGGTGTCGTTCCAGAATCAGGGGAAAAATACCCCACCAAACCAACTGCTACAATTTGAAGTATTTTCATATGATGCCACATGACAGAGACTCTTCTGCCATGTGGAAATACTGGGAAGATCTTGGCTTTCTGTCTCAGTTGTGTTTCTGCAAGAGATGACATTCCACCATATGATGTGGGAGACATAAGTGGACCCTAGGCACTGAGACCTGAGCAGAGAGAATTGCTGTGTACAAGATAACAAAATGAGTTACAAAGCTCTGGAAAAAAAAGCAAAAGTAAAAACAAGCCATTACTACCACACCACTATCATCTCTTGTAACTTTGGTCTCCAAGTTAGAAAGCTCAATGTAGCCAAGAAAGTAACACAGAGTTGCTCTGCTACTCCTATACTTCTTCACCATTCAGCTGTATCCTGCAGCTCGTGATGCTTACCTGGGAGGAATTGTTTTCATATCCTTATCCTCCTCTAAAAACTCTGTGATTTACACTGTATTACTGCACAGCCACACCAACTCAGACATGCAAAGCCCAAGATAATCTTGAAAAACTAATGGCATTCATGCATGCACAGATTGTTAAAACAGGATTTAAAAAAACAGAAAAAAGATTGGAATGTGATTCTTAATTTTGCTTACTTCTACCTTTAACAACAGATCATAGTGGGGAAGGGAACTCAGAAAAAATGAGTTGAAATTAGCAGTGTTTCTTTTCAGGGAAAGTTAGCAGTTTGATATAAAGGCCAATGAAAAGAGAACATGCAGTTCTGGGAAGAGAGTCAATTTTTTAAATATTAACATCTCTGAAGGGAAAGAAAGCTGCTAAGTGCTTCAGACAGTTGTTATTTATTATTTGGATGGAAATAAACAGTTTCAAATACAACTGAATCACAACCGTTCTAATCAGAATTCAGACAATCCCAGCCATTGAAAACATACAAATTAAGAGACAGATCATCCAGTGAATGCAAGCAAACAAGTAAGTGTCAAAGCCTAATATGAAAATGACTACTTAAATATGGATTTGCAAGAATTAGGTGAATCATTTAATGGTTTAGACAGTTATTTGCAAAGAACAAATTATAACATATAAGGAATTAATTGTATTTCAAACTACAGTGAAGTCTATCTATTTTGTTAAGTGGTTTTTTTCATGTGGGAGTAGTCCCAGTATTTCATTCTGTAAAAGTTGAGGCTCTTTTTTTACATCAAGCATATATAAACCCAAGACACAACACTACTCAGAAAAGTTGCTTCAGGCTCAAGGCTTGAAATTGATATACTGACTCAATTAAAAAAAATATGTTAAACAACATTCCTAAATTGACTGGTTGCATTACCTACATAAAGTACTTGTTCTTCATGATGCATTATTCCCCTGAGTTAACTGAAGGCAGCCCTGTATATTTTCAAAGCTGGAAAAAGATTTTAAGGTGCTCTATCTATTCTGAAAGTGCAGAAGGCCAGATGTAAAATCATTTGGTAATTGGGTCAGAATGAAATAGTGAAGATAGTGGCTGAATTAGTGATCATAAAAACTTATGAGCAGTTAAAACCACTGTTCCTCAAGGTTCTTTCATAATCCATCAAAGAAGCTAGTTTATTAGGCTGGGTCAGCAAGTTACTCATTCACTGCTGTTTTACATTTCATAATTTCACAAGCCCTTTGCAGCTTTTTAATTGGTATCACTCTACCCTAGAGCACTTTGGAAGTAATGACTTTGAATGCATCCACTTTGGGTTGTATTCAATCCAGATCAAGATGGAATTAGTATTGAAGAAGCCCATGTCTTCCTCTGATGGTATACAGCAGTCAAATCTGTATGCCTCTGTTTACCTTTGTATCACTGACCCAGAAAGTGAACAAAAATAAACCTACCTCAGGGTGGGCTAGGCATGCATATGCATGTAATATGCATGTGATGTAGTGGTTGAGGAAAGATTGAGGTCTTTGTTAAGGAAAGCCACTTGGGGTTTATGCTGGAAGTCTGTGCTGGCCACCACAGCACTAGGAACAGGGAAACCCTTTTCCTTCTGCATCTTTACTTGCAGTAATACTAGCTGGATGGGACTTTACCCATGTTAGTGGTGTGCTTTGGAAAAGCTCTGCCTCTCCTCTCCTCATGCAAATCTCAGGCAGATGATTTACAAGCCACCTCAGTGATAGTGTTTCTGTGTTACAGCAATGTGAGGATTATCATCTTAATTGTGAATAAGGAGCTGATGCTAAGTAACTGAAGGAGTAGGACTGCGACACACTGAGGAGTACATCTACTCTGCAGTCTAGATATATCTATCAGTGTTTTCTCTGAGGCAAGGAAAATCTTGGTGCACCTTCTCTCATGTTGTCAATAAAACAAAGTAAATAAGGCCATTAAAGATGTTCAAGAACTTATACAGTTGAATTTATAGAAAGACATTACTGAGAAGTGTCTGTATCACAGTGCAGTTGAATTGTATTTGGAGTGCAAACAGTCCTACTGATGTTTGATACTATTGCTCTTCCACAAATTTCCCTAGCTGTTGTGTCAGAGAAGTTAGATGAATGACAGAAATTGTATACTCGGACATTTCTGGAAATGTAGCAGAGAAGCTTTATTAAGTTTATGTAGTCCATCACTATGACAGTCCATGGCCTTATGAGGAGGGATGTAGGACAGCTACAAAGAGAAGAGCATCATGTATCAGGCTCATCTGAGTGACAGGGCAACGTGTATCCTCAGCATATTTGCTGATGACACCAAATTGGGAGAAGGGGCTGATATTCCAGAGGGCTGTGCTGCCATCCAGCAGCATGAAACCTTGACAGACTGGAGAAATGGGCTGACAGGAACCTTGCAAAGTTCAATAAGGAGAAGCGCAAAGCCCTGCACCTTGGGAGGAACAGCCCCAGGCACCAGGAGAGGCTGAGGGACAAACCAGCTGGAGATCCTGGTAGACACCAAGTTGAACATGAGCTAGCCATGGGCCCATATGGGGAAGAAGGCTAATGGTATCTTGGGCTGCTTTAGAAGGACTCCTGCCAGCAGATCAATGGAAGTGAGCTTTCCCCTCTACTCAGCACTGGTGAGGCCACACCTGGAGTGTTGGGTCCAGTTCTGAGCTTCCCAGTACAAGAGTGACATGGATATCCTGGAGAGAACATGGTAAATGGCTACTAAGATAATTAATGGACTGGAACACTTCTCATATGAGGAAAAACTCAAAGAGCTGGGACTTCTCAGCCTGGAGAAGAGAAGGCTCAGGAGGGATCTCATCCATGTGTACAAATAACTGAAGGGAGAGTATGAAGAGGACGGAGCCAGGCTCTTTTCAGTGGTGCCCAGTGACAGGACCAGAGACAATGGGTGCAAACTGAAACACAGTTGGTTCCTCTGAACATCAATAAACACTTTCGTGCTGTAAGAGTGACTGAACACCGGCACAGGTTACCCGAGGAGGTTGGAAATCTCCATCCCTGGAGATACTCAAAAGCCATCTGGACATGGACCTAGGCAACTGGCTGTAGGTAGCCCTGCTTGAGCAGGAGGATTGGACCAAATGGCCTCCACAAGTGTCTGCCAACCTCCAACATTTTGTGATTTGGTGTTTACAAGGCAAACAAAAGCACAGATCCACATATTTGACTTAGATGTGGACTTTTCTTTTCCAGTATACAGCTGAATAAATACAAAACCAGGTGAGTGCCTTTGTATAAATTAGCTTTAGTTATCTCAGTAGAAATATTCCTGTGAGTAAGGACAGTAAAGAACAGCCTTGTGCATAAACTTACTCTTGGTTGCAATTACAGGCTTCAGAATTATAGCCTGTGGTCAAAGTAATTTACAGTATCAAATTTCTGTTTTGAAGTAAGGAGGATTAGGAATTTCCAGATAGGTTTTTCAGTAGCTAATGAGATTTAACCAAGTAAATTTTCATTGCTGCCTTCCAAAGTTAAATTATGCTCTTACATAAACAGTAAATTCCCCCAGTGAATGCCAGTTAAATGAATTTGGAAATTGTTTTGCAGCCCAACAACCAACTAAACCTAACAAAAGAACCTTTGAATTTTCTTGTTATTCAGAGAATAAATGCATTGCTGGTGAAAGCAATATCCCATAGATTTCCAAATCATCTAAAAGCAATGTGAACTTTTGAGTATGAAACTTATTCATAGAAAAAATGGCAATTCTTATGTGCACACCTTGTGTCTCTCATTGGCACTGAAGATTTATTGCTGTGGTGCTTACAAAAAGCAACCAGCAAAAGACAGCAAAGGTCTAATGTATACAGCATTTACATTATTAGATCAAAAATAATTATCAAAAATTTATCTTTCCATGTTATGCCAAGGCTTCCATGGGAAGGTTTTATAAATAAGCAAATTTATATTTATCATGGGCTTCACACTAGGCATTTAAGCTAAGTTGATTAGGCGAGGCCCAGACTAAGCATATTACCTTAGTGGTTCATACAACCTTGTGCTTTAGCTATGGAAACCATACTGTGAGGGGAATTGTGAATTGAGGAAGGAATGCAGTGAAGGCAAAGCTGGAACATACACCTGAACTACACTAGGGAAGTATTCCTAGGTCCTGAAATGTCAATGTGTGGACTAAATTGATGCATTCTGCAAAAGGTTCTGGAAAAAAATAATTCTATTGTCAGATTTGCATCTGAAGTCTGGGAGAGGCTGTAATCAAAAAGGTTTGGAAACCTTTTTTGTATGCACACATGATAGGCTGACTAGGTAAGAACAGGATCTCAAACTCTAGTGCATGTTGAAAGGAAAACCATTATGTTGAATCAAGTTATTGGTAATTTCAACAAATATATGGCTCAGAAACTTGTCTGCTGTATGTATAAAAGCATTTTGTATATACCAGTTGTACTAGATTCACTTCCAGATAGTACAAATGTGCCTGCATAAATTGTATTGAAAAATTACTCCCTTGCCAAGATAACTTAAACTAGTACCCTGAAAAGAATCGGGCAATATCAGTAAGATGAGCTGTAGATTTTGCCCCAATGTCTATGCTGGTGATAGCTGTGATTCTTTTAGCCTGGGTACATGCCTGTATAAATGTATGTACACGTTCCTATGTCTCTTTATGTCTCACTCCCTGCTCTCCTGTCTCTCTGGTCCCTCAGTAATTTTTTAATCACTAGCTTGTTTCATCTGAAATAACACAGGTCTTAGAGATGTTAATTTCCCCATACATTTATTTGTGGTTGGCAGATGAGAAGTATATAGGTTATTCTTAAGTCTTGTTAAGCAGCAAAAAGTCTATCTATGCAGGAGAAAGACATATGAACATTTTGACAATGAGAGTTTCAATCAAAGTTCACAATATGTTAGATATGAAACAATCCAGCCACAAAACACAAATACTTTGGAGACTAGGGTTAATTAGCTTTTCTGTTCCTGGAGTTACTAATCCTTGTAGCAAAATTTAAGAGCAAAGTCCACAGTGACAGCTTTCTGGGAGAAATTAATGAGCCCCCAGACGAAGAGAAATCTACAGAGTATGGAAAGTACTGTGGAAAGAGGGGAAGGAAAACAAAGTAGTCTGTTGAAACTGTGCCCAAATATCTTGAAATAAAAGCTTTAATTNTATAAAACAATCCAGCCACAAAACACAAATACTTTGGAGACTAGGGTTAATTAGCTTTTCTGTTCCTGGAGTTACTAATCCTTGTAGCAAAATTTAAGAGCAAAGTCCACAGTGACAGCTTTCTGGGAGAAATTAATGAGCCCCCAGACGAAGAGAAATCTACAGAGTATGGAAAGTACTGTGGAAAGAGGGGAAGGAAAACAAAGTAGTCTGTTGAAACTGTGCCCAAATATCTTGAAATAAAAGCTTTAATTACCCATGTTTCTCTGAATAGTTTTGAGAACAATGCCAGATGATAACAATCTAAAGTAGATTTCTGATCCTTTTTTTTCCCCCCACACCCAGTACTCCATGGCTTTACAAAAAGAAGAGTTTGTGTGAGGAGAGAAGAATGAAGGGTGTCATCCACATGAATGGCATTTGTGTGCCTTGGCTCAGCCCACCCACTCTCACCCAAAATGAACTTGGCTGTAGAGACTCCAATTACTCATTCATCTCATGTAGCCTCCATTTGCTAAATCCAGCCAACTGGAGAGCAAGCGCAAGTAAAAATAGTTTTGTATTCCATCTGTCAGGCCATTCATTTGTCTTCTATAT